>JAEQBH010000454.1:0-554381 GCA_016808115.1 Tetrastigma voinierianum | reverse complement strand
GCTTTCATAAAATACCTTTTGAATGGGATTTTAATACTTTAAGCATAAATTGGGACGCAGCCCAGGTCAGTTGAATAACCAATCCAACCACACTCGAAGTACTCATGGATGATGTCAGGTAACGAGCACCATGACATCGTGTCCTTTTCAGGGACCCATGATTTAGAAAATGTGATGATCTACCTTCTTATAGAGACTCTCTTCCCCAAATCTAACTATTACAATTACATGACATGGCCCAATAGTATACAACGACCACCACAAGGTCCACACTCCCCCAGTAAAAATAGCCACGTAGAGACCCAGTTTATCTATCTCAAACATATAAGCACATGACTATAAAACCATAGTCCATAGAGTTTAAATTACATCACTCTTATACAAATAAATACAACCATATTTTACAAAATAACTTATATCTCAAAGCCCTGATAGGCTTTCTTCATATGTCTTGAGTCCTGAATGCGGGTGTGCTGCACGACACATGTCTAAAAGGGGGTCCTGAAAGGGGTGGCAAAGCCCGGTGGTGATAATCTCCCTCTGAGAACTTTACTCCCCACCTAAGTGCACATGTAATGACATTTAAACAAACAAACAAACATTTAAGTGAATCATGTATATCCACTACTTATTCAAAATGTTTCGCTGCTCTCATCGCGGATGTGAGGAGGAATGTGACTCACCTCATATCCAGGGTCATGGCTCCTCACACACCTTGATTTGCTGGTGTGAGACTACATCATTTAGATGACAACCCAGATTACTCTTAATCTTTTCATTTTCATTACAACCATACGCTCGAGTCCTTACGACTCCTCAAACCATTTTCCATGAATGAAAACCATTTCTTGAACAAGGGCGTATTTGTTTTTTGTCGTGGTTGACCCTCAGATGTATAAATGGTGGACACGCTCCTTACAGGTAATCTATTTTGTGGACCTCAGTGTATATCAATTGGGCGGGACTCGACGATTGATATATGGACTAACCCTCCGTCTTTGGTGGACACACTCCGATAAATAATAATTGTTGGTCAACCACTCCCAGAAACAATTCTCTTAAAGAAACCACCTCATTGCACTCCTCTATTGTTTCTAGGTGCCCAGGTGTATGAAATGCAATAGACCGTTTCATTTCCTTAACGATGCGACTCATTTGGATATTTGTCCCTATACATGAGGCCACTAATAATCAACTTTACTCTGTGCGAGGTGTTGATCCTACAACTATCATATCTGTGACCACCATCGAACACCCCCAACATAGTGTCGATCATTATGCACTCACACCCATGTTATCTCGATGTTTTTCGTATATATGTCTGTTATGCTGTTTCTATTCATACCATACTACATATATAATGAGAACCTTTTATGTGTATACATACTCATGCCATATTTATCCATGCATCATTTGGACTGTTCATAATGGAGTTCCTTACAAATTCCAAATCAAACATATCGATTCAAGCATATATGGACATCACAGAGATCTCACTACCACCGGGTAATGACATCAATCCACAGGCTAATGACATTTGTTTACCACACCATACATTTAGCCTCTATGACCATGTAATGAAAATGATGACTCAATCTATGTACAACTATGTGTATTCTCTTTTATACTTTTGATGTACACGAACCACTGATCTTTCTATTATTATTTTACTTTCCATGATAACACTTTTCAAATGGCTGCAAATCTCGGACCCACGTATAAAGCAGGGCACCTCTTGGTCCTTCACGGTTCATCTTAGAATATTGTATTACCCAAAACACACCTGGCAAGAAGACATCAATCTTGGGATCAAAACCAAACCTCATGTTTTCCCCAAATTACGGGGTACTTGAAAATAGTCAGAAAATTATATGTCATATTTGTCCAAAATAGTCTTAGAAAATTCAGCCATGACTGAAAACAATCTACTGATTAAGCTGATTTGTAAGAAGAAAGAAGCAAATAAAGAAAATTTCTATAAAGATTCTACATGGGTGGCATTTGAGAGGCGAAATTTCTGACTACTGACCTCTAGCCAATCACAGCCATTAAATGGCCTTTAGTAGGCTAAATAACCTGAAAATTCCTATCTACCGTGGGTTTGTGAAACTCAATTTTGGTGTCCGCAGCGTGGCCCTCGTTCGTGGATCAACTTTGCCTTGACCCACTTTGAAGAAAACCTACGGTCTCTAGATTCCCACGAATCTACGAAGCCAAATAAAATATAAATAAATCTCTCTTAGCTCTCCCCACATTGCCCTCTGCTCCCTTTCTTTTGTTTTTCCTTTTATCCTTTATTTTATTTTATTATTATTGACTATTCATTCTATTATTTGATGTTATTCACATAGTTCTTATTACTTTATTAAGGTTAGTTTTGTCCTACAGAAACAATTACCTTCTTTTAGAGTTCACTTTATTTTATTGAACTTATACAGTCATTTCGACTTGAATTTTACAAGTAAAAATCGTCAGCCAAATCCTTGACGACTTGCTCCTTGAGAAAAATCGTAAAAATATTCCGATTGTCGAAGAATTAAACCAGCTTTTCTAGGTCACTAGATTGCTGAGACAAATTTAACGTGATCCGTTTAGTCATCAGAGATTTTGGTTTTCAACGAAATGCCGTTTACCCTTTTATTTGAGAAAAATTGAATTTTTCTCGGGTTTTGCATAAATACATCTGAATAATAATAATACTTAAATCATATAAACCTAAAATTAAATATTGAAAAATCATGTTGATTAGATTCTACACCATTATATATAAGTAGAATCTTCCTTTATTATTTAACTAATACCATTGAATTAAAATTTATTTAAAAGTATATAATATAATGCATTAATGGAGGGTTATATTGTATTTTATAAATTGTTGCTTATCACTTTTGAAGGTCAACTATCTGCCTTCAACATACCATTCTTTAAGTGTTTATAAACAATTTAAGAAATTTTATAATATTGAAATAATAAAATAATAGTGTGTATTTAGTATTCGAGGAATGGTTATGAAATAAAAATATAAGAATCATTATAATAATTGAAATTGTAAAACTATAAATAAAGATTTGATAGATTGCTTCTTCTAAATCTTTGGGCGTTGGAGCTTCTGCCAGGTGGATTGGCGAATCTAACCAGCCCAGGATAGATCTCTGACACAATCTGATGAAAGGGTGATCCGTGAGGGTGTGGTGAGCCCTCGTGCGGTAGGGTTTCTTTCTTATGAGAAGGAAACTAAATTGTTTATGGTGTTATCCTTTGCGTACCATTTTTGGTAGAATGAATTCAGGTATTTATAAGGGGAAATAGTGGTTACTTTCCTTGTTAGTGGTATCACGGTATCTACTCCCATTAGATTTGAAATTTATTTTCATATCATGGACCTCTTGCCAAGAGGATAATGGAGAAGCGGTGATCATGTAAGATCCTTCTTTCCTAATTCGTGGGTACGGATCATGGGTAGGCACTTTTTCCTTTTACGAGTTTTTGGGCACTATATCACTTGAATTTACACCTAAACTCAGGGTGGTTTCAGTGCAGACCTTTGAGCTTGTGTACTTTAGCATGGGTAAGGATCTCTGCTACGGGGCGGAAGACATCTTTATTGGGTATTTTAACTCCCTTCATAAGGCGAGGGGTTTGGGCTTGCGCTCTGGCTGTGCACATATTGTTTTCTGTCGGTTGCCCCGATATGGTGATAATGAGCAGAAGTTTGAATCCTCTTGGATCGATTCTGATTCCGTGGCTGGCGGGATGGTTTGATCTAGAGCTTTTACATTTGCGTCTGGCATGTCGTTGTGATAATGATGGTGCTCTTTCGATTTTCGCGCCCGTTTCAACTGGTTCTTCTCATATCTTTAGAAACATTCTTGTATCGCACTTTTCCACTTCTTCTGAGGGTTTGGAAGTGTCTTTAATCAGCGTTGGCACGCACTAAGTGTGGTGCGCCTGCAGCGTCGTCTGTTTTCTAGTTCTGCAGCAGGCTGTGCGCCAGAGGAAGGGTGAGTGAGGAGGCTTTATGTCGAACAAATTGGCGGCGGACGTGGTCCATTGTGGATCGAGGCGTCCTTCAAACTAGGGTTATCTTCACCTCTAGCCGAGACAGACGAGGAAGTCGCCCTTTGGTCGTCTATCCACATGGCTGGAGGATCTTGAGGCGTAATAGTGAGTACCCTTTGATGTCTTGGGCCTGGCGGGTTAGGCCTTAAATACTAAAACCTTTGCCTACTACGTTATGGACCTCCTTACGGTGTCAGATAAATTGTCTGATCTTCTCACGTCTTATGTTCGTTCCAAGATGATTACGCTTCTTTGAAGCGACCTTTGAAATGGTCTGCTTTCCTTTGCACCGCCGTGGCGTCTCATTGTTTAATGTATGCGGTCGACTCTCTCCCGATTTTTGGGCTCTTGGTGACCACTTTGGGTTTCGGATGATAAGGGCCTCGGGGTCCTAGTATATGTCAACCTCTTTTGGATCTTTAGGTGAAGAAGAGACCTCGGAAGGCTTCTTGTATACTCGAGGGGCCCTTTATGGAGTTCCGCTCACTGCCATTCCAACCTCCCTTCTTCCCACAAGCATTGGAAAGAGAGCTATTTCTTTATCTAGGGTCGACATTGGGAATATAACCTGTAGGCGAGACGATACGTGAGGATTCAGACGGTATGGTGCCCGAGAACTACGTGAGTTTTACATCTGTATGCTAGTAGGGTCGACATTTTAAAGGTCATGTTATGTTTTTACTTTTGCTTTGGTTGCGTTGCCTTGGGGCATCAGTCACGACCTTACTCCCGAGGACGGGGGAAGTAAAGCCAGCGGTTAGGCAAGTGTTGCCCTCCCGTGTCAGATCTGATCGGTCGGACTTTCCCTGCCTCTTGGTGTGAGCCTTCTTATTCCCACTTATTCGAGATCTCCTCAGCCACTGTTATGGAAACCTCTGGGAGCCACCTGCTTTGTGAAGCGTCGGGGAGAACTTCATGCAGTGTCGAATTTGGCGTGAAGAAAAGGGAGAAGTGTAAAGCCACATGAGAAGGCTCGAATCCTCCTGAGAGGGCCTCCCGGCCGGGTAAGGCCCCAGCCCAGATGTCGATCTAAGATTGCTGTCGGAGCGGGATCTGCATGAGTTCAGTGAGGAGGGGGCTGGGCGTTGCCCTCTTTTTGAGCTGGGGTGTTCGGGTGAGCGGGGTGCGGCGTGCGCTCATCCTTTATGCTGCGGGACCAGATTTCTAGCCTTCGAGAAGAGCACCTTGACCTCCTTTGAGAAGTTCTTCCTATCTCATCACTTGGATCCTTTTGTGTAACGCCTTGCCCCACTGACGGAATCACGGGAAATGTGGGAAGCTGATGACTTTGAGGGGGGGAGGCGGGGAGGGGTGAGGACATTGTTTACGATACAGCTTCATTGCGGGTGTTCCCAGTCGCCTTCGGGACTCGATCTTAGAGGTGGAAGCCACGTGCGTTGAGGAGGCTCCTTTTATGCTCAGGGAATCGTCTATGTATGTTGGCGCCTTTCTTTTTATCTAGTCTCTGGATCATTTGATGTTAATGTTGCATCTGCTTCTTCATCTTGTTCATGGCGGATGGCTATCTCAGGACACAAGCGGGAGGCTGATTCGATGAAACTCACCCAGAGGGCGGCCTGAAAGCATGGCTAAAGGCCTCCTTGAGCTTCAGAGAGTGGGTTGCGACAGATACAAGCTTGGCCAGATGATGTTTGGGTGCTCATCCGATGAAGCACACCTCGACCTGAGGTGAGAGTGAGATAGAAAAAGGCCATAAAGGGCTAAGGGTTGTGAGATGAGCTCTACGGGTGGTTCTGGGAAGAGTTTCGGGCTACGAGGAAATGCACCAAAACAGCGACATTGGATCGTGCGCCAGGCGGCGCCCGACTAGAGTTACCCGCGGCGTTACGAGGACCTCCCAGGCGGGAGGCTATGGTTGAAGCTAAGGGATGAATGTCTCGCGGCGGGCGGCGAGGGATGAGGGCACCGCACCTTATGGGCCCTGGGATGGCTTCCAGGCCTTACAATTTTATTAGACTTTTTAGGTTGGACTTCAATTTTCAAGTTCGATGAAGGGGCGGAAGAATCAGTTTAGGGACGAGCGGATCAATGGTGTTCTATTAGATACTCCCGGCTACGTTCCTCTCCACAGTGAAATTTGAGATTCCCTCACAGAGGGTGGGGCTTCGCCTTGACTTACACGTCTTGGGCTCCTTTTCCAGAAGGGCTACTCGTAGCTCTACCCCAATTTAGGCCCCTTTGTAATCTTTGCTCATTCGGCTAACCGGGCTCTAAGCCTCGGACGTGCATGACATTGGTTTTTGTTGTTACACAGGATATAGTCCTTACGCCTTCTTGGTTTTCTGTCTTCTTTTATGAGCTGTGTTAAGGGTTTCTGGTCATCAATCTTTAAACCAGGCCCAGGGTTTTGGGGCCCTTGATTGGCTGAGATACTATGCTCTCATCAAACTGAGCTACCTGGCTATTTTAAAACTAAGCTACGTGTCTCCTTGGCTACTTGGCCTTAAGTTTGTTAGTTTCTTAGGCAAGGCTACATGGCCTTTGAAGCTGAAGTTGCTTGGCTCCGCGGCTAAGATACAAGGCTCTTTTGAGCGGAGCTCGTTACTCCTTTGGGGGGTGAGCTACTGGCTCCGAAGGAGGCACGACTACAAGGCTCTTGAGCCCCGGAAGGCTCTGAGGCTCCCTTGGCCGCTGAGCTCTGAGGCACTTTTGAGCCCCTGCGTGGCTCCTTTGGGCGGGCTGCGGCACCCACGCCGGCCAGAACTACGGGGCTCTCTTGGGCCCCGGGTTCTGAGGCTCCTTAGATCTTGATCTGCAAGGCTCTTTTGACGAGGTGAATACGTGGGCTCCTTTGAGAGCCCAAGCTACTGGCTCAGAAATTGAGCTACAAGGCTCTCTGCAGTGAGCTACCGAGGCTCCTTTACAATGAGCTATAAGGCTCTTTTGACGAGCTCTGAGCTCGGAAATTGAGCCTATAAGGCTCCTCTCTTGAGGCAGGCCTGGGCTCCTTTGACTCTAGCTCTGAAGCTCTTCAAAAGAGGCGGGCTGCTTGTTTGGGGTGGCTACATGGCTCCTTAGAAGGCTGTGAGCTACGCGGCTTAAATCTTCTCTCTCCTAAGAGGGAAGCGAGAAGGCACGATTTTATCTCAGATCTATGAAATCGGAACAAACTGCATGGCTTTCCAAGCTTCCAGGTTTCTTTATAAATAACCGCCTCTCTTCGATGGTCTATATTTTACTGCTCTCTGACCCTATTTCTCTCTTTGGCGATTAACATCAGAGTTCCGTACATGATGAAGCTACAAGGTTTGATCGCCAGCTGTCTTGGTCATTTGATGGTATGTATCACAGACGTTTGGTTTTAATTTACGCCATTTAGTAGAAGTTGTGTTTTTCCTAATCTCCTTGTGGGGTTGTAATTCCACAGTCGTCCATTACAGTGGAAAGCGGACAGTGGGATTTCATATATTTAGTGCTCGGAGAGTATTGTTAAGTCACGCTTCCTCCATTATTCCTTTCCTACCCTCTTTTCTCCTTCTCCTTCCTTTTCTTTTTCTCTTTCTTGTGGTTTTTTCCTTGACTGGGCGTTGGCCAATCGTGATCTTCTAAGATGTAGAGAATGGCTTTTAATTATGTTCAGACATGCATAAGGCACGACTTTTGCGGTGTAATTTTCGGAGATAATTGAAATAAGTGCAGTCTTTTGAAGCGATATTACTGTTGTTTATTTGTTGACACACTTTTTTATTTTTTGACGTCTGCGAGAATGTGTCAGGCTGAAAATGAACACAAAGTACCATACTGTTATTATAGTAAAATTGTGAATTGTGTGTAAAGGCTACGTCAAGTGTGGTGGAAAGAGAAGCTTTAAGGTGCTCATTCCCGAGAATGTGGCAAGGTTTTCCCTCTTTATGTTTGAAGTTCGATGTAGTTCTGGCTAGGTTAGACCCGATTCATGGCAATACCACGTGGGTCCTTCGATTTAAGTGCTAGCTTCGGGTGTGTGGGGTCTTTCGCGCCTTCTTTTAAAACTGGTGGTTCTTTAGGGCTTGTTAAAACTCCTGGGCGACCTTGATCATAATATTTTGTTAATCACTACGATAGTCTCGTCAGCTTTAGAACTGTTCACATTTTTCTTCTAGGAGGTCAAGGTTCAGGTGAAGGATCTCCTCATTGTGTTCGGTATTTGTGAACTCAACTCTTGGTGATTTTAACCCAGCCTGGCGGGAGCTACAGCACTTGATCTGGGAACGCTAAAGCAAATGGGGTTTTATTAGTGGTAGATTCTGGCGTAGTTTGTATGCCCATAACACCTCGAGGTATTCTCCCCCATTCCCTTTAGATTTTCTAACTTGGGTCTTTACGCTACACTGCAGTCCTTATGTGAAACACAACTTGTCAGTTGGACTCTGGATGGTATTTGGGGGATGAGTATTGTTAATTCTTACGAGTTAGAGCTCGGCACAAAATCTACGAACTTAAGTTGTCAGTGTTTCCCATTGGATACCGGGACTCACAGGGATTGAGCACTTGTATTATGGAGCAGCCCGAACAAGATTCGCACCTTTTGCTCACCGTTGTGGCTAGTAATAAGCTCAAACCTCCGGCCTACTTGATGTTAAATGTCCCTCTGATAATAAACTTGCCGCGGCTCTTTACCCGATGGTAGAGCCTCAATATTAACCCCACACTATTGCAAAGGCCGAGGAGGCTTTGCCAATTTGAAGTGGCTCGGATGGGAGGTGAATCTAGAGCATGCGCATGTCTTGACGGTTCTTAAGATTTTTAACTAGCTGTGTCTTTTTTACACACACACAGGCGTGCGATTATATCCCTGCGCCGGGGTCTTTCTTTGCCGAGGTCTGGCTCAGATATGATTTCTTGGAGATTACCTTCATGCGCCCTCTTTGAGCGCGTGGTGGCGTCTGTCTTCTTTTCCTACGCACTTTAGGATGCCAGATTGGCCAGAAAGAGCCAGCATTTTACTCCGAAGAGGATTCACACAGAGTAAATGGGTGAATCTTGGTCTAAGCAGGCCTCCTTTGGATAAGCAGCAATATTTCGTCCGCGAAATGACGTATCCAGTTGTCGGCAACCACGGTTTGAGGGGACACTTCTTCATCGTCGATGCTGCAGGGGTTACAGGAGGTGCTCGACGGGTATGATCTATCCCGATCCCTCTTGCACGGCGAATCTTTGTGCGCTGGCTTTTGCGGAAAAATGCTGGCGATATCTCGCCCTTATAAGGACATGCGACGTTTCATGAACTTTTAAGCAGGTTCGCACCTTTTTGAGTGGATCGTTTTCATCCACCTTGGCCGAGTCTGCCTTCTTCTGCACTGTTTGGGGTCTTTTTTGCCTTTCTGCTCTCTGTTGGTGATGAAACTACCATGGGTGGACAAGATTAAGCAGGAGAGCTATGATAGCTTAGGTACTTGGCCTGATGTGGGCTTGAGGTAAATCTTAGTCGCGTGTTCCGTCTAAATCGTGGAGGGTTAGAGATAGGACACGCACCGCCCTTGAAGTTGATGGCCGCTGCGAAGCCTACGAATACGCCTCAATGGTGAAAATTGATGCCGATTAATTAGTTTGGTGGTGCAACGCCGGGGAGGTATTTGAGGGTGAATTCCATGATGAAGCGTGCCAAGACGCGCGCTTGCTGACCGTTGTCGTTGGCTTGTATCGATGTCGACTCAGCGCGACGCATGGCCATTTTGTCGATCCGGTCTCTGGCTTGTCGATATACGTTTCATTAGTTGCATTTATTGGGATTTTAATAGTGTGGGCCACAAAATATAATTGAGCCTCACGGAAGTGGTCTAATGCTAGGATTAATTTCCTCCATCTTTGGATACCTTTCCTCCATCCTCTTGAGGCTCGACTACGATAATAGGCCGTGTTGTATTCTATCTCGCTCTGCGACCGGGCGACGCTAGTTGAAGAAATGACGGTCACTAAGGGGCTGAAGAGTTCTCCCTCAGACAGGCTTACCAGGATGGGAGGAGAGCTCATATGGTTACCCAGCGAGAATGCCTTTTCGCGTGGGCGTCACAGTGAACATTTGCTAGCTTTTTCGAACTTTTTGAAAGAATGGTTGGCACTCGCTGTTGAATCCCGAATCAGGGATGGCTGGAGCTTCCCTGCCTCTAGTCTAAAGATTAGTTTCTTTGTGAAAATGACTACGAAAGAGCATTTTGCATGTCTGTATGACTTTTTATCTTATTGGGTTGCCTCATTCTCATTGACTCTAAACCCAGAAGGTACTCTGTTGGGGGGCCAAGAGTACACTTGGTGGGTTGCAACTTCGCATGTTATAGTTTCTTAGGACTGACAGCCTTCGATGACTCATGGAAACTCAGCCTCTTGCTATTCACCGGCATATCCATCTATATACCTCCATGGATGCTCCAATGCCTTTGCAGCCAAACATTTTGATCGCTGCCTCACGATGGGTGTGCGAAGCGTCTTCAACGAAGGCATCCTGGTAAGTACCTTATTCTACTACATGGTCTTTTGGGTTCGCTTTCGGGTCATTTCGAGATGCGGTTATATCTGAGAAGCGTCCAGCAAAGTTGAGAAGCTGTTCAAGCGTGGTAGGCGTCCTCTATAAGGTCGATCCGAGGTAGGGGAAAGCTATCTTTTGGACAGGCTTGGTTGACATCAGTGAAGTCAATGCAGAGTCGCCATTTTCCGTTTGCCTTTTTTATAACTACATTAGCCAACTAATTAAGGTATTCTACTTCTCGGATAGCTTTAGCTTGGAGGAGTTGCTTCTTCTGTTGATCGCCTTCTGTAGCTACGGGGTGGAAACTTCTTCTTTTTAATTTGTAGGTTTGAAGGAGGAATCGTAATTCTGACTTATTATTAAACAAATTCTGTAGGGTTCATATTTCCCCATATCATCTGATACCCGAGGCGAATACTTCTATATTATGTTTTAAGAAGTGAATAAAGGAATTCCCACTTTTTGGCGTCTTTGGCCTGATTTGGATGCAGTACAAAGCAGATGTCCAGGTTGGTTGTCAGGCTGTATTAGTTCTAGTTCTTCGAGGGCATGGAGCCAGGCGCTTGCCTCATCTTCTCGCTGTGAGGCTCGTCCATGTAGATCTTTGCTAATTGCTTTTGTTTCATTGATCTTTTAGAGTAGCACTCCACATTTCACAGCGTTGATCTCCTCCCGAACCATTCTACCCACGTTCGTAGTGAGGAATTTGATAACCATATATGATAGGTGGAAGGATGGCCCATATATATTTATTGAGGGAGGATGCATGATAGTATGTTGTTATAAGGTGATGGGCATCACGTGAGGAACCTTCACCGTTGTTGCAGCGACGGCATGTGTGGGGGATCTCTGTGAAGTGAGCCAGTTGTATTGACCCCCCGAGGTGCACTCTTTCTCCGTGGGAGATTCCGAGGCCCAGATGGCGTGGTAGTTCTTGTTCCATGGTCTATTTTTCGGTAGTGAAGATGAAGTGTGTTGAGCTTCCATTGTCATTAGGACCCTATGTACCATTTTCTTCCAGCTCAGCCCTTATTACCAATGGATCGTCAGCTGTGGGGACTGTTGACCTTTCATGTTGGGTCAGAAAAATTTTACTCAGACGAATGTCAGCAGAGTTGGATATTGTGCTGTGCTCCTAGTCTAATGCTGTGTAGATGAGCCTTTGGTGAATTGGACTCCCCCTCCCCCGCAAATCCAGGAGATTACACGGATTTCTCTGAGGTTCTTGGGTGTTGGCCAGAGTTAGGCGACAGGTGATGGGGGTGGGTGGCCCCAGGCCTTGGGGCCACAGGCGTAAGATCCACATCGGATCAGGTATTTAATTTCCTTGCTCAGTTGTATGCAATCATCGGTTTAGTGTCCATGATCCTTGTGGAATTCACAATACTTGGTTGAGTCTCTTTTCGTTGGGTCTGTCTTCATTTGAGATAGCCACCTTAAAAAAATTTCGTTAACCAGATCTCTGTGATAGGACTGTGACCACAGAAATTTGTCCAGGGAGTGGGTGTGGGGTGGATAATCGCTGTGCGACTCCGGTACATGGTGGGCCACAGCAGTGGATTTTACGTTTGCCTCGTCTTCTTTTAGGCCCAGTTCTCTGTTCTCTCATCCCTTAGGTAGGGGATCATCTACGCTCTCCTCGTTCTCACGGGACTTCATTCACCAAACGCTTTCTCACGGGTACTTTTCTCTTTTATGGCGAAGGTTCCAGCCAGATGAAGGGCTACCACCTGCCGTTGATGTATTTCTACTTTGGAGCACCTCGGCCATGCTTACTGAGATTCTTTGAGATGGAAATTCAGTCTTTGGGGAAACTGCACGCTGACCAGCGGTGAAAGTGGTGATGTACTTCTAATCTAAGATCTTCACCTTTAATGACTGGGTTAAAACCTGGGCCGGACTCGGGTTCTCCTATGAGCTCCCTTTATGGTGATGTGAAAACTCGGCTCTATGCATGTTAAGTCTTGATGAAGTGGAGGCGAATCACGATGGATGTCACGCTTGGTCGGTCAGGCAGGTGGCGGATGCGAGCAAGGTCAGTGCGAGACCACATATCTTGAGACTCTTTACGATTTTTTTTTTTAAACCAAGCGTGCACATGGGTTATGGGCCCATATTTATAACGAATCAAAATATCAAAATGAAGCTACCACCCCGTAGTAGTGTTGTTTCTGAGTATCATACAGGTCCCATTCACTTATACAAAGCTTTACACTTTTATAATTACAAATCGGGACAGCGGAACCTACAGTGAACTACTAGTGTCTTGTGTGAAAGAGACGTATGCGGAGTGAATCTTCTCAATACCTACACAAATTAAGCTTGTATAGCTTTTAGCTTAATTGGGAAACATATGTCTTATGCATATACACATTTTAAGCATAAAACAATAATATAGATAATATAAATTTCATGCATTTATATTATGAACTTATCTAAAATCACTATTACTTTCTGAGGGCTTAAACTTATTCGGATCTCCCAGTGGGAGTTACAGATCTTATTCTTATCTGAAAACTTATGCCATAACAAACTTATGTTTATTGCGGGGACCTCGCTGTAGAGATAGGATAGTCTTATCATAGTGAAGACATATATAACATGCCTTATTTTATTCGAGACTCATAGTGGGGAGTTCTGAGAACTTAGCCTTATACTACGGGTTGCAGGTGTTAGTGCAGTAGGTATCGAGAAGTGCAGGCCGATATGCGTGTGCCGAACTTATTCTTTATACGGAAGTATAGGAAACACTACAAAACACATCACCTTTACAGACTTTATCTTGAAGAAATTTGAGCACATCTTTGGTATTTGGATCTTATCACGTGTAATGCGAAAGGCCCGATACATGTATTTAGATCTTATACATGTCTCTTCTGAGCATATACGGAGCTTATCTTGGTATTCTGAACTTAGACATGTATTTCGGATCTTAACATACATGTCTTACAGGCATATATACTTATCTGCAGAGAAGCTGTATGCGAAGGTACAGTAGGTCTGATAAGCCGGTCATCGAGACTTATACGAGATACATATCGGTATGGACTATTCGTCCATACGCGGTGCTGAATCCTCATAGTCCCTGCTCTTGGCCCTACGTGCGGGGTACCTTAAATTCTCCCGGACTTATAACGGATCTCAGTAGGATTCACAGGAGTTTCTTCACGATCTGAGAACTTATCTTTGTCGCGGGCTTATTATCATTCGAGAGTCCAGTAGGAGTTATAGAGCTTATTCAGGACTTATAATTATAACAGGCTTATTATCATTCGGGACTCAGTAGGAATTCTGAGTTTCTTCATTCCTGCTGCCTCGCGTAACGAGCTTATTATCATTAGGACTCATAGAATTCTGAGCTTATTCTTATTGGGACTTACCTAATTACCAACAGGCTTTATCATTGGGACTCGAAGTAGGATTCTGAGAGTTTCTGCCACGATACGAACTTATCTACGATAACGGGCTTGTGTCATTGGACTCAGTGCCAGTGGAAGCTTGTGAGTATACAAGTGCCGTGGTACTACTGCACGGGTTCATTATAGCACATATTCTGGAGATACGGAAGTACCCAGAGGTACCTGCGAACTTATCTCTTATTTTTAAAACCTTTACTTTCATCTGGGGCCCAGTGGTTGCTCAATTATCTTGTGTTCTTGTCTGAGAGTACCCAGTGGTGTACAGTATAACACTTGTTTTTGATCTAGAGTGCGGGTGGGTACCACAGAACATCAGATCCCAGGGTGCAGTAGGTACCACGGAACTTAATCGGACTGTTGAACCCGAATCACGGGGTACACCGCGGAGTGCTACGAGAACTTAATCGGTCTGAAGTACGTAGGTACTATAGAACGATCGAAACGAGGTGCACGTAGGTACCTACGGTCGGATGATACACCGCTGTTTACTCTGATGATGAGGTTGATATCATATAAGCGTTAGAATACCTAGACCGGTTCTAATAAAAGTGTAAGACACGACCATAATAAGTATCAGAAGGTGCTATATCTGATCTGAGTGTCGTAGTACAAAGCGCGAGGATTTCAGTCTTGAGCGAGGTCATAGTAGCACCTTGTCGGAATAGTCTTATGTATATATGAGACGAGGTCTGTCCATGCCCTTCGCAGTCTGGGGAATGCTATGTCGAGGGGTCAGAACCTTGTCGGGGAATCATGAAATTACTAATCAGTGCCGAGCACTAACAGAATCTGAGAAATTACTAATCGGAAACGAGTGCAGTGTCATTTAATAATAAAAATGGTCTTAGGCATTTTTATAATTGTATGGGAGTTCGCATTAATTTACTATTTTATAATAATTCTTAGCCCCATTATGTGTTCATGAGCCGGATCGTATTTCTTATCTTGGTAAAGTATGATTCGTATGTAATCACACCTTATTCATGTATTCTTATTCTTCCTATGTGAATCTACTTTACCGAGGAATTGGAATCAATCCGATCGGATCATCGAGCTAAAGTTATGGCATTTTCATGCCAAACTAGTCAATTTACAGATTTTACCCGAGGGACAGTTTTGAAATACTCACTTTTCCCACAGGGATCTAACTTCATATTTGGCACTATCTATTTGTACTTTCATTTAAAGCTAAGATTGCTGAGGTTCTATTCAACTGGAATCACGCGATTCGAACAGAAACTCAAGTTCACGTCGAAACAACGATTTACTCTATGTTCAAGGCTGATGCATTAAGCTTGCTGTATTTTGAATGTTTTTGGGCCACCTATAGTCAGAATTTGATGATGCCTATTTCTTGATGTTTGATTCTCCTTGAAGTCTATTTTAATTGGCCACTTGAATCACTCAAATTGAATAAGAAATAAGCAAGTTGCTGGCCCAAAATACAAAACTGGTCGAAATAGGAAGCAGGCAGGTGCTCAGGTATAGGTCCCAACGTGTCAGGTACAGTTGACAAATGACCAAGCAAAGTGTCTTAGGTACATTCTCAAGGTGTACTAGTACCTTCTGTCTGAATGTGTGCACTCCCCTTTTCATACACTTTCGTCACCAGATAAAAAAACCTATCATGAATTCCTCGAAAACAACTATATTATGGGTTGCATAACCCTTACATAAACAATTATAAAGGTTACTTAGGGTTTGTTATAAACCTAACACAATTACCATGTCCCTCCTCAAATTAAGGGATTTCCTTACCAATCTTGTGCCATTTCCCAAATTTACAACAACACTACTTTCAAGAAAACTTTGAATTTTATACAATTCTATATTAATCACAACAGCCATAGGTTTGGAAGCGACTCCTAGACATACAAGTGCATGGACCTTCACACATAAAACTTGTGAGGAATTCCATACAAAATTCATACCAAGTCCAAGCATCCATACCTTTTTGCTTGATCTCCCTCCTCCTCTTCTTCTTCTTCCTCTTCCTCTCCTTCCCTTTTTGCTCCATACGTGAAGCCCTTGTTTGGAGACCAAAAATAATCCATTTTTGGTCTCCCTCTTTTATTTATAAACAAAATTTATGTTATTTACCTTATGGTCCTCCCTCTTTCTAGGAATTACACCACAATTCCAATTAATTATACTTTGGCCTCAATTCTTGCATAACCACCTGACTTTTCTAGCCCTATGCAGACCAATTACAATTTTGTCCTTAAGGCTTCTATAAAATTTTCGGACCTCTGTCGTTTTTTTCCATGTTTCGCGTTTAACTACGAAACATTTAAATTCTCTTACAAAATACCTAAACATCCCCAGCATGAAACTTGACTTACACCACTGCAGGAGGTATGACTTTGGGGATGAAGAAAAAACATGGATGGCTCTGAAGAATGAATTGATGATGGCGGGAGTCTATTATGTAGACAGGCCAGCCTTGGGACACTTTCCATAGCGTAATAGCGAAGACTGCATCATGGGGTCTGTGGTGTCCTTGTGGCTCCATATGATTCTTGTAGTATTAAGGTGGTCCTGAGGATCTTTGTTCAGTCGAGCGTTTCGATTTGGGGCGTTCCTCGGAAGCTTTCCTTCGGAGGAGAGTGAAGTAGCCGACTATGACGGGGATTACGTTTATTAGAAAAGCATCCATGGAGAGTGGAGCTCGTCCTTTTATAGTTTCTTCATGTGGCTGAGCTCTTGGCCCGGATGTCTCGAAGCTTTCCGCGTCGGTTACCCCATCTCTCTACGTGGTGATAAAGGATGGGTCCATTACCTTTCACATTCCTGAAATTCCCTTATTGATCTCTCGGGGTTTGTAGGGATCAGGGCTCCTTGGCTTAGCTGGATTTCTCCTTCTCGTCAGCGTCTCGAGAGCGTCGTGGTCGTTGTTCTTCTTCTTGGTGTTGCATCTATCTGGTGAGTTCCTCATTCTCTCTGATAAGCGTTGGTTATGGTGGGGGTGGGTGCCCTCATCTCGTCGATGTGCTTTGTAGAGTTTGAGCGTCTCTTGGTGGCGAAGCCATATACCGGGCATTGCAAAACGCCGTTTCTGCCCAGATTTGACCTCTGCTCATGTTCCGGTGATACCATGATCACGAGAGTTCGATTTATTTGCTTTTTAAAGGCGATCGTTCCACACAGAACGATGTCATCAGCCCGATGGTGCTTTTTCAAATCTTGGTACGGAGCTTCTTAGTTCTTGTGATCTATTTAATTAGGATAAGTCGTCTGACTTGAGAAATTTACATTGAAAGGGTGGTCGAGGTGTCGGGATAGCCACTCATGTGTGATGACTAAGTCAATTTCTTTCTTGTGAGAATGAAAGAATTCAACTATTTATGGTGTTATCCTTTGTGTCACTTTTTGTGGTGAGAGATGGTCTGATTTATGAGAGGAAGTAGTGTGGTTTACTTTCATGACCAGGATACGATTTCTCTCTCATTGGTGAGGTTTCCTTTTCTTTATCATGGGACCAGGCTCTAAAGGGATAATGGAGGAGGCGAAGCAGTCATGCAAGATCCTTTTCTTTCTTAATCAGATGGGGCTGCTGGATCAGCATGGGTAGGCCTTTTCCTTTTACCTGTTTTTGGGCCCTTTATATCACTTGATTACACAGGGGTGGTTTCGATTATAGACTAGGCAGGTGTGCTGTTATCGAGGTAAGATCTTAACGTGGTAGAGCTTCTTTATTGGGTCTATGCTGACTCCTTCATAAGGCGGAGGTTTGGAGAGGCTTGCGCCACTGTGTTATGAACAATCTCAATAATATATATCCTTAAGAGGTATTTTAAAATAATAATTTCTAAATTTTTAAATATTAAAAAATATTTTTTTTAGATTATTTTGAGATGATCACGTTATGAATTTACATCGATAATACAGAAAATCGAAAATATTATAGGGTTAATTATAAATGATGTATCAGAAAACTTTGTTTTTCTGAAAAATTTTTGGCATCACAACTTTATTTTTGTTCAATCAAATGCTTCTTATTTTGTCTCAACTGTTTTTTCAATCAAATGCTTTCAAACCAATCAAAATTTGTTAGATATTTGAATAGAAGTAAGTACATCAAATAATATTAAATTATGTTTTAACGAGGTGAAATAATAATATTATACTTTCATGTCAAGGGTTTTTGTCATCTTTATAAATAAATGGATTCAGTGGTTTACTGAATAAAAAACGGGTAAAATAATAAAAGGTAATTAAATTTTGTTTTTTAAATTTATTTATATTTTGCAAATTTTTTTAATTTTTATCTCACTTAATTTAAAGAAAAATGGCAATTTTATGAATGTCTTTTTTATTGTAATAATAAATAATAAAATATATGTTAGCAGTATAATACTTGTCATTTCATACCTCATTAAAGGTCATTTAAATAATTTTATTATTTTTACATAAATGATTCTATAATGTGATTTGAATTCAATTTTCCTAATTCAAATATCCTAATAAATTTTTTATTGGTCAAGGAAACTTACTTGAGATTTTAACAAAAATAAAGTTAAGACATCAAATAAAAAAATATAAAAGTTTAGACATTTGATTGAACAAAAATAAAGTTGAAGACACAAATAAAAAATAAAAAATTTAGATATTAAAATTTGTTGAAAAATAAAGTTGAGACACAAATAAAATAAAAGTTTAGGCGTTTGGTGAATAAAGATAAAGTTGAGGCGTCAAAATAATACTAAAAGAAAGTTTAGACATAATTGAACAAAAAATAAAATTGAGATACTATCTTATTTATTTAAAATTAATATATATATATATATATATATTTTCTCTCTATATATATATATACTCTATACCTTATGTATATACATATATCATACTATATATATATATATATATATATATATATATATCTTATTAAACTACTTATATTATATATATAATACTGCAAAACGTTTTTCTTATTTCTCTTATGTTATTTTAAAAGCATAATTACATTACCTTATATATTTTTACATTTAAAATAAAGAAAACTTTGTATTACGCAAATTATAGATGTATTTGGCAAGATTTTACATTCCTCAATTTTCTATCATTTTAAATTATAGTTCAATATTCTTAACGATTTTTTTATATATGAACATTGGATCATTCAATTTTTATAAAAATTTATTTTTATTTTTAAAAAAAAATATTATCTGCAAATTTGAATAAATTACATTAAAGAGATATAAAGAGCTATCAAATTTTAGGACTTTATTTGAATTTTAAGTTTTTCAATATTTGTGGAAATGAAATATAATTTATGAAACTGTTCAAACTAAACTTCTATGATAATTAAGTTTTTAAGTTCTATAGTATATTTATTTTATTGCTTCATCTTTTAAAATTTATTTATTTAATGATATTTTCCTTGGAAAAGACACTATATTCGTGCCTTGTAATTGTTTAAATAGCTTCTATAGATATTAAGTTTTTAGTTCTATGGTTATTTTATTGTTTCATCTTTTTAATATTTATTTATTCAATGATATTTTTCCCCCTTTCTCACTGTGACCTACACATTACGTGGGTCAACCCAGTTTCAAAAGGTGACATTTTTTCTTACAAATTGGAGGAAGTATATATACCATTTCTGAATAAAAATTACAAAATTACAATTTAAGAGCGATTTTAATAGAATGTTTTTATTTAAAATGTTCTTTAGTATAAATATGTTTTTTAAAGGAAAAATTTTTAGTCAAAGAATTATTTTTAAAAAATTATAAAGTGTGAACACCTTAGATTAAATTGTCCACGTGTCTAGCTCAATCTGTAACAAAATACATAGTTATAAAAAACACCTAACTCAACTCAGACATACTATTTGTGAGGAAAAAAAAAAATATTATATTATATTAAAGCGTAGATGGAAAAACATATAAATGAATTTTCAACACAGAGTGATACATAAAATTTTAAAATGTTTGAATTTGCCTTTCTTTTACAAAATGATAGATTATGTTCAATGACTTTAAACAATCAAAGAATTTGCTAAAATTTATCTAAAGAATTTATAAACATTATATATTAAATATTTTCAAAGAACATTATAAATAATTTTTAATATTATAAATTTTTTTGCAATTTTTTTAAAAAGTGTTTTTGAAAAACCTTTTCTTAAATAACACAAAAACGCTTCCTTAAAGTCAATTACTCAGACCTAATTCCTTATATTATTTCTTTTCATCTCATTTAGAAAGTGGGTGTGATTTTTTGGCATTCTTTGATTTGAAATCACCTCTCCAATTATCCATCTACTCATATTTAGGTTTTCTTTCTTAACAAAATACTTTATTCCACCTAATGTGAGTTTTTATTTAATTTTTTTTCTTGAGTTTTTATCATCGACTTGTTGCAATGTGTGATTTGTCGTTGTATGAAAGTTGATTTGTTTATTGATTTTTCGTGGCAAACCAATTTAACATGATAAGCGCCATTGTTTTATCAGACACAAAATGCTCCTTATATCAAACTTTTATTTATCTATATGCTTTTTATATCTCAAATCTTAGATATTTAATCATTTTTATTATCAATTATACATTGAATGATGTGGTATTGATATATGTGTTAGATAATGTCTGTCATTGTTCTCTAATCATTTCTGTAAAAAAAAACCTTTTCTTTATTTTTTACTATGCACTAGGTATTTTTATGAGTTGCCACGTGTTAGATGGTAGAAGGTCCGAAGCTCCGACCCAAAGCTGGCCCTTCCAAACCCAACTGCTATATAAGCAATGATTCTCTGTTGTATTCTCTATAATTTCTATACCTTTAAGGACTTGTTGCCGGAATCAATGGCGACTTCTGAGTTTTTCTTCTATACCGCTCTCATTTCTCTGCTCTTTGCTTGTTCACATACCGCAGAATACCCTGGTGGAGGGTGCAGATGCATGGAAAGTTCCATCTTCTCATGGGCGGTTGTCCCTCAGCGATTGGGCCAAGAAACAACGCTTCAGAATCGGAGATTATCTCAGTAATTTCCTCTCTCTTCTCATTTTCTCTCAGTTTCTTCTTCTTTTAATTTTCTCATAACTCTCTCTGTTCTAGCTTTGTACAACCATAACTCAATTATTTTCCAGTCTTAACTTTTGATCTTCAAATGACCCCAAGTTCAATTCTGCTTTTAGCGGTGGAATGAGGTTACCAAAACTGCACAGCCAAAGACCGATCAAGAAATTACGGGGGCTATACAAGTTACGAGCTCCGCAGGGACAGGGAGGTTTCTGACTCACCGGGCGACACCGACGAACGCGCTGACATGGCCCGAGGGAGGCTGTTTAATTGCAGACGTGATGGCTGCGAGGATCTTGCGGAATCTGAGGCTGGCAATGACAACTTTGGCTCGGTGCCGCCGCCTGAAACGTCAAGGCCAACCGGTTTGAGAGTTGGATTCATCGGCTGCGTAACGCGTGTGATCCCTGTCTGCTTCTGTTTGGGATTTGAAGAATACGACCTTGGAATTTTGGATCGTATGAAGTCTATGCTGTGAAGGAACCTGTAATTAAATATATTGGTTTTATTTTATATATAACTCAATATGTTTGTTTGGCTGCTCTATGTGTACTATCAAATAATCTCATTATATGTATAACTCCTACTCTTTGGTTCTTGTTCCTAAAATTGTGGCCCAGTGCTTAGGTTTTTGAAATATAACAAAGGAGAATCTGGCAGTTATGACTGTCATTTCTCTTGAGTATAATTGTTTTATATGTTTTTTATGTTTTTCAGAAAAAAATAATTGGAAGACAAACATGTTTTCTTTGTTTTTTGGTCTAAAATGAGTTTTCTTTAAGAAAAAAAGTGGGAAGGGTTATATTTACAAAATTTGGATTATTTATGGTTTTAATCGAAAGAACGTTTCATATATTTATTATAATTTTTAAGCTTCTTTGTTTCAAGAAATTTTATTTGAATCAGTTTTGTTTTACTAATAATTTGGTAAAATTTCATACAATATTTTAATATATTCCCATAAATCAAATAATCAATATAGAAGTAAAATAATATTTTCATCTTTAGTTTGAGATTTGGAAAATTCAATTTAGACATTTACAAACTATCAACTTCTTCCTTGTCTTATTGTTGAACATGGTGACTAAATTTGGAAAAAAAGTTTCAGCGTTATTAAAATGTGTGTGTTTGTTTGGATCGGGTTTGTAAAGAATAGATGGAATATAAATAATGTTTGTGAACATAAAGTTCCTGATGAAACTATAAATAATGCATAAAAGCATAAAGTATATTAAAGTTTTGAAGAAGACAAAACATACACTCAATTAACTTGAAAATGTTTGTGACATAAAATATATTGGAGTTTTGAAGAAGACAAAACTATATATAATTAACTTGTGATGATGTTTTTTGTGAAGCATTAGAAGTTTTGAGAGGAACAAAACGTAACAGTTAACTGAAGCATTAAACATAAGTCGATTAAAAGATAAATAAGCTATACAAATGGTTTGAAATTATAGGCATGGTAGAACAAAGAAAAGTGGAAATTCTCATTTCAATAAATTAATTGAAATGGCATAACGAGTCTTTATATTATAAACATTAGAAAGTCTATAAATGACAAAATCTAGGGTGTTAAGAAAAAAGAAATTCTACCAATAGTAGGAAACAATTTAATTTAACATGCTCCCTCAAACTCCAAATGTATTTATCTGTTACAGAATTTTTTTCAGCTATAAAGCGAGAAAAATGAAAAACATATTAACCTTGGACTTGTTAAAGAAATTTGCAAGCTCTAATGAAAGCTCACAAAAAATAAAGTAATTAGGACCATACTTGAAGTGTAGCGTGTTAGGTGGCAAATGAATTTCAAATGTGTTTGGTTAGGTTCGTAGGTTAGCATCCCGAATAACCTTACAGTCCACAATACACCGGTGGGATGAAAATCTCCTCTCCCACCGTGCAATGTGACAATCTTTTGGTAGTGTGAATGTCGCATGATCATTTTTTGCTTAGGTTGAGTTAGAAAACGATGGATTCACTTCTACCGCTTTTCTAAAAATAGATAATCCACCTAAAAGGTACGAAGCTTGGGTAACATATTTGGAATCAATCGGTCTTGCCACCAAGTACTTATTCGATTAACCCACATAAGCTCAGGAGGAGTGCACATGAAAGTAGAGAGACTATCAGAAATTTGCCTCAAGATCTACAGCAAAGTGGAGAATAAGCTGTGATAAGGCTATGGTGGGAAGACGACAAGTGACGAACAACATAAACAACAAAACAATAGCGAGGATTTGTAATGGTAAGATATGAAGCTTCGACAATGGTACAATAATCGGGATGCAGGCTGTACTAGAGGAATGCTTTGCAACTGAAGCATCGATAGATTATCAACGGTCTTTTATTATCAGTTAAGTCCCAAGCCCCTCGAGATATTTACCTTTGGTTAAGAAAGAAGATCGCCTCTAGGTGAATGGCTCTACCTCAATACCTAGAATGCCATTGGACTAGATCCTTCATTTCAAATTGTTTATTTAACTCTGTTGACTGAAATCTGTGTCGCTAGCAGGTGATAGTGTATAAATGTATATAAAGAAAGATGATCATTTTGCATGATTACATTTATAAGATGGTAGAATCATAACTACTGCGTATTAAATTTAAGAAAGGAGATCAATGAAAAGATTTCTGAATGGCCTGGGGTTGCTTGTTGGGGAAACATCTAATGCCTTTCTAGGCACCGTATACTGAGGAGGTGAAATGGGAGGGGCTCCATATAAATTTCTTGCAGAGATCTCATTTAAGAGGCATTTTAGCAAAAGCTAAGAGATACACATTGCAGATGAAGCTACTTTACGTAAAGTCACGAACTTTAGTCATTTTTTCTTTTTGGGCTGAAGTGCTCATAGAAACGATCATATCGTGTTGTTGTTGAATATCCATGGCACATGACGACCTAGCTTTGAATTTGGCTCAATAGATCCATCAGAATTAGTCTTAATCCTATACACTCAATGATAACCAACAACACTCTTACTAAGAAGTAGAGGAACCAAATCCCGAGTACCTATCTCATGCAAAGCAGAAAATTCCTCATTCATACATCCTCTTTGCTAATGTGGATGAAAGATTGCCACCTCTTTATAGGAGAAGATTTCGAAAAATCGATGCATAGAAGCTAAAAATGAAGTAAAAGATGAAGAACAACAAGAATAGGCAAATTTTGGTGATTTTGTGGACTTACAAAGAAAGCATGTGTGGATCTGACATAGAGGTGGATCTGCAATGTCTCGGATGGGAAGCGAGGGGCCATCGCGGAAGAGAGGAGCTTGAGTGTCCTAGAGGAGCAAAGTGCATACACAGCCAGAAGCTATTAAGTAACAACAACGTTGAATATCATGCAAAGGAAAATGAAGAAGAACATAAGAAGGGGTATTTGAAGTACTAGGAACTTGAGATGACAAGTTATTAGAATCCTCAGGAAGTGGATTATCGAAGAAGATCATAGCTAGTCCCAGGAATAGCGAATGAAGATGGAATCTGGTATATTTATATTAGAAAAACAACATGATGAGACACATAAAGTTTTTATTGGATCAAAACACCAATACCTGCCCTGACGGCATTTCCACTATAACCAAGAAAGACATAAATAACATATCGAGATGATGATGACAACTTGCCTCGTTACATGAGGTTTTAAAAACAGGCTTGAACTGACCAGGGCTACAAGAAGGGTCAGCGTAATCTAGGGCATACCCATAATTTCTCAAATGAGAAATACTTGAAACTATGAGAGAGTTAATTCAAGTTACAACACTAAGACAACTTCTCCACCCAATTTTTTTTCAGAACTTGAAAGCGGAATGATGAAGAAGAGAGATCAAACAATTTTCGAACAATATGCACATGTTTTTAACAGAAGCATGTTCATTTTGCACCAGGAATGCTCTGGCCACCGCAGTGTTATTGTTCATCTATATAGAGCAAACAACTCAAGAAATTTATTGAGAAGTGCTCCGCCCCAAATCTGTAAACATTTAATAACAGAGATGTTCGGTTTTACCGACACGAAGGCTTTGTATATCTTTGAGAATTAAAAACAATGTTTCATCAGATAAACCCAACAATATCAATTATGATCCATGATAAAGAAACATAATATTGAGACCCTCCTTTGTTGAACAAGAGATGGCCAAGTATCATAATGAATCGAGATGAAATGGAGAGAAGAAACCAACACTTGAATAAAAGGTAAAAGCTAAGAATTTTTGCTAGTTTACATCTACTAGTCATAAACACCTGTAAATTGGAGTTGTAACTTTCCTAAAAGCCATTGGATCTTTAAGAATTTCAAAGCAGAAAACGAAAATGAGTAGGTGATAATGCCTTCATATAGTAGAAACTAGAAAAGAAAAGAAGGACTTCAACGAAAAGATGAAAAAACCAACAATGGCGGTATAGTAGTAGTATAAGCACCAACTCATCGAAACATATAATCCCCCCTTCCCATGGCTTGTCCCGATCATTCTAAGGCGCCAAATCCACCACACAAAACGAAGAAGAAGAAGAAAATGTGCTTTGGAGCTAAATGAATTACCAAAATCTGCTGTGGAGCCAACATAAGCAAGATTTAATGGGGTTCGAAATATGATAAACAATAGAGAGAGAGAGAGAGAGAGAGAGAGAGAGAGAGAGAGAGAGAGAGATTAAGGGTAACAACAGAACCAACACCTACTAAAGGCATAGGATTGCCATCAACGGTCATAACAGGAATAGAAGACAAATGAGACTTTAAATTCAAAACAAGAACAATCACGGAGACATATGATGAAGCACCGAGTCCAAGATCCGCCTGCTGGGATCGACATGCTGAAGGTAGTCGTTTATGGAAGAAGAAATGACATGGCTTGTGTAGGTGTAGAAAGAGAAGCTTCACTGGGAATTGCTCAGCTGGGGTACGAGAGTTAGGAAGGGCTTGGGATCACATGTGGAGTTTTACTCGTAGTATCAGCTAATAATGGCCAGGTACCAAATAATCTGGGATTTATTTGGTTTGTGGGTTTTGATAAGTGAAAGCCCACCGAGTTTGACTTTTTCGAGGAGGAATAGTTTAGGTTCTTCGTTGTAGTACCATTTCGTAGGCTCGTCGATGGGTTCATAAACGGGGCGAACGTCTACTGCAATCAGGCTGCAGGATTAAGTTATAACCAATTTCAGCGGCGGTGTTTTTTGGCGGAGTGTCAGCGTCTTCAAACTTTTGGCGACCTAGACTATAGCATTTTGTGATGATGCCAAGGAAACCACAGCCCCACCGAGGCTTTCTTAGGCTCCCCCGAGAGGCAGCTACCAGAAAGAATTCTCAGGCGGACGGTGGGTCATTTGACCATTGCGTAGTGGAAGATTACACGGGGCGCCTGCGGTCACCACCTTGCTACACTGCCAGCTAGGGGTGCTTTGCATGCCTTCTTTGGGACCGAGCCGTGGTAATTCCGATAAGCGCCGGGCCCTTGGGATCCCAGCCGGAGAAAGGCGGCGGTGCTTGATTGTCGCCGGATTTTGAATTCCAGCCACTTCGACCACCATAGCTCCTTTCCTACATTTTTTGGACCCCACTAGAGACTCTCATTGGTCCCTTTTGCAGATTCCTCCGCAGTTTGGAAGTTACCACTGCAGCGAAAACAAAATCGGAGGTTGGAGATGCAGAGTTTTAAGGCCTACAGCGTGTTGAACCAAGGTAATGGTACTTGATGAGTTCACCAGAATGCTTGCGAACTCCATTTATATGTGGTTTGTAAATTTTGGACATCGTTTAGTTAGGTTTCCATTTTTAGGTTGTTCGGATTAATTATTCAGAAGTCGGAGTGGAAATAAATGCAGATTGGTCAAATTTGGAAAAATTGAAGTTGTATTAGTGAAATTGGATGTTTTAGGAATTATTGGACGGTTCAATTTGAAATTAGCCCGGGTGGCCAAATTTTAGTATCGAACTGCTGGGGGCTTTTGCTGCCAGTGACTGCCATTTGGGATTGCCGTTTGGATGGTTTGTAGTTATAACCTTGCGGAGTTATTCTAAGGCCTTTGGGCATCCTAAGGTTGTTGGTTCAGTTAATGAGCTTAGCGAGTTTTATCTATATTACAGGCACTCACGCAGTAGGAACGATCTGCGGGGCGGGGTGACGTCCTGTTGGGTGAGTGGTTTATATCTTTAATGTTTTGAGATATTATGTTGATATATCTATTGTGATAAATACTTTTACCTATCATGGTGTTTGATCAGGATGGTTGGTTGCATTCAAAACATGATTTTCGGTTTCGTATAAAACAAGTTATTATTTCCTTATTGGGAGTTTTTGTCAACATTTCAATTATTTGCAAGTTTTCTATGCGTGTTACAGTGGATGGTGGTGGTGTTTGGATATTCTGAGGTACATGGATTGAAGTTATGCAAAAACTATCTTGAAAAATTATTCCCTGACCAAAAGAAAGGTGGATCTTGGCGAGTTTGTGGGCGACTCTGTCACGATTGTTGGAAAGGTACTTGTGAAGAAACGGTTATATTGGTTACCACGTGATGGCGGGTTGGAGGTTTAATGGTTGCCAGTGATGTGGGTTACGGAGGGTTGTGAGAGGACACGTGATGGGCGGGTTCCTCGGAGGTTTGTTGGTGCCGCATTGACTGGCCGGGATTTGCCGGAGGGTTTTGATGGTGCGTATTGGCCAACGGGGACACCGGAGGTTATTTAGGTGCAGTGATGGCGGGTTGGGTTTATTAGGTGCCACGTGATGGCGGTACCGGGTTTATTAGTGCCCGCGTGATGGCCGGATCTACCCCGGAGGTTTTGTTAGTTGCCGCGTGATGGCCCGGTCTACTTGGGAGGTTTGTTAGTTGCCGCGTGATGCGAAAGTTAACGGAGGTTTGTTAGTTATACGTGTTAAGTAGGTGTAACCACAGGTTATTAGTTATCTGCGATGTGTCGTGGTGCCACCAGAAGCGTTTTTATGATGGGTATGTGGTATGGACATATTTGCATTTCTCTGGAAATATAGTATAACTATTTTTTTTTGTACTCATGATTTGGTGCATTTCAGGAAATTATCTTATTGATGGCTGTATGTTTTATTAGCAGCTTATGTTGTGTCACGGTCGATTATGGTTTCTTAACATTGTGGCCGGCCTATTTGTGGAGCATGACTTGCATATGTTGGACGTGGGGTAAAGTTGGGTTTTGTGAAATGTTTCGCGGGAACTTTACAGAGTGAAGGTTTAGAGAGAAGAAAGAGACCATTTGCAAATATAAAATCTTCTTTTCCTTATAAATTGCATCACGAAGTTAATATCACATTATTATTTGCAATCTTCCTAGGTCAGACGGATCATTAAATTTCTTCCTTGATTTACGTCGCTCCCCTTACAGCTCTGCCCTCTTGCATTTATCCATTTTAATGTTTGATGTATTTGGACATTCATTTCTTATTTTCCCAGAAGAGATCTATGATACTCTTAGAATGCTTTCTGAATATTAAGTATTGAGACTTTTTATGAACCTCTCATTTTATAATTGTTGCGGTTTTTATATATACATGTATAATTAGGGTGACAAATTAATACATGATTACTCCCATCACTTAAGGTGGGGTTCAAATCAGGGTTATACGGTGGGACTTCACTAGAGTAAATCACGGGAAATCAGGGAGAATCAAGTTAGGGTCTGTCTAAATATTTTTGCATAAACTATGGTGGATCTGTAGCCTTAGGTGTCTGATTGCCTCTGAATGATGTATGGTTTCAGCACCGCTGAGATTATTTATTTTAGCTAATTTTGGTTCTCAGCTTAGGATCTAGACCTTGTGGCCTTTGTAGCACAAAAATACACTCATTGGGCGTTGCAGCAGGTTCTATTCGGTTATTAGAAGACGACTTAGAAAGTCCTTAGCACAAAGGATCGAGATAGAAAGGAATTCCCTTTTCGAGAATGTGACTTAAGATCTTGTTGACTATGCTTTCGCTAACAAGTTGGTCAGCAGGCGGAAGTGGGGAGCGATGCAAAGCCCAGACCTAGGGTCCTTGAAATCCACTACGAAGAGGCCATGAGGCCCAGACTAATCTTATCTTGAGCAATGAAGCATCACATTACCTTTAAATATTCAGTTCTAGAGCCCAATTAGTCCAAGATCTATCATAATAAGATAAAACTCATGGAAGAACAGGTATATTCCTTCTTTTGACACGTATGTCAATCTCAATGATACATGTTTTCTTTGTGAAATTTGATTGAGTGTACCCTCTACGGATGATCCCAAACCTCCTTTCTGCGATGTCTCATCGTTTATGACGTTCTTAACATTGAATGCTCCTTTATAGAAATTGTTAATCAAGTAATAATTTTTGGGTGAGGATTGTTTGTTCCACGTATCTAACTGTTAACATAATCCTCATTAGTACTTTTAGGTTTAACTAATTCAATAACATACTCCACTGCATTTTTTTCCCTTTAAGAAAGTTTCTCATTCACACATAACTCAATCGAATGGTGCCATCCTTGCATTAGTTAGGTGAATTGTCTCTTTTGGTTTCCATAATCAAGAAACAAAAATAGGAGACCAAACAAGATCTTATATTGGATTTGTTTGAGTAAAAAAAAAAGAATACAGAAATGGAAAGATCAAAATTGAAGATTAAATAGATAAAAACCACAGTTAATAAGTCAAACGAAAAAATATCAAAGGAAAGTTGTGTTTTGAGATTAAATTTCTTCCTATGAAACTTATGTTTCAGTTACCATATTTGAGACTTAGGAGCTCAATTGGGAATAAATAAAAAAGTAAGGTCTTATTCAATAAATTGGTAAATTACATAATAAAGGTCCTTATATATGGCATAAACATAGAAAATTCTAAAAGGAAACAATCTGGGTATTAAGAAAAATCAAATAATAGAAATAAATAATAAGGAATAATTTAATTTAACTAAATATCAAATGAATTCTGTGTAATGTGATGATTATTTAATGAGACCATACAGATTTATAAATATAAATCTTATAGGTAGTTAAAGTACAACTAAAATATCTTTGGTTAATGTAACAACTAAAATATCTTATGTAAAAATTATGTCACAGTATATAATGGTTTTATAATCTGATCTACTTAGATTCTGCAATCAAGGCTAGAATAATGGTAATCCAATACGGCACCAAATAAAAATCATAATGTGGGAAGAATAAGAAAATTCATTATTCTTTTAAAAGTAATCCTCACGAATAAAAAGACAAACCAGTCAAATTTAGATCCTCTTGGAATTTAGATCTTATGATCAGCACCATTTAGGTTAGATTGAATTTATTCTTATCTAAACTAATTTCCAAATTTAGTAATAATCTAGATTTGAATTCAAATCAAATTAGTTTCAATTGTAATTCACTTGATTACAAGCTTTGTGTTGATTTTTTAATTTCACACAAACCTTACAAAATGAGTGTCTAGGCGTGCCCAATAAATTTATAAGTGTTTGAAGCTGAAATGTCTCATAAGATCAAACTTCTAATCCTTCTGCTATGCTAGGCTCCTTGGTTTCCCTTGACGGTTCAGCATAATCCATTAGAAAATACTCATTATGGATAGAAATATACAGGAATCAAATCTTTGAAGAAAAATATTAGATTTCTATGTGAATCATGATAACAAGTGCTGAAAATTCATGAGACTTGGAATAGAATTTGGAAATATAATCTTTGGAATTATAAAAGAAAACATTAGTTCCCTCACAGATGAATGGAAACATAACAATGGAAAGTTGCAAAATTGGCTAAAACTAGATTAGAGTGTGAATTGGTAGAAACATTAAAATGGGTAGAGTAGATTGGTCTTAAGGTCGATTGGTTTGTTGGATTAGGTTCATTTAGCTATCGATTAGTTTATTTAGATTTCTTTGTCTTCTTCCTTTTTGACTCCTTTTATAGATGACATGCATGCTGCACTCCCAGTTTCCATTTCTCCATCTCCATACACAGAGCCACGCATCTTCTATGTACTTAGGTTTGTTTCCTCCTTTGATATTTATTCCATCTCGCTAGGGATGCTTGTTCTTTAAGAAAATTATCCGATCCATTAGGGAAACGTTTCCTCGGAATTTCTACAGCGGAAATCGCGCCCTAACCTTTGGCCGCACTTTTGATATTTGAAAATAGTTCGTTAACCCAAAATTTTAGAAAATCAAATACCTAGACACTCTTAGACATAAATGGTTTGGGACTCTTTTAGTGGAACATCCATGAGGCTTGGGCTTGTTCTTGATATTGGATCTCGAGGCTAAATTTTGGTGAGTCTGAGCAATTTGCCCACTTGCATACATTGTATGGACGATGGTGTGTGTGTATGTATTAAACCTCAAAATAGGAATTATTCAAATTGTTGACTATGATGTGGAGTTAAACCTTAAAAATTGACAGCTGAAGTCAGGAAATTGAATGTGAAAGAACCTATTGATTCCCCAAGGGAAAGTTCCCACTATTCTCAAATTTAAACCTCCCACACATTCTGTCTTCTTTCGCCCTTCCCAAGATACTTTATGCACTTTCAAAGAATAAATAAGCATGACCTTCTTCTCTAAGCAACTTAGAGATCATCTTCTTTCTTTCACAGGAAGAATCTATTTTCAACAATTCCCAAAAATTAATCATTTTCTTTTGGAAAAGAACTCTTATATTTTTCCACATGTTCTTCATCACGACGGCCCGAAATCGCCGTCTCCACACTTTTGCCATTTGGTGTTGTTCTTGCGTAGTTAGAAGGTGCCGTCTGCTGCTCGAACAAGCGTTGTTGTGAAGAGAGTGTCGGCGGGGGCCTTCTGGAGTCGAGGCATACTACGGAGGCGCAATGCGAGGGACTGGGGAGCTTGTCGCTAATCGGACTTGACCGTGAAGAAGGGTGTTGGCCTACTGCTTTGTGGTCGGAAGTGGGCGCAGCACCACGATGAGGCCCTAGGCGAGGCGAGCAGTCGACATGGGTATACGATCTCGTGCCGTTTGGGTCCCTCGGCTGGAGGTGTCGAGAGGGACGCGCCACGAACCATCTTGCTTCTAGCGAAAGAGATTGGGCTGTGACGCGCCTTCTCGATGTCACTACCCTTTGTCATGTCCGTGAATTCGCTTTCCACTGCCCCGTGATCAACGTGTCGAAGTCGACGATCATGTCGCTGGCTCTATTCTTACTCACATGGCCAATCGTTGTTGCTGTGAGGCCTGATTTTTGTCCTTGTCTTAGCCGGCAAAACCCCAAGCTTTAACCTTTTGGTTGTCAAACTGCTTCTATCGGCGTTGTTGCGTCTTCTGCCGCCGCTGCGGCTCCTGCCATCGTTGTGGCTCCTGCCGCCGCTGTGGCTCCTACTCCATCGAATGTCGCCGCTCCTGCTCCGTCGAACGTCACCGCTCCTGCTCCGTCGAACGTCGCCGCTGCTTCTACTGTCAAGTCGCCGTCGTCATTGCTGTTGAAGCCTAGGTTCAAATCGGCAGGTAATTTATCATTTTTCTATGCCTTTCGAACAAGCTTACCCGACATTTCGTTCTGCACTACCTTCTATGATGATCATTTCAAAATTTCTTTAATAAAATCTTGAAACTTTCTTCATGTAGTTTGACCATTCGATATATTCTCGAAATTTTCTCCAAATACTATATTCAAAACTTTTTTAATGACATTTCGATATTTTCAAGGGTGCTTCAAGGTGCGATTTACGAAGAAGAAAAAAATCTTGGTCTCTTGAAGAAAATTCTCTTTGAAGTCATCTTGCATTATTGAATTTTACATTTTGACTACTGTTTGAAAGAAGGAATTTTTTGAGTGCAAGCAAAAAATAATCTAGAATGCCTCTCAGAAAAAAATTCTTTGGAAAATTTATTCGATATTTCTAAAATTTACTTTCTTTGAATGCGAACTGTGAAAATAAATCTTGAATGTCTAAAAACATTCTTCTAAGTCGATACTATTGTTTTTTGATTTTCTTGATATAGTGACTAATAAAAAACTTTCATGGGTTAGATAGTCTCATGAATCTGGAGACTTTCTTTACAGTGGTATAGGTTGTATTATAAAGGTGATTGTTACAGGAGGTTGAGAACGACTTAAAGGTAGCTTTCAGCCACTACACCTTGTTGAACATTTCTAGACGTTGCAACTTTGAGATTCATGCATCATGCTCTCATTTTGCTTGGTTTGTTTCCTTAGGAGTTTCTTATGTTGGTTGATGCCTTCCAACTTTGGTCCATCTTTATCAAGTAATTAATCATGTTGATACAATTTTTGCTTTTCTTGTATTCTTCCTCCTTTGCCCAGCTTGAGGTTGCACATTCCTTGGAAGTATCTTCTTTGTTTCCCTTTCCAGTGATAGTTTGGGGAAGGGGGTTGGAGCCTATGGTGAACCGGGCCAAATCGCGATAATGACTTAGGATATGCTACTATCAGAAAGAAATGGCATGAATTCCACTGGGTTCCATGCTGGGGGAGCATGTTGAGTTTTGTGGTTCCCTCTTATGCAGATATGTATTTTCCCCACATCCTAGAAAACAACCATGGAGTATTTACCTTTGGCGAACACACTTGCTTTAGGTCGGCCATATAACTTAGGCACGCTTTACTATTGGCCTCGGTTTATCAGACCATGAGAAAATACCTATCTAATGAGCCTTACCATCGAGTTAGTGGTGCTTTATGATTTGTATAGATGTGGTTTTTTTCATATTTTTCAGACTTTGGACAAAGGACTTCTACCTCTTTTTCAGACCTTGGGACTCTATGCGGGAGTGCATTCTGCCTTGTGAACCCCGGAAAATGGTTTCTAAGGAATGATAAAATGGTAATTCGGTCAAAATTTGGAATTTCCTACAGATCTCTACCGGATGACAAAGCGGACTTTTTAGTTGAAATAAGTCTGTGAGGAATTTAGCAGCCACGTCGATTTCGTGAGATTTAGTGTGAGTCGGGATTTCCGTTTTCGAGTGGTGTCGGATGACACATGGCAAAGGTTAGGATGCCACATGGCACCAAAGCGCATTGAAGGAGTGAGCAATTACTTAATTAGCCATGTGGCCAGTAATTCATGGCTCATATTAAGCCATGCTCAAAAGTACGATCGATCTCACTAAGAGAGGAAGGAGTATGAAATAATAAAAGAAAATGATGGAAAAGGTAAGAAATACACACACAGGCCCGAGGAAGGAGGAGGAAGCTTCCTTCTTTTGACCCATCTGATAAATCTTAAAAGAGAGAGGAGAGAAGATGAAGAAATGAGAAAATGGGAGAAAATGAAGAGGATGAGAAGAAAATATGGGAAGATAAAAAGAAAGAAAGAAAAAGCAAAAAGGAAAAGAATAAAACAAAGTCGAGAAGAAAGCGTGGAAGGAAGAAAGGAAAAAGGAGATGCGGAAAGGTTTATTTCTCGCGTTTTAGAAAGTGTCCTCATTCTCTCACAGATTTGTAAACGTCAAACAGTGTCCAGTTCCTTGAGGAGACGAAGGGAGTTGTTCTACACGGAGAGGACAACGCGTGGACTCCGGTTTTAGGGAGTTTCTTCAAACTTCTTGAGGTAGGGGTTTTTCTCCTACTTGTTTTACTTTTTGCTTAAGGGTCATGTAATGGATGGGAGGTTGTTGAGGCTGGATCGGCGTGGCGATTAAAGGGTTGGGCGAGTGGTTAAATCTCGCGGTGGCATGGTTTGGGTCCACGATTTGTTTGTGTGTGATTGTGTGATGTGTGTTGTGCCATGGGTTGAATAACATGTTGATTGTGAAATTGTGCATTTGTTCGAGGCCAGGCAGCCTGGTTGTGCTCAGCCAGTGGCATTGCAGTTTATGTTATAGTAAATAACATGATGTCTGGGTTCTGGATTGTTAATATATGCATGAGTAATATATTAGCATGTGTTGTATGTTTGGTGTGTCATTGCATTGCACTTAGGTGGGCATTGCTCACCTCGTCGTGGGACCCCCTTTTTGGAATGCAGAAGGGCGCGCGGGATGGGACTTAGGGGCCTTAGGAGAAATGAAGCGCGAGAATAAGCGCTTATCTTCTTTTATTTTACCATAGTGGGAGCCAAGTGATAAGTTTTGTACGCATCTTTTTACATATGTATAAATTGTAATTAAATACAATTGTAAATAAACTCCCTTTTGTATAAATATATATTTGGGTTGTATACGGATGTGCGGGCCTGTTGGTGGTTTACCGTGCGTGCCTCGCGGCGTGAGGAACACGCGATGAATTCCATGAGGTTGTGGTGGTCAATGACACCGGGTTTGGGCGTCTGACATAATTATCGAGCAAAGGTCGAAGCGATTACCTTGGGAGCTGGTGGATTGTGAGTTAGGTATCACGGAGTATACCTGACAGTTGGGCCTGGGTTAGATCATCGTCTTTGTTGCATTTAAGAAATGAATGGTGATGTGATTGGTGTACATTTGATGGGTTCAACGTATGTGAATTGTGTGAATTTGTATGCTTAGTGAATAACATACGGAGGAGAAGGTTGAACAGAGATTCGAAGAAGAAATATAACCTTCGTTCAGGAATTTATGACAGGAAACGTTCAAATAAGCAATAAGCAAAAAAAAAAAAAAAATTTAAGACGGTGCTCCAGTTTTGAACACAAACGAGAATGGGTTTGTGGAATCTTGGGAAAATTATTCAGTTTGCACAAGGAAGGAATATTAAATCCTAGAAATTTTGAAGTGGGTAAAGAGCGGTGTTCAAAACTCATCTTTAGGAGGATGCTTGGAAAATACTGGAGGATATGAAAAAAATTTTTTGATTTTTTTTAAGACGTTCAGTTTTAGTTTTTTGAATACCAATGAGATTGTGTGTTTGTGAAATTCTAGAAAATTACTCAGTTTTGCACGAAATAAGGGTTTTAATTAAACTCTGAAAATGATAATTATATATAAATTAAATTTGTAATTTTTGGGTGATTTGGAGGGTTAAGCTCTGCATCATCAGTAGCGGGTTTGTATGAAGTGGAAGGGCTAGGAGTATGAGAAGCTAACGGGTGAAAAAAAAAAATTTCTATCTGTGGGGTGTTGAAAAGGAAGGTTGTGAGGAAATTAGGTGTTGCAACGGAAATTCTGGTTGCAACCACTTAAAAATTTTACATTTGTTGAGGCGTTGCAACGAAAGTGAAAGTGCAGAATTTTCGGTTTGCAACTTAGATTTTGTTACAACGAGGAAATTGTAAGGAAGAGAAAAGAATAAAAATTCACGTCGTGACATGGGCTAGGTGATCTGAAGTCGCGACATCGAAGTGAGGTCGCGACCAGGTTTAAGCTTGAGAGCGTTGCAACTTGGATTTTGAGGTTGCGACATGGGAGGGAAGCTATGAGACGACTTGAGGTCGCGCGACCGAGAAATGGGTGCGACCTTTGTTCAGCCAGTGGGACCTAGTTTAAGTTTGAAGCGTGAGGTCGCGACGGGAAGTGGCGTCTGTGACATGGTCACGCGCTGGTTGGGTGGAATGGCGTGCGTCTTGTTGATTTGATAATCGACATGGGTGTGTCGAGGTCGCGACATGGAAGAGTGGCGTCTCGTAGTAGTGGCGCGCGAGTTGAAGCGGAGGTCGAGGACATCATTTTGGTAAACATGAATGCGGCGTCTGCAGTCGCGACCTAGAGTTTACGATCACGTGGCTGAAGATCATCTTTGGGCGAAGGGCAGGGTCGCGACATGTGAAAGCGATGTCGCGACATAGATTGAATGGATCGGAAGGAGATTGACTTTGAAATGAAGTCGCGATGGCGAAGGTTGGGCGGAGGCGATGTAGCGACGCCAGAATTTGTTCGCGCGACTGGGTGGCGGCGTCTTCGACGATGTGATGTCGCGACATGCGGAATCACCTCCGAGTCGCGACGCTGGAAACGTGTCGCGACACGGGCGGTTGGCGAAGGCAGGCGAGGAGGTGACATGCCACGACTGGCTTCATCTTGCGACTGCGCTTGCGAGAAGCGAAGCGCTTTTAGCGACCTATTGTGTGTGTTGTTGCGCTCTGTAGCCGCGAAACCTCTCGCAGCTTTAGGCATTGTCGCGGCATATGACTTGAAACCTTCTGTAGCCTTGATGTGTGTTTAGGTTAGGTGTCTTGCCTTTGTGCACCAAACCGATTTGATTCTTTATTGCGATCTTTGTTTTAGATGCTTGTTCATGAACCTTTGTTAAAAAAAAAAAAAGTCTAATTTTAAATTTTATTTTGTGTGATTTAATATAACCAGGAATCCATTGCCATTGCGATTACTATAAATCATTCACATTGATAATGTTGGCAAATTTTTCACTACCAATGAATAGTGTCTCGAGGGCGTGTTGCCTTAGAATCTTGTATTGAAATTTAATCAGCCATTGACTTGTGTAAATGGTAGTAGAGCAGGGCGTGGAGGCGTCCACAGGGCCTTTGGTCGAACCTGCAGACATTTGGCCGGTAGCGGGTGACTGATCGACATGCGGCACTGGCGAGGGTGCCAGTGCTCAAGCGGCGAGGTGCTCGAAACTCGGGAGCAGAAAAGCGCCAGCGGCGGTGGTCGGGAGGTCCCGGTAACCTCCAGGTTTAGGCACCATCCTCAGGCGTTCTGAGGGAGGGCCGATATTGGCACGGAGACCGTTAGTTTATCGAATTGAGAACATATTGGGGCTATGGAGATCCTGCTCCGTCCTGACCCGAGGTCGGGTTAGGTACATTCCGGCTAGAGGCGAGGCCAGTGTATGGTGCTGGGGAGATGGGCGAGGGCTTAGAGACTTAGAGGTTATGAGCGCGGGTAGAGTTTCGAGGGGCTGTTCATGGGTAAGTCACTTTCCGGAGGCTGCGGGGCATCTCGAGGGCTTCGGTTGGGAGGCGAGGGGGCGGTAGGCCTTGATGGACTGCGTGGCTAGATTCACGAGTTAGCCAGTTCGTTGATACATTAATACAAACTTGGCTTGAGTTAGGTGTTAATGGGCGAGAATTTGTCCATTCGTGCGAGGGATGATTACGCCTTCTACGGGATAGGATTATGGTTGGGGCGGCCACGACCATAGAGAAGCGAAGGATGCTCGAACTTTCGGGATCACCTGGGAGTGTTTTGGTGGAAGGTGTGGCCTTTGTTGTGGTTGGAAGAGAGCTGGACTTGACACCCTGGGTTTGGAGGCGGGGGGCCGGGTTGGGCGGTTTTGTCGAGCGAAGGCGAGTGACTCATATTTATATCACTGCCAAGCCGGCTGGGGCATGGTGAGTTGTCCCGAAACGAGGATCGAGTTTTGGGACGGCGCGATCCCGATTAAACTGCGCCGCCAGGCGTACGGTTCATTCCTCCGGCGCTTCTAGTACGGGTGAGGAAGGAACGATTCCACGATTTCGGGTCTTCTCCCGAAGGCACCGCCGGCGGCCTGGAGTGGGCGAGGGCGAGTGTGGAGCCAGTCAATGAGGACTCCGGGAACACTACCACAGATCCCAGGCAAACGTAGAGACTATGTTATTTCTGTGAGCATCTTGGACATGGTGAGATTGTCCTAAGCGGAAGCTGAATCTCGTGGTATAAGAAGGCGAAGAGGCGTTCGATTAGCGGTCTCTGAGGATCACGTTTACTACTCCGCTTGTTTAGAATAAGTAGCGTTTAAATTGGATGCACATCATACTCATTCTTGTTGCATCTTGTGCGATAGACTTGGGCTTAGGGTTGTTGAGACCTTTGAAGCCAGATATGGATGTTCTTCCCTAGGGGGTAGGGTGAGTTGATCGATCGGTCGGGATTATAGTTAGAGATCTCTAAGATTCTACTCGCTTAGGTGGACCAAGGATGAGGTGTCACGGTATGGCGTGTGCGTTCGTGTTACTGGGTAACATCGTAAGAATTCAGTGGAATTGATACGAGGGCATTCACGACTCTTTGAGTAGAGTGTGGGTTGAGTGTATCTTGGGACTATGAGTCTATTGAAATGAAGACTCATAGTTCGATGTCAGTAATGAAGGTAATTAGAGTGTGTTGAAGCCCAGCCAAGAAGGGGAAATTAGATTAATCCCCTAGGGTGAGAAGCTTTGGAGTTAGGGTGAAGACCCAGTGGTAGTATCAGAAAGGTCTGTGAAGAGGTGCCTTAAGAGACCCCGGGAGAGATCACACAGATTTGTGGGTGTAAGACCACGGGGAGATATCCGGAATTTACGTGTGGGTGTAAGGGCTAGGGAGAGATCTTGAATTTTAGTGTGGGTGTAAGGGCAGGGGAGATATCCCAAATTGTGGGTGTAAGGGCAGGGGTGATCCCAATTTACGTATTGGGTGTGAGACGGGAATATCCAGAGATTTCTATTAATGGTGTGCAGGGCCAGGGGTGATCCTGAATTTACGTGGGTGTAAGGGCAGGGAGATGTCTGAATTGCAGCCTGGATTATGAGACCCAGGGAGCGATCTGAATTTACGTGGGTGTATTTAGAAAACCTGCAGGAAATCAGAGTTGTGGATTGTATGGGCAGGGCGATCCGAGATTTTACTGTGTGGGTGTAAGAGACCGGGAAGGCGTCAGAAATTTGTGGATATATAAGGAGGCTTAAGAGAAGTGTAAGCGAAAAGTTTTGTTGCAGGAGATGAAAACACGGGACGAGTTATCACCAAGACTTAGAGTTGAGTGATAGGAATTCGGAACTCGAGATGGAAAACACATGGACATAGGTTATCACCCTAGACTTAGAGTTGGTGATAGTCGAAGACATCGAGATGGAACATCTGGAATAGTTATCACCGGACTTAGAGTTGGTGATAGGAATTAAGTGACTCGAGATTTGGATACCATTGGATTGCATTGGGGGGGCGTTGGTGGCCGGAATCAGGAGCTCGGTTATGAATGTCATTCAGCAACAGCGCAAGATTACCCAAGTTGCAGTCCATTAGTTATTAATTGGTGTGACAGGAAGGTTATAGTTTACACACCGGCGAGGAATTGGTTTAGCGGATTATATGCCATGGTGGATATATGTGTGTGGAATTCGAGGGCGAGGAATTCTTTTAAGGGGAAGAATGTGAGACCAGGAAAATCCAGATTTCACGCAGGAAGGATAAAATGAATAATTTACATCCATCGGAATTTTTCTAGATCTCGGATGTGAAAACGGTTTCGTTAAATCGTCTCGCGAAATTTAAACCAGTGAATTCCGAGGTGGTGAATTTCCACGTTTTTCGAGGCGTGGTGTCGGATGACACGTGGCAGGAATTGAGGATGCCACATGGCACGGAAGAGCTGACACTTGGCATTGAAGGAGTGTAGCTCTGATTAGCCATGTGTGAAAATGATTTATAAGCTCATATTGAAATAGCGTTATATAAGTGATGATGTCATAAAAAGAGGTATGAAATAAAGAAAAATGGAAAAAGGTAAGTCACATTTGGGTTGAGAGGAGGGAGCTTCCTCCTTTTGACCTCAGTCCCATTGTCCAAGGAGAAAGGCAAAGAAAGAGGAGAAAATGGGAAAGAAAAATGAAAAAGAGGATGAGAAGAGAGAAATGAGATAAGAGAGAAAAAGCAAAAGGAAAGAATAAAACAAAGTCAGCGATGAGGAAGGAAAAAAGGAGATCGAAGGTATGTTCTCTCACATTTTTAGAGAAAGTGTCCTCCTTCTCTCTAGATTTGTAATAGCGTCAGAGCCCAGGTAGTTCCTTCGACGAAGGGGAGTTGTTTCTACGGAGAGGACAATCGTGGACTCAGGTTTTAGGGAGTTTCTTCAAACTCCCCTTGAGGTGAAGGGTTTTTCTCCTACTTGTTTTACTTTTTGTAAAGTCAAATGTAATGGATGGGGGATTTGTTGGCAGGGCTGGATGCTGGCGGTGACAGTTTCCCAGATTTGGGCCAGAGTGAATAAATCAACAGGTAACCGTTTCGAGAGTCCCATGGTTATTTATTGTGATTTGTGTTGTTGCCATGGTGAACATATGAAAAACATGTTGATTGTGAAGAGTGTGGGAGTGTTCGAAGAAACCGCCGGATTGTGCCTTAGCCCATGTATAAATTAAGTTTATGTTATTAATATAAGTGGCCCGAATAACCTTGATGTCTGGAGTTTAAATTTGTTAATATATACTTGAGTGATATATTAGCATGTGTTATGTTTGGTGTGCCAATTTGTTTGCCGGGTGGGAAGTAGTAGTGGAAGTGCTAAGGCGTTTGGCATACTTACAGTCGTGGGACCCAGTGAGACTCATAGAGATGAGGACGCTTAGAGCACCAGAAGAAGAACGTTGAATATTATCTTGTATTTTACATTTTTGTAAATTTTTTTAGACGAGTGGGCGAGTTTTTGTATAAATTGTAATTAAATACAATTGTAAATAAACTCCCTTTTGTAAATATATTTGGGTTGTATGGATATGCGGGCCTGTTGGTGGTTTTTATGCGTGCCTCACAGCGTAGGGAACAGTGAATTTCTGAAGTTGTAGGAGTGTACTTGGACACACCCCGGGTTTGGGCGTCAACCATACCTACGATGATCTTATGTCCTTTTTCTTAGGTTTGGTAGATCAAGCCTTTGGTCATGTTTTTAAAGCATGATTACGCATGTATTTCACTTATTTTGGTTTCTTCTCAGATTTTGGAATCAGATTGTGAGTTCTCTGACCTCTGTTAATTATTATTACTTATTTCAAAGTTTGCCGCCTTTTCTTCTTCACTATCTGCATCCCATCTAGTCTCTGACCATATCTCCTTTGTCTTTGGGCTTGCCGGTTGATTTCGAAAAGCCAGGTTTGTCTACCCCCAGTTTACCTCCTCTTGCCTTTTAATACATCCATTTGGGTTGTCACAGCGGTTGGGAGTATCGACTCTTCTTGTCTTGGGATGCACACTTCTTATCGACAAAAAAAAAAATCTTATTAATTGGAATGTCAAATTTGATGAGCTCCTCAACTCTTACTTACCCATCTGGGTAAAAAGAATTATTTGTTGCATTTGTATTCATAAATTTACTCCTGTACTTCTCTGAGTTGACTTCTTCTCCTAGTAAGCCTACCAAAAGCTTCAAGATAGTGAATGAGAATAACATATGTCTTCAGTAGTCGGACTAAAGCCCAAGCTTCTCACTTGAACATGTCTGCGAACTCCTTCCAACTGGCGTTCCACGCTTAGGCCAGATCCATGTTGATTTCTCTATCTTTGTTATTAATCCATTAAGGTTGAATAAATGGAAGATCCTTCCTAAGAGTAGTGAGCAAGAGTGGGAGGGCTTTGAGAGAAGGGAAGGTCATAAGTGAGAAGATTCCGGGAGTAATGGGTGTGCACCTAGTTGAAGCGGAGATGTGAAGACTCTTTGGATGAAAGGACCACCAGTTAGGGGCGTTGTGAGAAATTTTCACTCGATGTGCCTCTATTTTCTCAGATTTTTCTCCATCTTTATCTTTCTTTTGCATTTCTCATCTTTCCCTGACTTATAATTTTCATTTCTCTAGGCTTCACCGAGGTTAACTTTTCAAGTAGAGGAGGAGATAGACTTGTCTTTTCTAAACCAGACCACTTCTGCCCCAGCCCTCAATGTATCCTCCTAGTGACTCAGATGTGGCTGCAGCTCGCTCTATTGTAAGCCATTTTCTTGGCTTGGATCTACTTTCCTTCTACCGACGGAAGGATGCTTTTGTCTGAGTTTTAGTAGTGTTGGCTTAACTTCAGAGTCCCTAGGTCAAGGTGATAAATTCATCTCAAGGCCTTAGCTCATACTTCTTCTGTTTTGCAACATTGGATCGTGCTTTGAAGTCTAACATGGAAGTTTTGTCAGCCTACCCCCGCACGGGAGAGGGCGCGTGGAGTTGGGACTCTTAACACTTTGGATTGGTGGGCCCATTTCTATAAATCCACGAAAGTAAAGCCCGTGCACTACCCACAGTAGTGGTGTTAAACTCTTATCTTCACAGGTCCATTTACTTGTATAAACAAATTCACTATTATCAAAAGCTCACCCCATTTACATTTCAAAACAAAAATCAAAAGCGCTAATCGGTGGACTCATGTGTGTTTGCTGTGAGAATGTGAAATACCTGATGTCCTCCCATTTACGGATGACTTGATTACTTCAGCTTATAACGGTGGGAAAGCAGTTAACGATGACCACTTGAAGTAAATTCCTGATTCTGAATACATATAACATAATGTATATAAGCGAGTTCGTATAACATAGTCATATGAGTTTTACATTATGAGAATTCTCTTAATTTCATATAATGGCATAATTCTTATAAAAGGATTTTCATATCTCAAACAGGGTTGGTCAGAAATATTTATGCAGAGGGAATTTTCCAGAGCTGGTACATTCTAGAATGAAACCAGATTTTACCTTATGTCTCTTATTGTTCATTATTCGGATTCTTATCATATAGTGTTTTGCATACATCATTTTATCAAATACTTTTCATATAAATGTTTGTGCAGCTATATAGACCAGTAACAGTAATATGAATGAGGAGAGCAGACACCTGGTAAGAATTTCAGGGGGTAATGCGATGCGAACAGGTGTGAAACCTGTCGTGCACCCACATAATAAGTGTGTTTCATTAGCGAATTAATAAGCCAGCCTGGTCGAGTATGCGCACGTGAGAAATAAGTGTACTTTTCTTGAAGTGCGAAACATTGGTTTCTAGAGGCGTGCCCTTTTGCCATTAATAGAGGTGTAGTAGCATGTCTGAGAAGATGTTATGCCTTGAACAAACATACCTATTCATTCATTTATTAAGATTCGATATCTGATTATATGTTTCGAAGCTTGTTATTTTGTTATAATCACGATATACAAATAAAGGCGGGAGGCTGAAATGATTGCCCAACGGCAGGATCTTGTGGGGCAGAGAGAGGAAGCAGCAGAATAGCAGTGATATTTTACATACACTTGTATATGGACCCTTTCATTCACTTATTAAGATCCTCATTAATCCAATGGTTGATTACTAGAATTAACAGAAGAACATAACAAAGAAAGCGAGTTGTAGGACGAAATTTTCGGACCTTAAACAACTTTGAGTATTGGTACTTACTTTGGTAATAATACCCGACTTTGAGTACTAGTACTCACTTTCGATCTTTTGGTACTCAACTTTCAATCTTGGTACTCGACTTTCAGCGAAGATTTGAACAGGCCGTGATATTGGTAGCCATGACTTTGATCTGGAATTTTCGGCGTCCTCGCAGGACACAAAGCTATGCTTTTTTTGATCTGGTGCTCTACTTTGGCGTATGACAATATCCTGGACCAAAAAGTGAGAAACTTTGGTACTGGTACTCAGCTTTACGTACCAATATAAAATGGCATCCTCAGACGAAACCAACTTTTGATCATAGAGTACTCAGCTTTTCAAATCTGGTACTCATCATGATTTCTACATGTTTTCCTTTTACTTTAGAAAGTTCCAGCGAGAACTGATAACTACAAAGGTGAACTAACACGAACAAAAATCACTTTGCTCACGGAGATAGGGTTCTTCTAACCCAAACGCAGACAAAAGAGAGTGGGGAGGGGCTTCCTAACGATAAATCCATACCGCGAACCTATGACATCCATACATATACTTGGTTCCACCCTTTGCTTTCTTTAAAAGACTTGAGACAAATAATGGATTGCACAGAAGAAAATGTGACCTTGATCTCTCTTCTCCTCCCACACCGTAACCTAGCCTTTTCTCGAGAAATGAAAATATCTCCTCAATCCATAGACCAATTTTGGTCTTATCCATTTAGTCAAATTTCTACTTACCTTGCATTTAGGTCCTTCTATTTCATTTATTTTCAATTCACAACTTGTCTGAATTCACTTTAACATATAATATTTTCATCTTATGTCACTTGGGTCCTTAATTGGCAAATTACCAATTTACCTTAGTACTCGAGATTAGAAAATGCAATTTCTTTGCTATTATCTGCAAACATGCCAATAAAACTACTAAGGGTATAATTTGGTCCTGAGATATCCTCAGGTGGATGCCTTAAAAGGAAAAAAAGATAGAGTTTGATTAAGCTTGACTTTACGAAACAAGCTACCCAAACGGGAGGTTGAGCTAGGCACTAGTATGATGCTCCTGAAGGCGTATCAGGATATTGACTGAAGAAATGGAGATGGAGAAGGCTAAGCTTACTTATTTGGTGGATCAGAGTTAAGACATAAAGGCTAAACAACTTGAGCATCTGTAGAAAGTCTAGTCCTTAGGCCAATTCTTAACTTCCTGAAGCGAAAAGGAAGCGGAATTAACTTCAAAATTGCAAGGAATTGATTCATCTGTGATCTTTGCCTTGGTATTAGGATTCTCATTCGTTGATTTTTCTTTACATGATATGACTTTGACATATATGAACAAGCATGATGTAAGGACTTTAACTTAGGGAACTTTAGCCATTTGTTTTGTCTTTTTTTTTTCTTAGGTTAATAAGCCTCTTTTACGCACATGTTTCTTTGTATTGTCCTCATGTGGCACCTTGCTCACATCCCATAGGTATGACTGAGACACCTGATACAGATTCGTTATTTATTACCGTATGTTAGGCGGGGGATGAATGTATTTCTAGTTGTGTTGATATAACGCCAGGTGCCGTGTGTTGCCGAGTGGGTCGTGCGCTGTTGCTGGATAATGTTGATATTTGTGGAATGAATTAGTGGAGAACTCTTTAGTTTCTGACTTCCCCGAACACTGACCGACATTGCATTGGTATCAAAGGTAATAGGCCTACCTTTGGATGGTAATCTGTGATATTTGTATGTAGAATGAATTATGGAGAACTTACAAAACATCAACACAATAAAACTCACCTATGCTGCATTTGGTAGTGGATCGGGTTGGCTTGTAAAGCCTACCTTTGAATGTTGATGTTTTCTTGAACCAAATATTGTAGTTCTTTTGTTGAGTTCAAAATCATTAGACCTACTCTTTCCTTAGAACCTCTGTATTGTGTATCAAGTAATACTTTTGAATAAGAAAAGAATGGCTAAAAAGGCCTACTTATATATTGAACGGGTTCATGATAGGAACTTGAATATATATTTAGAATCTTGGCCCAGCCTATTAGTTTATGTTTATCCAAAACATGAAGTACAGAATCTGCATGCTGGAGAGAAACTTTTGAGATACTTCAAGAAATAGTGACAAGAGGGCTCCCTTACCATTTCAAAGCCTAGGATGGTACTGTTCTCAACATTGTCCATGAAGGCGTAGGATCATTTAATTCTTTCAGGAAGTTTCTAGAATTTCCTACATATTAGGAAATACTTCTTGAGTGTTTCCATGTTGGTAGACCTCTGTGTGGCTCTCTATGGAGCATGGCAATAAACATTTCTGGTGGTATGATGTACCTTAGTTTCCTCTCAGTTTCAAGAGGCCAGCTTTATCAAATTTATTTGTCTTTGGACAATGCGGTAGTGTAATCTTAAACAAGATCTCTAACTATTATTTCTCTTGACTCTTTGTTGTAGGTTTGACGGGTTTATTTTAGAACTAACATATAGTTTAAGCTTCCGTTCTTCTATCATCTGGATTTGGGTTTCATCATCATGACCCTCCTTTGTACTCTGAGGAGTAAGGCCATTTTGTAAATTCTTGGAAGGCTGCCACATATCAGCTAGAGTCTACCGCATATACATATCTGATCTTGAAAGTGCATGTGGAACTCTCTTTAGAGTCCTATGGGCCCGTAATGTCTTTGAGTACAATCTATGCAGTCTCTGTAGTATTCTTCTCTGTGTTTTCTCAGGGATCTATCGACACTTTGTTGGGATCTTACCTTATCCACTTGAGGCATAGAAAGGGGATTTAGATATGATGGTTTATCCCAAATCTGACAAAATAATTCATTTATTCTCGATGAAACATTGTTCCTTGATTAGTAGTAATGGCGGGGAATTCAGACACCTGAATATTGCTTCTTGATGTTGAATCACATCCTTACGATTCTTTCTTACGATAATTTGATCTCCCACCCATGAGTGAAATAGTCTATATGGCCAAGATGAGAAGCCCATGCCCACTTTATTTGATAGTGGTTTGTGATCTTCCCCAGTGGGTCCAGCCCCTATCTCTGACAATACTAAACTTTACCCCTCTGAATGAATTGGAATAATGGATCCTCATGTGTTACCTCATACCAGCATTGTTGATCTTTAGAGTAGGTGATACACAGGTCTTTTAAATGAGATTAGGCGAATAATGGGTGTCTTCTAATTAACTAAACACCATCTTCTCTCTGAGATTGATGGGCTCCCTGGGAGGAACTCCTTGACTGCTTCTGTACTTTCTCTATCTGAAAGAATGCATCTGACACTTAGTAATAACCCGTCAAGTCCTTTTTCTATATAGTTCTCCTTAGCTAGAACAAAATTCTAAACTTGAGCCTTAGATTTCTACAGAGGTACCTCTTGTCTCTTAACTCTTTTCCCCAATCTCTAACAATGTTCATGTCATTATTGAAGATGTTTAGGTCGATCCTCGTTTCAAAAATTGAAGGATGATTCTTCTTTTCTATCATGATGAGTTTATAGGTAAATTATTCATCCATTTTTACACTAGAGGCTATTTGAGCAAGTTCATCAACCTCCCAGTTTGATTCCCCAGGCTGTTCAATTCCACCTTATCAAGGTCCTTTCAGTGAATGACAACAGTAAAGTAATGTACTAATTGCAAGTCGTTGCACTTATACTCCCTTGTTAATTGCCTAAGTACCAATTAAGAATCTCCAATGACTCGAACATCTTTTTCCCCAAGCTCTAGTAGGATCTCTAAGCTGATCACTAAAGCTTCATACTCGGCCTAATTGTTAGTGCATTTAGAGGCCAGATTGAAAGACAATGCAGTCTTTACTCCCTTTGGAGAAATATTCACTATTCCTATACCAATTGAATTCATGCTCGGAAAGCATGTTTAAGAGGTCCCTAAGGTTTCTTTCCTACTCCATAAATTCCTAGTTTCACACTTTGTTTTGTCCCAATCTCTAAGGAAGGAGGATTAACTAGGAAATGCATGATGTATCCCTTGACTGATTCTGTAGGAAGTAATAAACCAGGTGAATTACTAACAAGTAAAGGGACCATTTACCGATCCTCATAATCGGTGGATAGTTAAGCATGTGTACTTGAAAAAAAAAAAAAACAAGATCGATCTAAGAAACCACATAGACTTGAGACTTGATCCAAGTAATGTCTCCGATTCTTAGTACGAGAAGCCCGAAGTATAAGGCAAACCATAATTTTCAAGTTGGGTGTATCCTATTTTCACTATTGGATTCAAGACCTACTCGAAAAAATATGCGGCACGCTCATACTTTTAAGTATTTTGAACCCAACCTATTGACTCATTTGGACGATAAATATAATTTAAAGTGGATGGCCTTGTATGGGAGGGTAAACATGAGGTTTAGAGGGGTACTCTTTTTTGATCTTGTCTAAAGGCTACATGATGTCGTTCTTCCATACATAAACTCTTCACCATATCATTAGAAAAGCTTCCTGCCAAGTCGAAGGAATTCCTTGGCTTTACTGTCAAGCTGAGATAAATCTTCTTGATAATTTTACCTAACTCCAAGAACTTTTACGGAGTTCTTTCTTATTTTAGAGCATTGGATGAGAACGGAAGAGAACTAAGATTTTGCTTTATTCTTATCCCTCCTCCCTCTTTGAAATTACATTTAGGAATCGAAAAATTATATACGGACTCAATTCACATTTAAGTGAATTAAGCTTCCAATTGATGATAATACCAATCCTTTTAGAAAGCTTTTTCATGGATAGTATATATGATCACTGGCTCTTTTGGGCTTAACTACAATATCATCGATATTATAGCCCTTGGTGGCCTACTATGTCATGGAAAATGGCGATTCATTGCCCTTTAGTAAGTCACGCCGTTCTTCAGGACAAGGCACGATGACTGACCGATAATCCACTGCTCAAGCCATGATTCTGCAAGGTGATCTGGGGTATATATCTTCTACTGCTATTGGAATCTAATTGTAACTAGAGAAATCATCCATAAAGGACAACGATTCATTATTAGCAGCAAAATCAACTAACATGTCTATGATGAGCATCATACATGTCACTTAGAGTAAACTAACACATTTAAATCTCTAAAATTCACACATACCAAAACTTTTCCATTTTTCTTCATTGCAAAAACAATGTTTGTTAATCATCGAACACCTTAGGCATGATGAATTTGTATGAGAGTTTCTCAAATTCCTCATTTATCTTATGACTCTAACTACGATTTGCGTCAGTTGGTATTTGAATCGACGAAAATTTATACCTAATACATCTACTCCCACTATGAAGCATTGCTACTCTGATCTGATGGCTCTAGGATCATCACGATGATGGTTTTCTTATTAAATGACTTATAGTGAAGCTCAAATTGGTGAATTCATTTTGGATTTTGGGGTTTGATAAAAATAGTGAGGTGAAATGTTTGGAAATTGAAAATAAAATAAGTTAAAAATGTAAATGAGATTCAGCAAAGTATCTGAAGGACATACTTCTAGGCAGATGTACAGGGGCAAGTAATTCTAGGTCTTTTTCATAGTGTTGGGAGGATGACCTATATAATTATCTACGGGCAGGTTCTTATTAGCTATAGGAAGTGAGGCCCAACGGCATTAGCCTTTGAAAATGGTACTCACTGAGCATCAGTGGTCTCAGATAGTGGAAAACAAGTCTCCTTGACTCACTTTCCAATGACTAATAGATGATAACTAATGAATCTCAGTGGATCTAGCAATAAGTATCCACTAAACCTTAAAAGATTATCAAATACGGATCATTCAAGGTGCATCAAGGGATCTAAACCTAGAGTTGAAGGCTTCTGAATATCGGTGAGTACCTCGCATGAAAACCGTGAAGCCCTCGGCTTACCTTAGATCCTTTGCCAGTGGCCTTCTTTTCAAAAGGAAAAGAGGTTCCTAGCCACTCATCCTCATGGGGTTGCTGTCATCCTGCTTAGAATTGTTTGGCTAGTGAAAGTATGAGAAAAAGTGAAATGAGAAAATAAGAAAAAGCGGGAAGAATGTTAAAGCTTCCCTCGAAAAATGCATGCAAAGTAAAAAGTCTCTTATAGTGTCTTGTGGGGGCTTTTATAGCCAAGCGATACAAATTGCAAAATAACAAAACAAACACTATTACAATGAGAGCGAAGGTGGGAAGAGACAAAATGACAAAGAAAGAAGTGAAGTGAGTAGTAGGAAATGTGAGCGATGGCGGGCAATTTCGTGAGGCGAGGCGATTTCGTAGCCCGCCTTGCGAAATTTCGCGGGGGCTTACAAAAATTTGCAACCACAAGAAAATTCCGCAGGCGTAAATTTGTAGCCGGCGAGAATTTCGCAGGGTTAGAGTACACCCAACCCTTTAGTCTGCAGGAGATGTTGCATCTCTCTTAGGTCTTCGCACTTTTACCTTTCGATTCCAAATAGTTTCTTCCTTAGCGAGTTGAATCCTAACCTCCTTGTTACCTGTCATTTCTTAACAAACTTGCCATAACATTTGATTAACAGCATTACAAGGTCCTTAACATGCAGTATTTGGGTTGATGCGGGGCTGATTACTATGCAAAAAAGTGCCGAGCCGGTATTAATAAGGGTGCAAATGACATATTGGGTAATAATCACTCCCCAAGCAAACATTTACTGATACACCATTAATGAAGAAGGAGGAAAAGAATCAGAAATTAATGGCGAATGATAGACTACTCATAATATACCTACAAAAAATGGTTTCAAATCATTGAAGTGATAAAACCCGACCTTTGCGGTACAAGTTAGCAATACCATCCGATAACCATCTTTCGGGAAGAGAGTATGTTTAAGTATCAAAACAATGTCAACTCCCTAAGAGACTAATTCTACAGCTGATTGGTGCAAAAGTGCTATTTGAACCTATTTTTAATAGGTTTTGGCGCTTTGTGTACTAATATTATAATTAACCCGATTGACATGTCGGGTCCTATTGCACTTCTAATTGCATTCAGGAGTTTGTTTTTTTATGGTTTTCTTGAGGTGGAAGCCAAATTATCGTGTCAGTGATCATAACCAGGAATTCGGGTTGATTCCATCATTTTCATATGGTCTTATATCAATTTATTGTAGGAATGAAGGAATTTCTGCGAGAAGAAAAAAGGGAACAAAATAGCAAGTTCACGGGGATCTGCAGGGGTCTGACGAGAAGCAGTGCGATGGAACGATGCTTGCAGGGATCGATAGCATATTGCATTTCGCTATGGCATAACGGTATAATCTGTAGCGAGTGGGAATTTTAAGCTAGCTAGCGAAATTTACTATACTGCGAAATTTCCCCCGATTTAAATATCTCTAAGCTTTTATTTAGAAGCGCGAGAATTTCGTATTAGCGAAATTCAGCATTGATAGCGAATTTCGATTTAAGCTATCTACGTAGAATTTCGCTAGTTTAGCCTTATCTTTATTAGCTATGCTAGCGAAATTCACGCGAATGCGACGCCTGTGTTTTTGATATTTTTGATTCGAAGCGACCACGTTTTGATCAATTACCATTTTGTCTGCACTATATTAATCATATTTAGGCATTTTTGGTATTTTCACGATTAGGTTGGCTATTAACTTATAAATTTGTAACCTAACTTTAATCTTTTAGTATGCAGCGCAACTTTTCATTTTTGCTCTCTTCTGCCATACTTTTTATACCTCATTTCTCGTGACGAACCTTGTGGTGATGTGAACCAAGGTATGCTTGACTAAGCCCTTTCCTTGAAGAGGAGGGTGTGAATTGGAGTTTTGGAAGTAGTTTTCATGCCCTCTCATTTATCTACTTGCATTTACTGCAGTGATGTTTTTTAAGCTCACGCATCTCACTTCAGGTTGAAACCTCCCTACTGAATCATGTGATGTGTGTTGTAAACTTTATGATTCTGAGTGGATGTAATCTTAGATCCTTTGTCATCCACTTAGTTGTCTCTTATTAGTTGCCGTGGTTGCCTTTTGAGGCCATATAACGCCCAGCGGGGACTTGAATGGCACTAAATGCCCATATCTCATGAGGAAATTGTCCTCGTGTTTTTCCATATGAAAACATTTATTCCCTTTTCTGCATTTACTGTATCACTTTTGGGTTTGAATCATTGTGATGTACCTAAGTGGCGTTGTTGGCAAGCTTTCAGGTTGATGGATGCTTACTATAGATCCACTGATGCCCGTTAGTTATTTGTCATTTATAGAGCTCCACGCGGGTTAGATCCAGTGAGGTTTTAAGCACATTTGAAACATTAAAGAGATATAAATGCTATACATTAGAAAAGAAAATAATTTTAGGGTTTAGGTTTTAATGCCAAATGAAGAGCCGGTTCGGAAATGACTATATGTCATCACCTCCCCGACGAGGAAAAGACTCGAGACACGTTGAATGCTGAACCCCAAACCGGTGGCGAGACTTGAGGGAGTTCTATTTTACATTTATTTTAGTTATTTTTTTCTGAGTTTCAAACCAACCACACCTTTGTTTCCCAAGCTTAAGTCAATTTAATTCACCATTTTTGACTTCACTTAAATCATTTGTACGGAAAAGCCCATCCAGGTGTTCGACCCAGACCCATCTTTGTGATGTGACTCAGCGGAGGTAGAGCTAGGATAATTTTATTGATTCAGGATCGCCTATTGTGTGCGAATCCACCAACGACACCTTCCACAAAAATTACAAGTGTTAACTTGATTAGTTTTAAAAAAATAATTTGTCAAAACGCTCCTCTCCCCTAACTTTAGCTCTTAATAAAACCTAGCGGACCTTAACCTCGATAGATCGGACCCACTTTAATTCTGTCTCTTTTTTTTTGTAGGGGTGTAATGCTAAAGTGTGAACTCTGAGTGTCCCGTATAACACAAGGGGTCACGGAGATGACTCTGACGATTAAGGTTTGGGCATCGAGTCATAAGGATCTTTAGGCCCGCAACTCACCGGTCGGACTCTTAATAGGTTGAAACTCCGGCACACAATTTGCTAAACTCGCCTATTCCTGCCCATGCGGTGCTTTGATGTATTAGTATCTGAATTCTATTCCCAATGTAGAATTAAGATTAGTGTTAATAGTACTATAGGTCAGATCATTTCATAGGGAGTGGTGCGAATCTCGTTGATCGTAGAATATTCTCAGGTGTGTAATTGAAAAGGAATTTGTAGGTTCTGGTTGGTTTGGAATTGATTAAGTGATGGCTAACCCCCGAACTCGAAAAATGGTGCAAGTTCTGGGTTTCCATCACTGTGATCACGACCACTTCCCTCTTAATTTTATAATGATCTCTGTCTAGGGCCATTGTGATAAATGATTTGATGAAGATTTGTCTTTAAATGCTCACTTCTGAGTGAAGAATGATCGGAAGATGATAAACACTTGTTCCCATTAGGTGTCGGGCGCTTGGCTTTGCATTTGTATTCAAGCCTGATATTTTCAGGGATCTCTCTCGTTCACACGTTGTCAAGGCGTAAGGTTTTTACAAAGTTTTCTACAAGCGAATAACATCACCTGATCCATTGAAGTATAAGAGGTGAGGTATATACTTTTTGAAGGGGTGATTTCTCTATGAACCTGACATAAGTTTAAACCCATTAGAAATTATAAATCATAATTCTGAAGAGAATTTATTCAAAAGAAACGTTGAAAAATGAGGAATTAATTGCAAAACTAGAATGAAAAATATAAAATCTGAGAATGGAAACTTGAGATGTATGTTCCCTCTTTTGAAAGATTACATATGCTTGAATAAAAAATCTCCGGAAATAAAGTCTTCAACCACAATCTATAAAACTTCATTTCCCATTTATGAAGAACTCTTCCCTCTATGTAAACCTAAACCTAGGAATCAAAAATTTTCTCCTTGTATCTCGGCTTTTATACCTTTTCGTGTGTGATCCAGCATTGATAGTTGAATGATGACATGCCCTTGCATTAGGATCAATTCTGCTCGATTCAAAAGCAGTTTTCACCTGGTGTCTTTGTCTGAGTTAAGTAGATTATCTAGAATTACATAGCTATCTACCACTTTACACCGGTCTTACCCAGTACATGTTGAAGTGTGCGAGTGTACACATGTTGTGTAGTGCTTTCCGGCATTGTTGCACTTCAGGGGAGCTTCTGGTTGCCATCATCTCGATGATCCTGTTCTTCCGAACATAAATCTACCTTTTATCTGATTGCATTAGACTGAATAACGTATAGGAGTCCTACAGAAACACGACCTGTTAGGGGATCTATATTCTCATCTGAAATGCTAGGCAAAGTGTGACTTGAAGGTCTAAGTTCTATTTGTAATTATTGCTTTCGGTGTATGGCTCAGCACCCCAACTTTGCATCTTATGGTCCACATGAGGTTGGAGCTCAGGATGCCTCTTTGGTTTGCAGATTCCAACCGGTCGCTAGGTATAGTTAAAGCGTTGCAGGTTTCTCAAAATAAATATTAAACCTGTCTTCCTTGCATAGTATGGGATGTGACTCATTTAAAGCTAAACCCTGACCTCGACAATGAACACCATAAGCTAACCTGAAATCAGCTATTTAGAATAAGGACCTGATTTAGAGAGGCAGAAAGGCTAGGAGCTTAAATGGGATGAGCTATATTATAGAGTACGGTTTAACGCAACCATACGACTCATGCAAAGTCCGGAGAAACAGCTAACCTGGCTGGAATCCCTTTAGGTCTTTAGGGTTTATGGCAATGCAGGCTACACAATCGGTGAAATGGTGGAACAAAATAGATTATTTGGCATGCCATTTTGAGGTCTATGATTACGGCCCCACACCACACAAATCTAGCCTACTATACTACGATGTCCTCCTCGATGTCAATGAAAGCATATCATGTGATCCCATCCGGCTCCTCTTGAGATCTCCACTCCAGTCGGAATGAGGGCATCTACCAGCAGGCTCCTCGGGGTAAATAAGTTCTTAGGCACAGAGCCTGTGGGCTACATTTATTTTGTTTCCCAAATGCCTTTAGACCACCCCTTAATTCGGCCTCATTCTCTTCAATGGGGATGTGCTCCTGGGGTGCGAGTCTGTAGGCCCCGAAGGCTCAGGAATCCTGCTGAGGGATGGGGCTGGGGTCGTAGTCTGACTCGGCTCTTCAGCCTCCTTTGGTTTATATTATTTAACCCAGAGAGCCCTCTTCATGCCCCCCTCATCCATGGCTTCCACAGACTACGTCACAAGAGATGGGAATGGAATGTCTACTTTCATGAAGCTTGAAGTCCCAAATACGCCTATATATTAACCGTCAGCTTCCAGGTCATCACCTCATATAAAGCTGCGTTTCTTCTCTCTTTGGGATCTTTTACGTTTGCTTGCTGGTGTGAGTTCCTCATAGATAAATCTTATTCCTTCAATCCCAGTCTGGCTTAAGCTTTACAGCATAATTCTTTCGTACAAGCCACTCGTGGCCTGGGGCCAAATTGCACATAAGCCTCATGAATAAATGCATTGAAAGCGTTGATGGCCACAAGGGAATTAAGGTCGATCAGTGCTGTGGCAGACATATTGTAAATTGGCTATCATATTGGGGGTGACTTGCTCCTTACCCATCCGGTGGTTTCTAATAGGTCGACTCGGCTGATTTTCTCTGTTGTATGACTCAAGACTAGGGTGGGTAAATACAGACGTGTTTAAATACAGGTCTGTTTCTGAATCTTACCTAATGGGATGGGTCTACATAATCTTTCCAACTACCTCTGTAATGATCCTATTCGAAGATTGTTGGGCTTTGTTTTCTCATATTCCCGGGTAAAACCTCAGGCTAAACATGACTTACATATATCGTCATTCATACGATCTACGATGCTTTCATCTCGGAAGATAGATCTTGCTTTCCTTTTCCTTTCTTTGTGTTGTGAGGTGTGGTTCTCTTTTCTTGACCCCTCCCTGAAGAGCGGCGCTGCACTCAGTGTCTGGATCTACCTGCGTCTGCGAAATTGAAATGGCCTGATAAATTATATAGAAACGATGTCGAAGCACACATCTCAGTGAGTCTGAGTGGCCCCTTGAATCGAATGGTTCCTCCATACTTGTGATTAGGCTTGAGCCACAGCGAAAGCCTGGCAAAGCCAGCAATGATCCATGTATAATAATGGGGATATCAAACGGCTCGAGGTCTGGAGCTTACCATCTGTCACGATGGGTGGAAGAATCCCAAGACTGCAGCGATGGAAACTCTGCGGGCGAGCCGACTTGTGGGGTTCTTGTAACTTGGGAGATTAAAGAGTGGGTTTTGTCTTGTAGGGTGGATAGTCTTTATGAAATGCAGGTGCAATGGGGTTCAAAGCCCTTTTGGCTTGCCGCATGTGCAGTGGGTTGGTGGTATGTCTACAAATTTTTATGTGGCCCCTCTTTACTCCTTTTCTGCTTTTATCTTACAAGTCTGAGTTCAGGCCTGTCTGATGCCTGTTCCCGAGTTAAGCTTATATATATATATATATATATATATATATATACCTCTCCTCTCTACTATATTTTTTTTTTTTTTTTTTTTTTTTTTTTTTACCGGTGGGAGCAGTGTGAGTGCTGATGTAAAATCTATCCTTGTCGGCCCGACCCATCCGGTGTCATGCTCACCCTCTCTCCTTACGCTCTGTTACTGGCCCAGGAATGGCTGTTCCACGGGTTGATCTTGTATTATTTCCTTCTTTTGGACTTTGCCCCGATCTCATGGGACCTTGTATTTCCCAGAGTGGGTTCTAAATTGAAGCAACTTGGCCAACAGCAAGGCTGAAATAGGTGCAGGGGTAAGACAAAACTATTTCACAGTGTAACACATAAATGATGACCTTCTAATCATTTTCCGCTATGCAAGATGCGTTCCTCAAAGACATGCGCATGCATGTAGTTAACATGATGCCAAATTAATACTGTATAATACAAGCAGTAAGACAAGAGTATGAACAAAGAGGGTCCGTGGTTTGTGTATGAAGAGCGTAATGTAAGGATAAAGTCCAAAATATGAATATAAATATTTCAGGCATGCTTGTTAAAGTGTACATGCATTGAGATGATGTGGAGGTGGGGAGGAAATCATGCGGCTATATACATTGCGTGTCAAGTATTATACCTAAAAGAGCTATTAATTCGAAAATTTACATATTAATCGAACATGTAACAAGCGTGATAGCTAGGTTCAACCAAAGGTATGCCTACCCCCATTAACCAAACAAGCATCATTCTCACGCATAGAAACCAAGGGAACCCCACAACAGCATCGGGAGGCAATGATAAGAGACTGTGGCCTCATATTTAGTCATTTAGTTTTTTCTATTTTTTTTTTTTGTTTTTTTTTAAAACAAATGAAATAGAGAAAGCAGAAATAAAAGGCAAGAAAGAAAATAAAACAAAATAAAAACTATATACAACAAGGTGAGAACGAATTTACTCTGAAGGAGTATCCTGGTAAAGCGGATCTACCAAGTCCTCACTATTCTCTTGAAGATCAAAATGCTCGAGGAATGGCTTCAAGCATTGACCATTGACTTTAAAAGACTTTCCGCCTGATTAATTTCACTCGCCTCCGTGTGATGGATAAAACTACCTTTAACAAATGAACGCCAATCCAACGAGAGTTTTTCGAGTTTTCCTTAAGGAATATGTGCAAATCGAACTATACAAAGAATTTGGTTTTGGTTCAAACGTTTTCCGAGCAATAGTCTTGTCATGGAACAACTTGAGCCGCTCTTTGTAAATCAGGGAACTTTCATACGACTCTCGCCGCCATTCATCAAGCTCATTTAGCTGCAACAAGCGCTGTTTACTTGCTTGAGTTAAATCAGAATTAAAAGTTCTAATAGCCCAATAAGCCCGGTGCTCCATTTTGACCGACAGATGACAAGCCTTTCCATAAACAAGCCTATAGGGAGACATACCAAGAATAGTTTTAAAAGCGGTACGGTAGGCCCAAAGAGCATCGGTAAGTCGAAGTGACCAATCTTTGCGATTTGGGGCAACCGTTTTTTCCAAAATATGTTTTATCTCCCTATTAGCTAATTCAGCTTGACCATTGAATTACGTAGGTGGTATGTCGTTGGCTTTATAGGTGACTCCATATTTTTCAGCGATTTTCAAGATCGATTACAAAAATGGAGTCCACCATCACTAATAATTTAAAAAAAAAAAAAAAAAAAAATTACGAGAGTATTCCAAAGAAAAAATGTGTTCTTTGATAAATTTCAAAACAATCTTGTGGTCATTAGTTCTCGTCGGAATAGCCTCTCAGCCCCTTAGACACATAATCAGCGAGATATGAATGTAAAAGATACCCACAAGAAGGGGAAAAGGCCCATGAAGTCTACACCCCAGCGTTAAAAAATTTCAATAATTAGAATCGAGTAAGAGGCATCATGTTCTTTGTGATTCTTCATTGTTGACACTTAGAGCCTGAAGTTTGCAAAATTCAAAACAATCTTTAAACAATGTGGGCAGTAAACCATCTTACGAAAATTTTATGTTGTTTTCCTTGCGAATACTCCACAAGCCGAATGACAAAGTAGGATCCTAATCACACTCATGTTAGACTATCTTCTCATTAATTAATTGACAAGTCATTTAACATACTCTGGATCATCAAAGTAATATTTCTTGATGTCATGAAAATTTCTTTGGTAGAAGTCATTTGATTGAATTTGACGTTACTAGGTAATTCCTTGATGTCGGCGTACCATGGGCAATGGACAAGAGTAAAAAAATTTGCTCATCGGGAAGAAGAATTTGTCGCCTATGGGTATGCCATGAGAATTGGATTCCGGAACTAATCGAGATAAATGGTCAGCTACCACATTCTCGACCCCCTTTTTGTCTTTAATAGTCAGGTTGAACTCTTGGCACAGTAGGATCCACCTAGTTAACCGAGGCTTGGTATCTTGCTTAGAGAGTAGAGTACTTATTGCGTGATACGTAAAAATAGTTGGGAGACCTCTGATGTATGAGCACGAACTTTCTAAAGCAAAGACAACGGCTAAAAACTCTTTTTCAGTGGTTGTGTAATTTGCTTGAGCGGAATCTAGAGTTTTGCTGGCATAATAGATCACAAAGGCCTTTTTATCTTCCCTTTGTCCTAAGCGACCACTATAGCATAATGCTAGCGTCACACATGATCTCAAATGGAGTTCCAATTAGGAGACCGCATAATAGGAGGCGACACTAACATAGTTTTGAGTTTAGCAAAGCGACTTCCTGGCTTAGTGACCATGTGAAAGGCATCTTTGGCAAGCAAAGTACATAAGGGACGAGCTATCGTACTAAAATCTTTTATGAATCTCCTATAGAATCCATCATGTCCCAAGAATGACCTTATGTCTCTAACACTCTTAGGAGTAGGTAAATTGGATATTCCTTGTGTTGGAATCTTTGTCGTGACTTAGAAAAGTCAGTCGCAACCTTGTTTATCAATGTTCAGCTTATCTCTATGTCGCAACCTTAAGATCCCTATCGCGACATAGAAACATTTCTCCAGCTTAAAGTATGTCGCAACATCGGATTCTTTTATTGCGACCAGGTCAATTCATTAAGCAAGCATCATGTCGCATTGTTTATATCTGGCAGAGTTTCTTCTTCCTTGGCGTACGCAGCACTACCATCATCTTATCGCGATAGATACTTCTTCTTTCAGTGTCGTGACATACAATACCTTGTCGCGATAAAGGTCTTTCTTTGAAGTTAGCACAATACGTGCCGACAAGCTTTTCCATGTTGCAATAATCCTTTATCGTGGCGAAGTTTCTTTGTCACGGCAGAGAGTTACGCTACGCTTGTTTCATTTGTCGCGACAGGAGCTTCTTTGTCGCAACAAATTCTTCCCTAGATGTTGACATCGATGAAAAACCCTTATCATGACATAAACTTTCTTTGTCTGTTGACTTGTTAGATTCTTCCCATTTTTTACTGTCAATATTCGACCTTTTTGTGTTCACGATAGAGGAAATATTAATCGAGTAATGAGTTCCTTTGCTATTAAGCTTGGGCGTTTGTTGGAAACACACAAAACTAATCGTGACATAGGCTAGCTACCAAATTGCTCTTTTTCTCTTCTTTCTTCTTGGAATTTTGTCCTTTTGAGTCAAACACACCAAAAACACAAAGTTGAGTGAATATTCCATAATTTGACATTAAAACGAGATCTTAATATCTTAAAAATAAGCCGGAAAATGGATTAAAAATAGATGAGTTTAAGACTCATCAAATTCCCTGAACAAAGTTTTACTTGTCCCCCAACCAAAGAAAAGAAAAATTTTGTTTTCTTTGAGCAATTTAACTATATTTTTAGGACATTTTTTCTATTCACGGCTGATTGGAGCGAGGAAATATAAGTTACTTGTAGGATTAATTACAACATGTGTTCCCCCAATCAAGATTGGGAAGATTTAATTAATTCTTGAACCGCTAATAATTCATAGTGTGTTACAGATTTGTCTGTTGATCTGATTTTTGTGTGTGTGCTGATCTTTACCCTTTTCTTTAGCAGATCTGTTCATCTTCTGGGATTTTACTTAGTTGGCATACTCTCTTTCATTTTTAAAGTCTTATATGCTTGTTTGTCATATTAATCTCCACTAATATAGGCATAATACCACCTTCAGAATCAAATAGGTCTTCTAGGCTTGTAATGTGTGGCTTAGGTAATGAGGTAGATTATTAGACTTTTTAGGCTCAATTTAACCAGATTACGACGAAACACACTTTGCCTTTTTATACATCCTTAGTTTCTCTTGATTGCTTGTAATTTTCTAACATTCCCAGGTTTGGTCATCTCTTTGCATATTCTTGATCCCGGTATCTTTTTCTTTTTATTTGTTCACACTTTGAGAAAGTACTTTCCTCCTTATTTAGAATCTTTGTCATTTCAATTTCTCATCAATTTAAGAATGGTGCGATGTTGGTCTTTTTAAGCTTTCTACCACCCTTAACAAACTTTGGGTAAATAACTCCCATACCAGTTGGCATTAGGGTATTAGGTGTTGAACACCCCTAAGGACTTAATAGTTCTAGGGAGGAACGCTACAAGACCAACTCATTCCTCTTAAGGTTTTTGATAGCTTCTTTCCTCTTTTCTTTTTATCTCTTATTATCTTTATGCACTTTCTTTCTCAACCCACTCTCTTCTTTTCTGCATCTCAAAATGATATTCCCCCAAACTTGTCCCTTTCTGTCATTGATGTCTTTTGTCTTGCAATCTGGGCAAATAAGGATTCTTTACTGTAGGATCAGATGTAAGGAAGGGATTGTGCTTCTTAATTTCTGGTTGATAATGAAATTTGGCTTTAGGCTCAAATAAGGAACTAAGGTATATGCTTATGCATAACATAAGGGGTAGAGGCTGAAAGGCTCGAACTTCGAGATGCTTTAAATCATTTCATGTTAGTGGTATTGCCTAGGATTTCGCCTTGACTAATAATCTAACAAATTCTAAGACATTGGAGAGTTTATTATGATGTATCCTAGAAGATGTTTCTAATCTAGGCACAAGTCTTTCCAGAGTTACTGTTGACCATGTGCAAAGTTATCAGGATTTTATGACCAAACTATTTACCACAAACATAATTATAAGTTTTATCTGTTCCATCAATTTAGTAAAACCTTCCTTATTCTTGAAATTTAACATATTTATTCATAATCTTACAACTTTATATTTCCATTTATTTCATCCTACCCCAATGTATCTATCAATGTTTTGTTTGGCTTGAGATTTGTTGTTATGTTGTTTTAATCAAGTAAAGAAGTTCATTTTGATCATGCATTCAGCTCACAACAATCCAACACAACCAAAATTTCATCAATTCAATTCAACCAAATATGCTACAGCAATTAGACAATTTGATCCAAGTAACTGGCTTCTCAATTATTTAACTAAGTAAATGGCAATCATGAAGCAAAGAAAATTAATCAAAACACACCAATCAATCAAGAACACAAATGAACACAAAATTTTTGCAAAGAATTCTTTATTTTATTTATTATTTTGATGATTGGACATTGAATATAGAGATGATGAGGAGATGGAAAAGGTAGGGTATTGTTCATTTTTATTCCTTCACGGCCTATATTAACACTTCATCCTTAGATATTCTTCCACCTTCTACTCTCTTTGGGGGTAATTCAGCTTCTTCCACAATATGCTTGGGAGTTTTACTTTTTTTTTTTTTCTACACAAGGTGCAGAAGGGCCTGCTCCAACTGAATATGGGTTAGTATAGGGTATAGGTGGGTCTGCCACACCCTAGGGGACTAAAGTGTAGGGTCTATAGTTTGAGATTCGGATTTGTGGCAGGGGTATCTTCTTCTTGTTGGACATTGTCTTCATTGCCCAGTTTAGGATCTTGGCGACCTCTAGTAAAGTTCTCTTTTATAGCTAGAGATTCCAAGAGTGTCCTGTTGTTTTTTATCTCATAGCTCAACAAGCGAAAACTCTGTTTGCAGTGTCCTAGACTGTTCATGTAATTGTTATCTCTTGAGTCCATGCTTGCCTTTAGGGCATTGTCTCTATCTCTAAGATTGTTCTAAACATAATATAGTTTAGTGCATCCTCTAAATTCAAATTACTTCTTTTAGGCTCTACATCAATACTCATCCACTAGTGAAGGCTGTGTCTTTAGCGGTGCTCTTCACTTCCATTTCACATCGCATAGACATCATCATTTCTATCAATTTTGCATGATTGCAATTTTTCCCGGAACTTCTGCTTGTTCTTGATGGGTTTATCTCAACTCGGGGGATGCATTCCAAAATGGGCTTTGACTTCTCTGAGCTTCTGGTTGCATTGGAGTTTGGCTTTCCCACTTGTGATGCCCCCAAATCTAGGAGACATTCATAAACAGTCAGCCATGGAAAACACAGTGTGTCTTATATTCCTTGGACCCACTTTGTGAGTAAATATATGGCCACTTGGGCCCATACATCAATACTCACCCAAAAAAATCTAACCAACTATATTACAATAGTTCAAGAGTTAATTACATCACTCTTAATACAAACATATATTAAAATTTATGATTCTAATACCTGAAAGCGGCCTCTAATGAGCGTCATCTTCCCGAACAGTCCTTGTACCTGAAATAATGTTCCCTCGATAGGGTGAGCAATGCCCAGTAGTGGAATTATCCTACATGGATTACTCCCCACCTAAGTGCACATGCGTGGTTCAACCTGAAATACATTGGCAAAATGCGTGATCCTCTTCCAGATAATACGCATGATATGGATGAGATGTGACCCACCCACTTCCATGTCTCGAGGCCCTCACGGCTCTCTCACGCGTGCACGGGCGAGTGAGAAAAACATTATTTCAAAGCAAAGGTTTTGTTACCGAAAACATACTCTAGAGTTTCAGTAAAATCTGTTGGACAGCCCTCCGAGGCGAATTTGTTTGTGATAACTCTGCGACAATTCATGGGCTCCTCAGACGTGAATTCTTGGACAATCTCCCGAACCCGATTCTCGAAAATCTTGATTGAAATTCCTTTCACAACCATTTTCCTTTTTATTTTTCTTTCATGTCATGCGCTCCACCATTCTAGGGTGCCCACAGGTGCATATGGAATGCATTATGATATTTCAAACAATTCATGTTAATATATAAATCATGCATATACTAACCTTGAAATTTATCCAATTCAATGGCTCGAGACACAATTATATTTCATATAATTCAAACATCATGTTAACACATTCAATTAGCATGCATTAACATCTCATTTTCCACCTGATTAAGCCGCTCATTTAAGCAAATTTTATGCAAATAACACATGGACATTTTCGGTCAAACTTAAAAGTCGGAATTTACATTTTAACTGTCCAAAACAATATTAGGTTTCCATAAACGACCCCCTCATCAACATCGGTTCTACTTCCTTGGGCAGAAATCAGGTAACCATTTCGACTCACAACACCTAAAACCACAATTTAACACCTGATTATAACGAAGCCACACCAGCGACATGGATTGTCCAAAAGCGGGTCCTAATTTCTAGCATTCGGTCCAAGTTTTGGGACCAACCAAAAACAAACCATTCCACCGGCCTCAAACACTCTAAATCATTAACAAAGCTCTTAAGCAAGTTAAAAAATCAAGTAGGGAGAAAACCCCACACCTTTTTGGAGTTGAATCGAAACTCCACGAAAATGGTTCCGTGCGTGGTCCACTTGCCTCGTAAGAGCAACTTTTGCTTCGCCTCGCCAGGAAGCAAGCCCGGTCGAGCAGGAATTCTAGGAAAGTTGGACTTTCTCTCTCTAAAAACCCTCCCTTTTCTCAAAATCTGCTCTCCCCTCTCCCATTGCCGAAGTCCAGCAAAAATGGAGAAGAGATGTCTTCTTTTGTTCCCTCATTGCCACATGTCAAGCCATCATTGGCTTATTTGGATTTCTTATCCACTTATCCACCTACCTTTGATTTTCCTTCAATTAGGAGATGCCACATGTCCACATGGGCCCCACACTTGAGCTCAAGTTGACTAATTCTTCACCTGATATATGGCACCTCTTGATCCACTCAAAATGTGCCAAGTGTCCCGCATTACGCTAGTTGCCTCGAAAAACGTGCAAAATATGACTATCTCGGAATTCGAAAAAATTCGACATGATAGCTAGATTTCGCAAGACGATTCCAACGGTGAAGTCCGTTTCTTCATCCGAGATCTAGAAAAATTCCGGATTTTGACCAAAATTACCATTTTTCAAAAAATTAGGATTTTCTCGTGGTTTCACACCACTGTTCTGGCTCAGTGCACCCTTCATTCCCCTTTTCTTCTTGTTTCATACCTGTTTGTGGTCTTTAGTTATACATTAAGGTCGGAGGGAGGCTCTAGGAGTAGGTTTCCTCAGTCCCCATTCTTCCTCCAGCTTCCCCTTGGATGCAAAGTGGATTGTGTGGTTGGGTGTGGAATCATCCCCTGCGTTTGCTTTATAGTAGCCAGAGATAGACTTTTCAATAATTTTACCCATTATCTTGTAACCCTTCAACGATGCGTAGAGGAGGATTGCTTCCTCTCTTCTCCTTGTCTTGGAGTAACCCAGATGGCATAAGGGCCAGGCGACAAAGTAGAACCATACTTTGGCTTCTTCGGTCAGTCTCCTCACAGAAATGGATTTAAAGGGGTTTTCATTATCCTTTTCCATTCTCCTTTTCCGGTAGTTAGTAGGTCTACTATTTTCACCATTCAGTTCAGCCTTTAGTTGTTTCTTGAACTTTGAACCATCCTTTTGCACCCTCGGACTGAGAATTCTATTTTATCTCTTCTGTGAACTCTACCCATGTCTCGACATATACTCTTTTCCTTCTTTCTACACCCGTATTCATGAAGAATTCCTTCCTTAGAAAACATAACAGGTTCTTTGTTCGCAGTGTTGCCATCCTCTCTTTTCAGCATTTCATCAAAAAGAGATAACTTTTGAACCCCCTTTCACTTGATGAAGCCTACATCATACGAACTGCCATTAAGGAATCTTTGCCTTTTAAATAAAGTTCCTTGCTCACGTCTTTCCTCTGATACGCTCAGGCTTCATCGCTCCCCTTTTTCTTTTCTTTTTTTATTCTTCTCATGTCCACTGTTGCTTTTCATTTTCATCATCCACAGTCCTCAACACATTTGCTGCTTGAGGAAATCTTGTTACATTTGATTTTCCATTGTCTCTTTCTTCCATGATTCGTTGAGTTTGGAATCAGTGGTAGGATCGGAGACATGGTAAGTCAGATTCGGAGCTCTAGGGTTTTAGGGAATGAGATGATAGAGATTTGAGTAAAGAAGATTAGAAGGTTAAGAGTTTATGAGAAAGGTGGCTCCTTAATTTTCAAAAAATTCTATTTATAAACGGTGGTTATATTTACCATTAAATGTTGCGACAACATTGCCCTTTAGGAGTTTGTTTTATCTGTTAATGCTTTCTGTCGTGACATACAAAAATGGTTGTCATGACCTGATGTTAAAATTTTGGAGCGGCCCAGAGCGAATGTAGCGACATAACCGAAAATGTTGCAACATTTTCCTTTTAGTGCTCTTTTGAATTTATCTTGTAGTGACATTGGAGAATTGTGTTGCGACATAAGCCAGCTTCCAATTTCTTCCCTAATTCAATTGTGTCACGACACAGAAAAAGTATGTTGTGACATTAGCGGTTTACTAAAAATTATCTTTCTCTGTTTTCTCTCATAAAACATTCAAAGCAACCTACATCCACTGATACTCGTTTGAACATACGTATGAAAACTTATTTAAACAATAAAAAATCTTCAATTCAAGTATGAACACTCATCTCATTTCTTGAAATTGATATGCCTTACCGGATATTAAGAATATATTTTTATTCAAACATGCTAACTTTCCCCCGAGAGCTTCATATATGTAGAAGTATCGTTAAATCTGGGTTAGGAATTAGAATTACTCCCCCTTATGGTCATTTTCTGCATATTTTCTTTTTGAAACAATGTGATTCTTAATAAGGATCTTCTTGAATTTTGCTTCATTGTCCTGAAAATCAACAACAACTAAAATAAAACTACTAACATATTAAACTAAAACATCAAATACACAAAAATCTACTGAATTAATCAAACTATTTAAAACTTAAAAATGAAAATTCCTGCTTGAGTTACCTCGAGAAAATTTGCTCAATTTAGTGTCTTTAGTCAAACATTTGCTGTAAATTGTCTTCTTCTCAGCATCTCTTTGTTTGCTCCTCTAGTCTGAGCTATTCTTCATTAATCTAGTTCCCAGGCATGCGTTATCCTACACCTTCTTGCTTCCTTTCAATTCATCATTGCCTCTCAATGTAGTTGGTGTGAGATCTTTTGGATCGATCTCAATACTACTAGGAAATGCATTTCTGGATTGGCTTTGAGATGAGACCGGTTGCTTACTACTTGATCTCAGTTTCATTATAGCATTAGTATTTGTTTGAAACACAGTTGTGTTTGCTTGGAAATTCTCAAGTTCAGCAAATTTTTTTCTCACGAAAATTCAAAATCATTTTGTTTTCTGACATGAAATGAAGCATCTGATCTTCAAAGGATTTAGTCTTTTTCGACCACATTCTTAATCTCCCTTTCTTGTCCTCTCTTGCATTTGTTCTTGGAACCTAGGCTGAGCATAAGCTTGTTGGTAATTCTATCCAGGTCTAGGGCCCTGCTGTGCTCCTCCACCATATGAAAAGCTTTCATGGTTCCTCAATGCTGGTGTATAGTGTGTTGGCAAGTTGGGGTTAGGCTTGAAGTGATAACTTCCTTGCTCATTCATATACTTGGTCTCCTCAACTTGATAGGGCTCTTCTCCAACTAGTTCCTCAGCACTTCTTCTAATTCTTTCATCTACTGCTCCCACTTCATGTGCAGTGTGCATTCTTCTTTCATTGTTTCCCAGTTTGTTAATCACTACATCCAGTTTTGCTTCTATGGTTGTCATTCTATCAAGTCCAATAAGACCACTTTCCTTCAACCTGCTGCTACTCCCTGAAGCTTCAGATGGAGCCTTGTAGTTGCATTTTGCAAGGTCTTCAATCACCTGCCTTGCCTCCTCTGCACCTCTTCTTTTAAAAGCTCCACAACAGGACGCATCAATTATACCCTTAGAGGTATAATTCATAGCATGATAGAAATTGTCCATCTGAGTGGGCAGATCTATTCCATGCATAGGACATCTTTTTAACAATCTCTTGAATCTCTCCCCTGCATTGTAGAGACTCTCCTCTTCCCCCTGCTTGAAGACAATTATTTCTTCTCTTCTATCAACAGTGAGAGCTGGAGGAAAAAATCTACTCATATAAGCCTCCACCAATTCTTCCCATGTGTTCACTAATCCCACTGGCAATGAATCAAACCATGTTGCTGCCACATCTCTCAATGAAAAAAGGAAAAGGTGCAGCTTGATTACATCTAGTCTCACCCCATTTAGCTTGATTGTGTTTGCCATCCTCATGAATCTCCCCATATGCTCATTGGGATCTTCAAAGGGTGGCTGTGAACTGATGTTTGCCTTATAGCTTAATCAATCTTTGGCTTCGACTCAAAATTGTTGGCTTCAATGGGAGGTTGTCTCACAGTAGAGTACTCCTCTTGAATAATAGGCCTCCAAAAGTCCTCCATATTATTAGGCCTCTGATTTCTCTCTACTTCTTCTTCTTCTTCTTCTTCTTCTTCTGGAATAGCTTGCAATCTTTCTCTTTGATTTTCCATATTTCTGGATTCTACACTAGTGATCCTTCTCAGATTTTGCAGTCTTCTCTCAATTTCGATTATGCAGGGCGTGGGTGCCTTACGGTCTTCTATGCATTTAAAATCTTCCTGAAAGTAGAAACACACTGAAATCAAATGGAGTCAGTATATCAAATATTATATATCTATTTAGGCTTCCAAAAATATAAGTAGCTTATTCAACCACTGTTGTTAAACTGTTTTTGCTAATTTTCTAAAATTTTTGGTAAAACAAAGAAAAATGTCCAAATTAGCATTTCTCTCTTTTATCAGAATATTGATTTTTAAATTCGTTCAATCCCCAGCAGTGGCACCAAAAACTTGATGTGACCAAATCATATATATACAAATTTATGACACCATTACCACAGGACCATATGCTAATCCCCAATAAAGGCACCAAAAACTTGCTTAGACCAGATAAAACTTGTATGCTCATGATAAAAATGGATTTGTCAATGAATTTATTTAAGATTTAGTTTGGTCTTTATCTTTATGATGCCTGGTCGTACACAAGTAATAAAGTGACCTATAAGTCGAGATATCATTCCAGCGAGAGATTGAAAAGGAATTTAAAATTCAACTACCTCAACTACTCAAGTTCCACACTATTTGAACTTTCATTTCATAAAAATTTCAATAATTGAACTAACTACTATTTGAATGTCTACATCTATAACAAAGGGAAAATTTTAAATCCTAAACATAAACTAGAGCGGGCAGTTATTCTTTGAAGTGGACCTTGGGATTTCCTTTATTTGTGAAATTATCAATTCTGCATCATAATCTAATTCGATTCTATCATAAATTGGAAATAAGAATTTGTCAAAGAGTCTGGAAGTAACATAGTTTGGATTTCTCCATACTTTTCACTGATTAGAGATTCATGTTCATTTCTGAAACATGTTTCTAATCAATTACTTGTAATCATAATTTTTTTATAAGATCTGGGTATTTTTCTTTTCCAATTCTTCATACCCATTTCTTATGACTCCAGATTTCTTGCTTCCCAAGACAGGGCCATTGCCAGATTTCTACAAGATGAATGATGTCTCATCCTTGAGATCTTAAAGAATTCTCCCTTTCCTTGATTAGATCTAAGCTAACACATGATCAAGATATTCCTCCATATCAAGGAGAGGTCTCTAATTAATTAAATTGATAGATCAGTCAACTAATTCTCAAACCATGAGTAAATTGAAGATTTATCTAAGTAATCTTTCAGAGCTCATTAGTTCATCAATATTCGATGCAGCATACCCCCAGTAACTATCAGCTCTCGAGAGTCTCACGTCCTACGTGTCGCTCAGGAGAGCGCAAAATCAAAGCGGATACTTGATCCTTTTATGGGTATAAGTTTCTAATATTGGGAACAATTCACTACATGAACATCACCATTCAAATAATTTCAAGACTCTCAACCCAAGAAATTTCTTTCTAATTGTGCAGAAAAGACCATAACTAACATCAGATCTTTCCCAACGGAAGTTGTGTTTCTCGAAAACTGGATTATAGTGAACACTGAAAAACTGATCAGGAAAATTTTACTATAACTGCAACCAACTGAAAAGAAATGAATTCCAACTTTTATCTAGATTTCATTGGATTCGGACAATAATCAAAAATGAACTTCAACAATTTAACTCAACTTCTAAACTTCTAAACAATTCACTGTTTCAAGTCCAGTAAACAAATGAAAATTCTACGCTAAGTCTAATCTACGAAAAAAAAATAAAGAAAAATATAATACAAAAGAGTCCTCAGCTCCTCAGATGCTCTTGTTTTTTTCCGCTGACTGACTACCTCACTTTCCTCAAATTGTTTCTATTTATAGAGCCCTAGAAGTTTGGGCCCTAAATTCGAGGTTACAACCTCAACGAACCACAACAAACTCATGTATTCGCCTACCTAAAGAGGCCAATCAATTCCTCATGAAGCTCCGAAATGATCCGTCTTTTACTCCGTAGATATCACTTCGTGGTCGACCGAGAACCCCTACTCATTCATGAGAGACTTCCTGGTGATGCTCAGAGTGCATTTCTCTCTACCGGTTCACCTCCATAATCGCTTGGTTTTATTTCCTTACTTAAAGGAGAAGCTAAAATTTGGTTTCATTCTCTTGCATTTAATTCAATTTTTACATGGGAAGATATGCTAAAATGAATTCCTTAACAAAATTTTCCCTCCTGCACGTACCAATGCTCTCATGCGAGCAATTCATAATTTTTCTCAAAAGCTCGTGAACTCACAAGCAGACGGGAGAGATACAAGGATCTCTCCATGCTATCCCTCATCATGGATCGACGAGGGACAAATCATCACAGATTTCATCAAGCACCATCCTCAATAATAAACAATACATCCAAATGATGTGCGCGAATTTATAAAAGAGTGCTGGTAGCTAAATTCAACTCTCTTGACAATTACAGCGTAAAAATGCTCAACATGGGAGACTAACACCTCCGTAGACACCTGCAAAGCATAACACACCCATGTGGGGAGGAATCCATCACTTAAAAGAGAATGATGAATCGCAAGCAAAATCGCCAATTTAACAAAGAAGTCGAGGCCAGATGAAAAAGGTGAACGAGGTAACTAGCGGTGTACCTCACTGCATTCCTCGACACTATCACATCTGATGGAGGAGCCATGCATAATTTGGCATGACCCTACACACTCAACTATTAATCGCTTCAAACTTTCCTCGTTATGGAGCACTAGACAGAAAGGTTAATGCCCTTAATTAAAGGAAGCCTTTTCACTCCTCCATATTCTCAAACATATAACCGACGGTAAGCACCCTAATTTTAGTTGGAGAAAATGAGAGTTCACACAACTGCCAAACAACCAAGGCACCCATTACCAAAACCAAGGTTTTCCAAATTCAGTTCTTCCATTTCAAAATCAAGGTCCCCAAGGATTTCCTGTGAACCCTAACCAAGGTTTTCATCCGTCAAATCAAGGGAATCCAAACCCACAGCCTTATCAACCTCCACATAAGAGAAGTTTGGAGGATATAGTAACACAGTTTGTACAGACCCAACAATCCACAAACACAGAATTTCGAACTGCTCTGAATGATGTGAGATCCCAAATAACTAAGCTAACCTCTTCTATGGTAATTTTCAACAAGAAAAAGGGAAACTCCCATCTCAACCCATCCAAAACCCACAAGGTCAAAATAGTGTGGGAGTTTCAGGTCCAAGTGAGGGTACTTTTGAACATTGTAAGGCTGTCACTACTCTTCGAAGTGGTAAGGTAGTTGACAAAACCATTCAAACCAAGGAACCAATACAAGAGTCTCAAAGTGAATCGGTCAGAGATGATGAGGTGTCGCACAAGCCCTTATGTCCCTTAGGACAAATATTATCGATGGTGAGCCAGAGGAAGATAAGGGGTTGGGCCTTATTATCCCCTCCAAATTCTCCTTATCCTCATAAGCTAAGAACCCCAAAGAAAGTGAGTAAATCCATTCGAGATCTATGAATTATTCAAACAAGTGAAATTGAACATCTTTACTAGATGCCATAAATTCTGAATTATATGCTAAGTTTCTTAAGGATTTGTAATCAAGAAAAAGGAACTAGGTGTCAATAAGGAGGATTCATGATCGAGCAATCTACCTTCATCGATTGAAAACAACTCGCTTCCCCAAAATACAAAGATTCGTGGCTCCTACTATTTCATGGCGCAGGAATTCCAAGTCGGGACATGCTCTCAAAGGATTTGTAAGGCAAGTGTTAATTTGTTGCCTTACTCAAGATATGTGGCCCTGTGGTTAGAGAATTAGAGTCGTCCCAATATCACCCTCCAATTAGCCGACCAGAGTGTAAAATTCCTGCAGGAATAGTGAAGGATGTATTAGTACAAGTGAACAAGTTCTACTGCGGATTTTGTCAGGCTCGACACTCAACCAGATAAACCAAGGAACTCGGCTCCCAAGGATTCGTAGACCATTCGCAACTCACGCATATACACTGCAGGGAGGCCTAATGACACTATCATTTGGTAACATGACTGCGACCTAATATTTTTAATGTTATCAAGGAACGGGGGATGAAGCAAGATGTGTGTGAGGTCACATGGTTGATTCTGCGGGTACATAAATACTTAGATAATGTCTCCCCATGATGACCTCTTATGTCATGTTTGGTAAGCCCGAGTCAGATGAGGAAGTGACCACACTAGAATCGGTTCCTACACTTTATAATCAACACAATGAGGTACTGAAGGAATGGCGGGCAATCAAATTGGAACCATCAAGCACCACCCCGAGGACAAGGCATTGTCAAGAGGCCACCCAAGCTGAAGCTGAAAACCCTTACCATCACACCTCAAATATGCTCTTCTTATGCGAAGAAACTTTTTCCCAGAATCATATCTTTCCTTAGAAATGAATCAAGAAAATCAACTTTTGAGATATTTGAGAAACCACGTAACTACTTTCAGATGGACAATTGCATATATTAAGGAATTAGCCCTCCTCATCCATTAATACAGAATCTACTTAAGAAGATGTTAAACCCTCTAGGCAACTACAAGAGACGACAACCCACAATGAAAGAAGTGGTAAAGAAGGAAGTCTAAAACTCTGGATGTAGGTGTTATTTACCCTATCATGACAAGAAGGGCTAGCCTAACACAGTAGTTCCTAAGAAATTGGAGTCACGTGGTTGCAAATGAAAATAATGAGTTAATTCCTACCGTGTCACAAAGCTGGAGGGTGTGCATGATTATGTAGTTTAACGCGGTACTGTGAAAGACCACTTTCCTCTCCTCGCTATTTGCTCAAATGTTAGAGAGAGTCAGTAGGCATGAATTTTATTGTTTTCTCGATGGTACTCAGGTACAATCAAATTGAGATAGTTTTGGAAGATCAAGAGAAAACTACATTCACTGGTCTGGTACTTTCATTTTTAGAAAATGCCCGATTTATGCAACGACCCTGAACCTTCCAACCGCTGCATGATGGGAATTTTCAAAGGACATGATAGAAATCATTTCCTGGGAAATCTTCATGGACGATTTCGCTTAAGTGACTCATACGAGGGTCGTCCTGAGAACTTACGTAAGGTTTTGGAGAGATGTCAAGAGAAGAACTCAGAAAGAATTTGGAAAGTCATTTCATGGTGACACAAGTGATCATTTTGTGCCATATAGTATCAAAATGGAATTGAAGTCGAGTAAGGCGAAGTCGAAATATTATCCAATTTAATGAATTCTAAGTGTGTTAGAGACATCAAACAATCTGGGACATAGCCGGATTTATAGAGATTTATAAAATATTTAAAGTATACCGTCCCTTATGTACTTCGCCGCTAAAGATGTACCTTCGCATGGCTACAGCTTCGAAGACGCCTTTGCTAAGCTCAAACTATGTTGTCGCCTCCTATCATGCGGTCTCCTAATTGAACCTTCCACGATCACGTGCGCACGCTACGATTATGCATAGGCCGTTTAGACAAAGCGGAAGACAAAAAGGCTTTCAGAATCTATTATGCCGTTGAAGACACTAGACCCACCCGCAACCACACAACCACGAAAAGAGTTTCTAGCTACCGCCTTTGCCCTAAAGTTCAAATACAGCACGTAGGCCTCCCAGAACCATTACGCATCACGCAGCACCAAGTACTCGCCCAAGTGATACCGCTCCTTTAACCAGTGGATTCTACTATGCCAAGAATTCAATCTACCATTAAAGATTAAAAGGGGTCGAGAATGGTAGTCGAACATTTATCTCGATTAGCCTTAGTAATCAAATTCTCATGGTGTACCCATAGGGCGACGCTTCTGATGAGTGTTTCTTTCGCTTGCTCATCGCTTCATGGTACGCCGACATCGTAATTATCTAGTAACCGGTCACCCCAACACAATGGACTTCTCAAACTTAAAAAGAAATTTCAAACATTAAGAATATTACTACATCCGCATCTATTTAAATACCGCCCACTAATTAAATGAAAGATAGCTCCAATGACGAGCAAGACGTATCCCAACTCTTGCCATTCGGTCAGGAGGGCATTCTCCCAAGAAAACAACAGATAAGATTTTTAAATGGGTTTTTTACTAGCCTACCTTGTTTAAAGATTGTTTCGACTTTGCAAACTTTTTAAACGCAGGCCAACACTTAGCAGGAGTCACAAAACTAACATGATGCCTTACCCCATTTTAATCATCAAATCTTCGATCTAGTATACTTCATGGGTCAAGTTTCCCTTCAGGTACTAGACATTCGTTATCTCACATTATGTGTCTAAGTGGGACTGAGGCTATTCGACGAGAACTAACGACCACAAGGTTGTTATGAAATTTATAAAGAAATACATTTTTCTCGTTAGAATACTGCAGTAATTATTGTGATGGTGACTCCATTTTTGCACCGATCTTGCACCTATTAAAAATACGGAGTCACCCATAAAGTTTCAACTAAGATACCACCCATTGCACTAATATCGTTTCTAATTAGCTAACAGAGATCAAACATATATTGAAAATCTGCAGTTCCCAAATCGCAAGATTTGGTCACTGACCATCGATGCTCTTTTGGGGCCTACCGCATCATGAAACTACTGTATGTCTCCCATAAAGCCATGGCGGAAAGGCTTATTATCCGCTAGTCGAAATGGAACACCGCTTATCGGGCTATTAGAACTTTTAATTTCGATGAACTTAAGCAAAGAATATTGTTGCAAATGCAAATGAGTTTGATGAATTAAGCATGAGAGCGATGAAAGCTCCTGATGGCAAGAGCGCCTAAGTTGTCATGACAGACGACAGCTTGAAAACGTCAATCCAAACTAAAAAGTATCAGATAGCTCCTACGCACTTATTTCAAAGAAAAACTTCGCTCTCGCTGGACTGGCCCGTTCATTGTTAAGGTAGTCTATCCATACAGAGCAGTGGAGATTGAAAATCCGGATACTGGAAAGTCTTTTAAAGTCACTGGTCAACTTCGCCATTCCTCGAGCATTTCAATCTTTAAGAGAATACGAGGACTCGCAGATCCGTCGCCAGATCCCCTTCAGAGTAAATTTGTTCTCAACTCGTTTTTACGCTGATTGTGTTCTTATTTTCGCTTCGCATTTTATTTCTATTTGCCTCGGCTTACTTGCTTTTCAATAAAATATAAAATAAAAAAATGGGGGGCCTTAGTTTCTATGTCGTCCCATTCTGCCGGGGTCCTTCGTTTCATAACAGGACAATGCTTGTTTCTATGTAGGGTGTATACATAGGCGTACACCGGTTGAACCTAACTACGCTTGTTACATGTCTGCAGGCGGCAAATTTTTCTAATCGTGGCTCTTTGTGCATAATACTGGACCATGATGTATATAAATGCTGATTTGGCAAGACAACCATGATCAACTCAATGCATGTACACTTTAACAAGCATACCAAAATTCTTTATATTCATCTTGACTTTATCCCTGCATTCCCGCCCACCTCCTTACACAAACTACACGCATCTACTCAACACACTGGTTTCTACCGCCAGGTTCCCACTTGTGCATTAATTCTGGCATACTAAGTGTTAACTATATGCATCATAGTTCGAGAACATCTCGTGATAATCGAAAATGATTAGAGGCCATGTTTTCTGTGTTACACTTTGTGAGCTGTTATTTTTATCCCTTGCACCTATTTTCGAGCCTGCTCTCAAGTCAAGCCCAACCCCAGGAACCCCGATCACCGCAAGAATACAACGGGCCCCATGGAAAGATTGGAAAGCTTCTAAAGAAGGAAGCACGCTGTCAACTCCATGAAAATAATTTGAGCAGAATATGAGCCGAATGAAGTGAGCATGCAAAATAAACCCGACGGAGCACCGAGAAGGATAGTTTTACATCTAAGACCACTGCTCCTAATTTGAAAATATAGATGTAAAAAACAAAACAAAAAGAGAAAGAGAAAAAAATGTCAATCGGGAATGTGTGTACGAGATGTGTCTAACATGTAACAGACATGTTATGCAAAAGGCAAGGCCAAGGTGTACCTAAGACACACCACTAACATGTACCCAAGATACGCAAAGGTGTTTAGCAAAAAGTGCTTTTAATCCCCCAGACTCGACATTTACAACCCCCTCCACTCTCTACAAAGAAAAACCCTAGCCTTTTTTTTGCCCTCTCACACAAGTAACCCCGAGTTTGTCTCCCGCCAGAGTCGATCGTCGTTCCTGATTCTTCTCGCATTCATCGTGACGGACGTGGTAAGCCTCCCGTACTCCTCGAGAGCATTTTTTGCTATTCATTATTATATGGACTTGTTTGGTTGGTTTTGGTTGGTGGTTTTTTACTTGTGGTTTCAGCTCTACCGATGGTATGGGAGGAAATTTCAGTTCCGATCTCGCATGGGGCCAACCTTGCATTTCTCTGAAACAGCTTCGGGACATTGCTTTATACGTGGTAGTGCCATATGTGCCATCACATGGCTCTTGCCATATCTATACACATCTAAGAATACTGTAAGGAAAAGCGCTACCTCCTCACCCAAGAAGAAAGGCAAAGGAAAGAAAATAGATTCGCCCTTCTCGAGAGCGAAGATTTCTAGAGTGATGATGATGGCTTAGATGAGGCTATGTTTCTACGAGGGCTCGGAAATGTAAAGAAAATGAGCCTGTACCCATCATGAATGTGGGATTTCATCACAGAGGTGTAAATGAAACATTTCAGATTTCATCCAATCAGGTGTTATTCAAGAACGGAATTTATAAATATAAAGGAAGGATATTTTTACCTACCGCGGTTCTGAGTTTTATACTAATATGAAAGAAAATCAGTGGGCCGAGACCTTACTAGAGACCACTGTGATGGGTAAGCAGATACGGATCACCCCTGATTCGATAGCTCATTCCCACAAGAGGTTCAGCCTCTGCAGCCACAGATCACCTTTACCCCCTTAGTGGCCATCATCGCTCGACGCCCATTTTTTGCCGAGTTATGCACTGTCTCCGTACATGAGCGGTTTTCAGACGAACACCTGCGCTGTGGAAACTCAAGCCTGGACATGCATCGATGAATAAGATTATTCATGATAATCCACCAAAGGGCAATGAGAAATCTCCCAAACAGAGGTTTCAACACGCTTTTTATATGAGGTGATAGACCGAAGCTTATCGACTATGCTTCGTCATATGGTGCGTGACGAGGACTTCCTACAAAGCCCCGTGATGAAAGTAGACATATTCCATTCCCATCTTCAGGATTTAGTCTTCGTGGAAGCCAAGGATGAGGGGGGAGTGGTTAAGGAAAAGAGGGTTCTTCCTAAGCTGGGGCCAATTACAAACTAAACGGAGGCCAAGAGCCGAAGCCGCATCTACACTGCACTCACCTTCTTCACATTCCCAGCCGGTGATTCCTGAGCCTGCCTACAAAGATCTCGCACTCTATGAGCACCTCTCCGTTGAAGAGAATGGAGCATCGAATTAAAGGGTGGTTCAAATGCATTTTGGGGAAACATAAGCAATTAGATCACAGGCTCTCCAGGCTCGAGAGTCATATTTTCCAAGGAGAGCTCATACTGGGCAGATACCCTTCTCAGTCGACTGAGGGAGAGATTCGAGGAGTTTGATGATCAAGGCCGATGAGGGACGCATTTTCTTTGCAAGACGATGAGGAGGACGCTGTAGTAGCATATTAAAGTTAGATTAGGGTGGTACAATCGGGTAGTGTACTCACCCATGTTATGTCAACACCCATTTTGTCTATTTTACCTCAGGTAGCCTATGGTCATTACAACCCTTTAAGACCTTTCGATTCCAACAGGTTAGTCGCTTCTTTTGACTGCACACGATGTTTATGTTAAATGGTCAGTTTTTATAATATCGATCATTTCGCTCAATGTCATGGCGTTTTTCTATTCTCAATTCCATGGTCCTTTATTTGAATAGCTTGATTTGTGCAGCGCTTGTTGTTATGTTCATTGCTTGAGACTGTGGTTTTAGTTTTAATTGAGTCACACGGGTGCATACTATATCAGGTGAAGTATTATGTTTCATATTTACCCTTTTGAGAAACTTGCAAAGCTTAACTGTACTGAGCGCACTTGTTAGAATTCATAACCAAGTGTATCTCGTCTAAATTCGCTAGGACTAGCAAGACGTAGGTCTGGGGTGTGTCAATACACGAGCAATAATTATAGCGCAGACTGTGCACCTCAAGTCAAGCATTTTGCTCACAATTTGCATGGAGAATAGGTACTTTTAATCGCTTTCATGTTTCCTTTGGGACTTATTGCGCTTTGCTGTGTCTAATGATAATTATACAAGGATTTATGTCCGAGCAAAATATGGATCATCGAGGATGATGGCAACCGACAGTGAAGTTTCGGGAAGCGTAACAATGCCTAAAGCATCATGGCCAACATATACCTAGCATAATCTATGCGTAAAAGTGGCAGAGAAGAAATACGTAACGGCACACCACTAACATGTACCCAAGACACCCGTGAAAATCGCGGGAATTGGAGCAGCATTTGATCCTAACACACAAGGCACGCTGTCAATCAACTTTAATGCGGGATCACATCGAGAGGGGTATAAAAGCCATAGGATACAGAAAGGAGCTTTTGATTCTTGGGGTTAGGCTTTCATGTATATGTTCTCCATAGTTCTACGTAAGACGGTTGGATTTAGGTCAGCAGATTCTTCTTGCTTTCGGAGTTTTCCGATTTCAAGCACATGTAATTCTTTCTAAGAACTCATACTTCGTTTTCATTCCGAGTATTTTGTATTTTCGCCCTTAGGTTTTGCAATTGAATCTGATTTTCTCAAAGTTCCTTTTATGTTTAAATTTCAATTATGATTTACCTTTATAAATTCCATGGAGTTCTAAATTTCTACGCTTATGATTCACAAGTGGAAACTCACCGATCAAGGTATATTCTCAATTCCTCTTTATACTTCAATGGATCAGGTGATGTTATTCAGCCAGAGAAAACTTTGTAAAAACCTTTAGTCAGTATCTCCTGACAACGTGTGAACGAGAGACCCTGCACGTCAGGCTTCGAATACAAATGCAAGCTAAGAGTCTGAATTAATTGGCAACAAGTGTTTAACATTGTTCAATTATCTTTCCTTTCAAAAGAGCATTTAAAGAAAAATCTTCCAGAAGACCATTTATCAATGGTTCTGTATGAGACCGTAAAACTAAGAGGTGGGAATTACATGATCACCAAGGAGTGGAATCAAGAATTCCAAGAATCTATCTTTCTATTTTAAAACACTTTAATCAATCCTTAAATCAACCAATCACAACCCCATAATTTTTCAATTACACACCTGGGAGCATTAGCTCCTGCATCGACAATTTAGACCACTCCCTGTGGAGATGACCTGTGGACTCCCACAGTATTACAATGCTAGACAACCTTAATTCCTACGCTTGGGAATAGAATTCAGCATACGAATAAGAACGAAGCAATAAACAAGCATATCGGCTTTAAAAATGAAAGAGAGTATGCTAACTGAGTATTATCCTTAAGATTAACTTTATCTCGCTGAAGAAAAAGAGTAAAGACCAAAGACACACACAAAAATCGTAGGATTGAATGATTAAATTGTTACACACTATGAATTATCGGGTCGTTCAAAGTGAACTTAATCTGAAAATCTTCCTAATTCTAAATTGGAAACATGTTTGTAGGGCAATTCTACACCGACTATGTTACCCCGCCTAATCAGCCAATGTAAAAATGTCCTTAAAATAAAGTCGAATTGTTCGAGACAAACAAATTTTTTTTTCTTTGCTTGGGGACAAACAAAACTTTAAGTTTGGGGGAATTTGATGAGTCTTAAACTCATCTATTTTTAATCCATTTTTCTAGCATGTTTTTAACAATTTTAGATCTATTTGTATGCCAAATTATGGAATATTCACCAACTTTATGTTTTGCAGATGTTATTTGAAAAAAAAAAAAAAACAAGAAGAAAATAAGCAAAAGGGTGGAAAATGAAGCAATTTGTGTCATGACATAATTTTTGTTTGTTGCGACACAAAATTCAAATAGGCTAAAGGAACTATGTTGTAGCCAGCAACTAAATGTCGCAATAAAGTTCAGACATAGCTCAATGGAAAAAGAGAAATTTATGTCGCAACAAAAACTTTTTCTATCGCGACATTATTAAAGAAAGATGTGAAGAAAACTATCGCAACAATCTGTTGCTCTGTCGCGATAATGATCAAAGCAAATAGAAAAGGAGCTGTGTCGTGAGAAGATTTCCTCTATCGCGACATAAAAATCTGACGATTAATAGATTAACTCTGTCGCGACAGAAAATGCTAAGAATACAACACAAGTCACTTGAGACAAGTGTTTTTATGTTGCGACAAAATTTTTAGCACTAAGCCAGCTCAAGGGGAAATTTTTTTCGCAACATAACATTCAGAATTCACAACCAAAAGCAACAAAATCTCTGTCGCGACAAACAAAACATAAAGGAGGTGAATTCCCTATCAAGATGGCAAGTCAAGAAAGCAACACAAGAAGAATGGCTTGCACAAAGAAATACTCACATGATACATAATTAAGAGTCAATATAAAACCCAGGTCACGAATAAAGAAGTTTTCACATACAATAAAAGCCATGGAATGATAAAATTTCGTCAGCACGTAGAAAATTCAGGTCATGACAAAAATTTTAGAAGAACTGTGAATGGTCAAGGAAATTGTGTCACAACATATAATTCCATGCCACGATAAATAGTTCAGCAAGAGACAAGAATTAGGAAAGAAAAGTCTGTCGCGATCAAGGAGTTTCCTATCGCGACATAAATTACTAAGGATTCAAAGAAATTCTGTCGCGACAGAGAGTTGATAGACTTAAATGTAAATTTTTGTCTTGACAAGGAAATTATGCCGACAACCCCAAGGACAAGGACATGAGAAGCCGGGGTGCAATAGGTTCGCATCAGCAGATTAAAAGGCACTTTGTCGCGACAAGAACAAGACTGTTGAATACAATTTATGTCACGACATTATAAAAGTATATCGCAACACAATCCAAGAGCAAGCCCAGAGAATAGGTCACGATAGAATACAAGAAGCTACGACAGTAGGCAAATGGGACAAGAATGAAATCTCTGGCCACGATTGCATCTTTCTTATGTCGCGACAAAGAGACCACTCACTAGAATTTCAACGCCACAATTAATGGAAGTGAGGCCCAACATCGAAAGCATATAAATACTACACTTCTACAATGTGCGTACTAAGCAGCCTCCAGGATTTTGTGTGGTCAAGACTCTTTAGATTCTTATTTTTATTTTTTATTTTTTTCTTTCATTTTCCATTTTAGTAGATTTAGCTTTTAAGAGGTAGTTTTATTTTGTTATTTTTCCTTTAATTTTTTCGATTAAGATTGATTAAAGTGCAAATTTTGAGCCGATATTTCTTTATAAATTCTTCTTTTCATTTAATGCTTGATTTAAATGGATGGCTTCTAAAAAGCTTCTGAGTTCATTTATTTCACTTATTGTACTTGTTCGAATTTTCCCGATCAATTAGTCATTGATAAGAGTAAACCATTTAAAAGTTTGAGGTCATTGGAAATTGGTCACTGATGATAGTCATTTTCTACGCATACAAGTGTAAGAAAGCTTTAATTTTAGAATTCTTGAATTTATTTGATCGGGTATTGCTTATAAATTACTGCTCTCAAAGACTAGTACCGTGTACCCAATGTAAGCGACTTTATCTCACTCGATTTCCGCGATACCTTCGAAATGACACGTAGATGAGAATCCTAAGAGTGTAGAGCAAGCTGGTACGGGCAGACTAATACTACGGAACTAACGATCCTGAAAGACACTGTGATGTATCACCAACTTACTTATAAGTTAAGGAAGGTTGAATGAAGTATCTATTTAATCACTCAGATGTCTCTCCTATTTCTAATAAATTGATTATGATCCCGTGTTAGTTGAGATCTAATCAAGGAGATGGAAATTTTCATCGTATGTAAGACAGGTCTCAATCAAATCGAAAAGGCTTGGTCATCCTGGTCGTGGCAAGAATTCTTTGTCCTAAGATCTCGAGTATGAAGTATTAAAAGGAAAATACTTAAATCTCATAAAGAGGGTTACGAGATACAAGTAACTCCATTAGAATCATGTCTCATAAAATGAATACGAACCTTTAATCGAAAGTGTTTGAGGAGAACCAACTTATAATTATTCGCATCTTTGAAAACTTGTTTTCCAATTTATCACAGTTCAATCAAAAGACGCAGAAATGATTATTACTAATTCGATCCATTTCTAGTTTTCACCACTCGTTGACTTTAACTCAAAATTTTATTAAACTTAATTTTGAATATAAAGGATTTAAGCCGGGAATATATTTTAGTCCTCTCTTATCATCATAACAAGAGTTCAAATAGTAATGATCTTGAGTAGTTGGGTGAAGTTAGTCTTTGATTTATCATCTTTCCGTGAGAACGACACCGACTTAAATATCCACTTTTATTAATTGTACGACTGCACTCACAAAGGATCGAGACCACAAACACAAATTTTAAATGAGTTATTATAAACACGAAGAACAATTCCATCTTTCATACATATGAAAAATGGTTCTGACAAGTTTTGGGCATTGTTGCCATGGATCAAAATCTTTGTGCGGCAATACCGTATGATCGCATGCTCGCATCACACTCTCATATAACTCGGTCTGCACAAGTTTTGCCTACTGTCGTGATTAGTAATATTCTTCGTAAGAAGGTCATAAATTGTATATCATTTGGTCGAACAAAGAATCCAAGAAATTTGATCAAAAACCATCATGGGATATTAGTCAGACTGTTTAATCATTTTTGAGATTGATATCGGTACGCTGCGCCAAGAGAAATGTGGTCTCAAAGAAACACCATGCGCATTCTTGCGCTTCCATTGCCTGGGCCTCCGCCTCAGCCCCGTTGTCGAGATCCAATAGCCCTAGATGTAGACATAGTAGCCCAAGATGTAGTCATGGATATACCTTGAGAGGGCTCAAGAGGCACATAGGCCCGTAATTTCATATCATAATATTTTTTACCAAGGTGAGTATGACTATGATGTGGTGATACCAACCGACCACCATAAAGAAGTCATCGTTACCCTCAATCCAACTTCGATCGATGCACAGGCACTATGACACACTGTCACATCAGTGCGGTAATAACAGTGTCCAAAAAGTGCTATTTTGAGCCCTATTCAAGATAGGTTTTGAGTGCTTTTTGCGCACTAATCATATCAATTAAGTCAATTGTCATGTGCATGTCCACTTAGTGTTTTTGATTTGTTTTCGAGATTGTTTTGGATAGATTTGCAGGGTTTTTTTGAGAACTTCAATCAATGAAGTCAGCTTCTCTTATTAGTGTCGATCGCGAGAATCCTCACATTTACCCGAGCGAAAGGAGAAATGTCAAGATCAGTGAAGAATCAAGGCAAAGCGATGGATAAGGAGTGCAATGAGGATGGAAGGAGCAAATGTGAAGGCAAAGGTCTTCAGATATTTACTTATGATCATAAAACTCTCACGATCGTGAAAATTGCGAATCATAAATGAAAAATTTCACATCCCAGCTTAAATCGAATTTTCGGCCAGTTAGCTTAAATTTTTCTAGCTACGAATTTATCAGGCCTAGCTTAAATTTTCCAATCACATCCTAATAAAAATTTCCTTAGTTAACAAATTTCGCAATTAGTGAAATTGACTGCTGATATGCGAAATTCCATCTCTATCTCCAGACTCACCAGTTACAATTTCTACATACGAAATTTTCGCCATGCTAGCGAAATTTCCTGCATAGCGAAATCTCAGCCCCTAGGTTTTTGGTATTTTTGGTTCTAAACGACCACGTTTGATAAATTACCATTTCGCCTCCATGTAATTCCAGACATTTAGCTCATTATTTCCCCACACATCGGGCTGACTATATAAGCTCCCCACAATTTTTGTAACCCTAACTTTTATCTTCGCATATTACGCCGCAAATCTTTTCATTTCGCTCTTTCTCTCCTCTTTCTCTTATTTTCTACACAAACACTCCTCCGAAGGGATGACAACTCGCAGGATGTCTGGTTGCACTCTTCCTCCTCACAGAGGGGCCACTGGTGAATGTTTGAAGGTAAAAACACTGCCCTCATGTTTTTTCTACGCAAAGGGCTTGTTCTCTTTTACTGCTTTCAGATCTCACTTTAGCTCAATCATCAGATGTACCAGTGGCCTGCATTGCAAGCTTTCAAGGTCTGGATGCTATCGCTGATCCACCGATTTCATTTAGCTTGTCATTTACGGAAGTTCCTCGCAGGTTGATCCAAAGGATGGTTTTAATCAAGTTTAAACATTAAGGGGTAACAAATGCTATATATTAGAAGAAATGATTTGTGGTTTAGGTTTCACTGCCATATGAAGATCCTGTCGAAATGACTATACGCCATGCTCCTCAATGCGAAAGACCCGAGACATGTTAGTCGCCTTTAAACCCTAAACCGGGCCCAAAAAACTTCAAGGAGTTCTATTTTACATTTGGGCTTATTTCTTTTCGCTATAAACCACCAACCTAATCAAAATAAACCTAAAATCCAATTAATCAACACCTTGGACTTCACTCAAATCATTCAGACGAAGAAAACCCATCCCTCGTGTTCTAATTCTTAGATCACTATACTACAAAGAGGGTCAATTACTAAGAAGAGAGAACTTAGGAATATAAATTTTGTTGATTCCGCATCACCCTACCGTGGCACGAATCAGAAGCTTAGTAGATTTTCAAGATGGTTACAGACCTATTGGGTGCAAATGGGTGTTCAAGACCAAGTGTGATGCCAAGGGACATTTAGAGAGATATAAAGAAAGATTAGTGGCTAAGAGTTACAATCAACGAGAAGGTATTGATTTTAAGGAAACCTTCTCTCTCGTGTCCACTAAAGACTCTCTACGAATTATTATGGCTATACGCTCATTTTGATTCGAGCTGCACGATGGATGCGAGGACAACTTTCTTGAATGGTGACTTGTCGAGGATGTTTTCATGTCTCAACCTATCGGGTTTCGAGGAGGTCAGTATGAAACATGATTCGTAAGCTTCCAGAAATCCATTTATGGTCTAAAGTAGCTTCAAAGCCAAAGATCTCAAGCTTGATGAAGTCAATACCACCAATGGTTTAAGGAGAACAACATCACGATCAATGCATATATATGAAGCCAGTATAAATGGTATATTCTCGTTTTATATTTTGATGATATTTTTGCTCTAACCAATGATACTAACCTATCGTCGAGACAAAGCAAGCATCGCTTAGCCATTTGATATGAAGGATCTTTGGAAGAATCTTATGTCTCGGGGCATATAGATGGCTCTCGATAGACCTAAAGGGCACATGATCGCTTCTCAATAGATGTAGATCGACGATGAAATGTTCAATACGCAATCATGTTCTTCTAAGAAGGGATCAATGAGAAAGGGCATTGCATTTTTCAAATGCCAATGTCCTCATAACATACTCAGAGATCGACATGAAAGTAGTCCCTTATTCTTTAGCGCGGGTAGCACAGATATATGCTTAAGCATGCATCACTTCAATATTGCTTTGCTTTCAGCATGTCGGGTAATTTCGATGACCTCGTCAAAGCCAAGAAAGTTTCTGAGGTATCTGTGGTACTATGATCCATAAAGATATATCAATGTATCAACACTCTTAAGGTGGTTGGTTTTAGCGATTCTGATTATGCAGGTGATTCGCTAAGATCATAGCATGCACAGGGTAGATATTTGGTGCTCGGAATCAAAAATATTTATAAATCCAATCTTACTGCCAGAAGATAGCCACGCAGATAAGGTTCTGTGGTCAAACACAGGATGGGTTTTCATGGTGTAACTAATGGGGCTTGATTCAAAAGAAGATTTCCACTTTTTGAGTTTTCGGTTTTCTTACAAAATTAAGTGGGGTCAGGATTTGAAGATCGCAACTAAAATGTAATAAAATGTAAAAGAACCTTAAGCTCCTGCCACTGTGGTTCGGGAGGTCTTAGTAAAATCAAGAGGTCCGCTGTGGGAGGATGACCTATAGTCATTTCACTAAACCAAATCTTCGCTTAGCTATAAAATCGAACTCCTACGTTTTCCCTTCGAGAAATAGTACTTAAGGTCATTAATGTTTCAAGACTGCAAAAATTGATCCTTTGATCTACCCTACAGTGACAAATAAATGGAAACTAAACGAGCCTCAGTGGATCTAACAATAAGCATCCACTGAACCCAAAAAGATTGCCAAGTATTGGTCAATAAGAATACATCAAAAGGATTTAAACCTATAGTGAGAGATAGAGACATAAATGACAATAACTACTTGCGTTAAAAACAAGAGGACCAACAGTTTACCTTAAAACCCTAGCCCAATAGCCCTACTCTTCAAGGATAAGAGGGGTTTAGCCAACCATCCTCTGAGTTGTCTTCCTCAAAAGGGTGTTTGGCAAGCGAGAAAGTAAAAGAAAATGAGAAAAAGAAAAACAAGCGGGAGAGATGAAAGCTTTCGCACCAAACTTTATTGCATAAAGTGATCGTCCTGTACAAAGCCTTAACTGAGCTTTATATACTACTCAAAACAAAGGAAATTACAAAAATGTATGAACTACCAATAATACATAGAGGGTAGTTTAGGAAAAAGTTACAACAAGTTGGTCAAATGCATAGGTCAAACAGACACGTGGAGTGAGTCAGGAAATTTCGCGAACTCCGCGAAATTCCCGCAGTAAGTCGCGATTTTCTTCATTTTCGCTCCATTTTCCTTCCGGCTTCGACTCCAACTTCCGAGTTCTACTTATAGATTTTTCGTGTTTGAGTCGACCAACAATTTCCAGAAGTAGTTTAGCTTCGTATAAACTACAAAAATAGCCACAAAATGCAATTAAGTCAGAAAGTCGACCTTAATGTGTCAATCGTTAATTGCTGATTAGTACAAAAGTGCCTAAACCTACAATAAATAGACTCAAAATAGCACTATTCGGGGCACTAATCACTTCAACTCCACACATTGCTAGTCCCTTAGCAATGACAGAAAGAAAGAGAGAGCATAAATTATGTTCACAAAAAAATGGTATTTCAAAAAGAATGTAAATGAATAATGCCTAACCCTCGCATCACCAAGACCCTACCTAATAAATCCATTCTGAGAGAGAATGAATGCCATACAAAATCGTTTCGTAAGATATCCAACTGAAGAGAATCAACCCGAAATCACCATAAGTGTTTATATGATCGCTTCAACAATGAACCGCCAAACCGCACTCTCCCCCAACCAAGCTACCGCCATAACCTAAAAATATCGGATCGACCAATAAATCAGATCCACTCTATTCCACAATTCTTTTTTTTCAATTGGCGCTGTGGGTGCAATGCTAAGGAATCGACTTCACCAAAGTCCATGTAACGGGGATCCACCGATGACTCTTAACCAATTAAGGCTCAGGACATCAAGTCATAAGGGATTTTCAACCACTAACTTTTCAGGTTTCACCCCGAACTCCGAATGATTTCGAAACTCCAACACCTACAACTCACTAAACCACACCCATCCACCCATGTAGCGAGCACTAAGTCGGTGACTCCCCAACCAAATAGTTTAGGCACCAAAGCCAAGACTTTCGTCAGATACCTCTCACCGTGCTCGGGGTTTCATGGGCAAACGTCAGGGCGCTTCTTTCTTTTCTTTTCTTTTGCTTTTCTTTTTCATTCTTTTTATTTTGGAAGACTTCATCGGGTCTTTCGTATCCTTAACCTATTCAAGGTATCCAACGAAACTAGGTCAAGTTATTGCAAGGCTTAGGAGGCTGGGCAGTTTTTCAGGTTATCATTAAACCTAATGTGCAATCGTGTGTGGCAATGTAGTAAGGAAGAAAATGTTAAAAACACTAAGGCATCAACTAGTCATTCACTCAATCATGCATGGAACTAATCTAACACAATGTGACCGATTGTTTCTCGCTTCTCAACTCAAGTGTTAAAAAAAAAATCAGATTTCAAGCCATAAATGTGAGTCGTATGGTATGTATAAAAGAAATGCGACTGCATTTTCAAATTTTTACAAACAAAAAACTAATAAATTTCAACAAAAAAGGTAAACAACAAGCCTGACATCATAAATGGGCTTTGCTCAAAATAGCAACAAAACATGAATATAAAAGCCACTTCTTCGCACTCGCTTCCCAACTAAATGTCGCATTGGCCCGCAATGGGGCCTTTGACACGCTTAGAGAAGGAAGTGCTACCTCCTCAATGTGTAGCCCAGGAAGGCTGTCCATCCCGTGCTAAGGTGTCATTGTGTACCGGAGGAGCGGCCAAGCATCAAGCCGCTACGGCAAAGGTGTCAAGAGGCCGCAGGCCGGCCGGCAGAGGCGCAGTGGCAAGAACACGGCGGCGGCAGGATCGGGGGCTTCGGCCGGGACCCACCGCCAGGAGGAGAAGTTACGGCGCACCTGTGGCCCGGCGTCGCGCTCCTCCGCATGTTCTTGAAACCATGCCCGGGGCCTGAGAAGTATGAGTATTTGAGAGAATGGGAGGAGGAAGAGGTTTTCTTTGCTAAGGAGGAGAAAGGATTTGAAATGAAAATGAAAGAAAGGGGAGGGGGGGTTTAAAGAGATAGGTTAGGGTAGGTTCATAAATGGGTGTTAAAGCTAGGGCTCAAAAATCTGGAAAAAGTAATGTATTGCGCAGGAAACGAAAGGTTGCAAAAAACGAAGAGGGAGGAAGGTGAACAGTGCGCGCAGGTTGCAAAATTTCGCAAACCTGGAAATTTCATGAGAATATGCAAATGAAAGACAGAGAAAATCATTACGAAAGCTAAACTAAAAATAAAGGAATTATGCAAAACCGCAAATAAAACCGAAATTAATAAACAATTTCTCAACAAAATTTTAGGGTGGCCTAAAAGTCTTTGCAAAGACCACACCCACGGTAGCCTGGATTCGGGAGTCAAGGAGGGAATCTCCTCCGTCTCGCTTATGCGTCAGACAGATAGGCTTCGGGCTTTACCTATCGACCTCAACACCCCACAAGGTCCTTAGAATTAAAAGGTCCGCTAATCCATCGAGGTAGACTCGATGGACGATGAACGGACCCTACCCACCTCGACTTAAGTCGCCTGCAAGCAGGAGCTCGAGTCTAGAGTAGCACTGTCTCCTTTGTTCAAAATTCTTACGGCCATTAGCCAATCATGCCACTTCTAAGTCCGTCTCGCAATCTTTGGAGTTGAAGTAGGCATCATTTCTCAGCTCTTCCAGCTCATTGATATCAAGGAGCCTTTTAAGGCCAGCTCTTCCCATGTCCAGGTTCATCTTTTTGACTGCCCACCATGCCTTATATTCAATTTCCACAAGCAGGTGACACGCCTTGCCATAAACTAGGTAATAAGGGGACATGCCAAGGATGGTTTTGTATGTTGTTCTGTATGCCCACAAGGAATCTAAGAATTGAGCAGATCAGCCCTTTTCTCGTTGGAGCTCACCACTTTCATAAGTATTCTTTGATTTCTCCCGTCATGCAGCTTAACTCGACCACCTGCTCTGAGGATGGTAAGGGGTGGCCACTTTATGTTTTACACTGTACTTAGCTAGGAGGTTCTCAAAAGGCTTGTTATAGAAGTGTGAACCTCCATCACTAATTATGGCCTTAGGGACTCTAAATCTGGAGAAGATGTTCTCCTTCAAGCATTTCAACACCACCCGTGGTCCGCCGGCTTCCTGCGAAGGCAATCGCTTCAACCCATTCGACATAACACCCCACCAAAATGTAACCATATCCAAAGGAAGAAGGGAATGGTCCCATGAAGTCGATGCCCTAAACATCGAACAAATCAACTACCAATATCGGGTTCAAAGGCATCATGTGACGACGATAGATCTTCCCAACTCGGAGCATTTTCAGATTCACTACATTACGGTGCGAGCATCCTGAAAAGTACAATAGAACCCGTGCATCAGAGCACCTTTCATGGCGTTTCGGAAGGCCAAAATGGCCTCCACATGCATTCTCATGGCAATGGCGAGTATCCCTCATGTTCTTCCTCGTGCACGTGATTTTCTAATTATTCGACGCATAGTATCTGGTGGCGCGAAGGGCTCCTTCCACGTTAGGAGTGAATTTTAGCGAAGAAAAACTTCGTCTTATGCCTTCCCAAATCACCGGGTAGCCTCCGTTGCCAAGAAATTGGCAATGGGCATACCATGGGTATTCTATTAGAAGTAGGGATTCCTCAAAAGAAACTCATCATCGATTTGAGGGCTATGAGTGTCACGGTATATCAGCAATTTTGTGAGACGATCTCGCAACAACATTCTCCACACCCTTTTTATCCTTATTTTGCAGGTTGAACTCTTAGAGCAAGAGAACCCATCTGATAATCCTAGCCTTAGCATTTTGCTTGGTGAGTAGGTACTTCAAAGCTGAATGATAAGTGAAGATGATTATGTCCAACCCAAATCCGCAAGACGAAACTTTCCAGAAAGCATGACTACCGCACAGCTTCTTTCCGTGGTGGTGTTATTCTCTTGCCTCGCTCAACGCTTTTCAGACTAGTAGACCACATAAGGTTTGCCTTCTTCTTCGCCCGAGAACTCCGCCTCCAATGGCAAGGTCGCTTGCATCGCACATATCCTCGGAAGCAAACCCAAATGGGGCTCTCACTATCGTGCAAAGGTCGCAGCCTCAGCCCTCAAAGCTCTTCGTAGTCTTCATCCCAAAATGAATTTGGCATCTTTCTCCAATAGCTATATAGAGGCTTAACAATTTTGAAAATCCTTTGATGAACCTTCAGAAAGCCCCCGCATGCCCTAAGAATCGCTTCATGGGCCTCACATTCGGGAGAAGGAAGTTTGAAATCAATTCACTTTCACCTTATCAACCTCAATTCCTTTGTCGGGAAATAATGTGTCTCAAAGACACTCGTCAATCTACAAATGTCATTTTTCCCGCCTTAGCACCGTTCTTCGACACTTCCATGAGGATGTTTCCAAGTTTCGACTGCCATTTTTCAGCCTTCTCCATAACCGTAATATCATCCATGCACTTCCATAACGTGCTCCACCAAATCACTGAAGATGCTGAGCATGCATCGCTGGAATGTGGCAGGGGCATTACACAGGCCAAAGGGCATCCTCCTGTAGGCATATGTGCCAAACTGGTGTGAAGTGGTCTTCCTAATCTTCGCAAAGAATCTCAACTGAAATGTACCAATCATTCGTAGTGCTAACAGGTGCGGGTGGCTAGAAATTCTTTTTAGAAGCTTCACCCATGGGAAGGTGAGAAACATCTTCCTTGTCACCTCATTTAATCTTCTCAGAATCGATATACCCTCCAACCCGTGGTAAGGCTGTGGGCATTTCCCTCCTTTCATTATGTACAATATTACCCCGATTGGCACAACCTGGTCAGGATTCACCCAAGTGCTATCTCGACATGGGTAAATGATACCAACTTGTAGCAATTTTTAGGACTTCTTCCCGACTCACCTCCTACATATGAGGATTCAATCCCTCGCGCCGCTTTACCGACATTCTCCTCCAAGCAAATATGACGGTGCAAACTGCCGGGCTAATTCCCAGTCGTTGATTTTCCAACCAATACCGCTTTGTTTCTCCTGAGGATGTCCAAAGGTGTTGTTTTCCCACACTCGAAAGTGTGGAGGATATGGATAACCGGGCACCGGCTCATGTTCTTCTAAGTATGCATATTTGGCCCATTGCAGTGGCTCGAGATCCACTGAGGCTCATCGCTTCTTCCCCGCCAAGAGGTGTAATCTCTTCTTTTTTTCACTACGGGCCATGTGCAAAGGCAATGTGTCTTAGGTTCCCCGCAACTCCTCAAAGCAACCCGCCTCAATTAGCACATCCCGTTTTTGCCGCTTAATCGCCTGCTCCTCTAGAATTGTATCACCCAGCAAACTTCCTTCTTCCGGGTTCTTCTTCCACTGCTGTATATGTTTACTCCAAGTGGAAGATGTTAAGTTCCAAGGTCATGTTTCCAAATGTAAGTTGCATAACTCCATTAGTAACTGACAATTGTATCGAGGTGGCTAAGAATGGTCTCTGAGCGATAGAACATAATTAGTCTCCACTCGCAACCGCTTCAGATCACACAAAGAAAGTCTATGATAGTAGAATTTGTCCACTTGTATTAAAAACATCCTCCATAAAGTATTTTCGTTTTATGGATCTATCTCAAGAAGGGACAATGTGACGTGGATGTGGGCTTAAGCCTCCCAAACCTAGCTACTTATATATTAATATGCGCAGTCAGACACTCCACCCAAAGTCTAGTAGCAATTTTTCTACACAAGTGCCTCCGATATTCACCGAGATGGTGGCAACCCATCTGTATTTCCATCGAGTCTTCAGACCGAATGATGGCAATCTAATCTCTGTTCTCGTCAGAAGGCCTTTTTGTCAACATTTAGTCCTCTCTTCACTATGCACAGGTCCTTTAAAAATTTGGCATATGTTGGGACATGTTCAATCACATCAAGCAGGGGGATGTTGACTTTCACCTGCCTTAGCACCTCTAACATTTCACTGGTTACGGCCTTTTTTCTGGTTTTTAAAAAAGCCACAAAAGGTGGGTTTGCTCTTTTTCACTGCATTTTCTTTTATCACCTCCTCCTCTGGTTCAACTTCTTTTTCCTCCTGGTCTTCTTTTGCTAATTTGGGGACTGGCTGTTTAACCTCCTTACCACTTCTCAAAGTGATAACGGCTTTAACTTCATCTATTCTAGGATTTGGCTCACTGGAAGAGCTTAATTCATGTACTCCCCTAGGGTTGGGCTGTGTTTGAGAGGGAAATTTCCCTTCTGCACTGCTTTCTAGTTTGTCAACCTCAAATCGAGTACGTGTGCTGTCAAATTTTTTTGGGAAATTTCCAGATCGTTGTGTTCTCTATTTTCTTGTTCAATGTGCCTTCTATTATATCAATCCTCTGGTTAGCCTAGGCATTCACTGCCTTCTGTTCTTCCACGAAATTTCCCACCACTTTGCTCAAGTCTACGATGGTCACCAACTAGTGGATTTGTGACGTGGTGGTCGCGTCGAGAGGAACCATACTTCAGTTAGGGCACATATGGTGGAGGCTTTAGTTTCTAGGAGAGGTTAAGGTGGTTCCTCCAGTTAGGGTTATATGTGTTGCCGTAAGGAGCAGTGGATGGTGGCTTGTATGGGCCCACAACACGCTTGCTCACCCACCACATTCTTAATAAAGGAAATGGGGCCAAGCAAGGTTTCTCGGGTGCTCGGGTGATCGACAAATGAAGCAAGGTTGATTGGGCACGATGCTTCACTGCTCGCACTCCTCCTCATGTTGGTTTCAAGATTTCAAGCTCCTCCAACCTTCTAGCCAAGTGGATAGCTTTGCTTTCATCTCCATGTCCTCCGGGTGTGAGTACATGCCTCCCCTTGAATTGGCTGCAGGCCTCATCCTCTCTGCCTCTCTGGGGTTGGGTTCATCCCATGCTTTGAATGTCTCAGCCACATAATTCAACAAGTCCATGGCTTCTTCTAGATGTTTGCTCATGAAGTCCCTTCCACACATAGTTTCCAACAACTGCTTCATAGCAGGGGACATTCCATTATAGAAGTGATTAACCAGCATCCAAGTATCAAAGCCATGGTGAGGGCAAGCACTAATGGTCTCAAGGTACCTTTCCCAACACTGGTAGAATTTCTCATTTTCTTGGGTGCTGAAGAATTTCTTTAAAAACTTAGCTTGCATATCTCCCCAATCCCTAATAGTCTCTATACTGCAGAGTTGAGCCAAATTTAGACTTGCCCCCGCAGTAAAGAGGAAAGAACTTCGGCCTCACGTGTCCATCGAGATGCCCTTCGGCGGGTATTGCATACTTCCTCAAATTCCCCGGATGTGTGAGAGAGTGGATTTTCACTCTCCATTCCATGGAAAGTGGGGAGCAAGGGCACAATGTAGGGCTTGATAATTATGTCCTCTGAAGGGGGCACAATGCAGGAGGGTGCACTTACCCTTGGAGGATGTATATAATCCCTCATTGATCTATGTGCATTGGGATTTCTATGAACCCCTTGTTGGCTTTGTTGCTCATCGTGGAGGCTCCATCTGACGATCGTGTGTGCTTAATTCACAGCTCTATTCTTGTGAGCACCGCCCTTTAATCGGCCTAATGTCTTATCCCAAAGGTTGCATAAACTCCTATGAAAAGAGCACAAAACACAACAAGAGACAAAAAAAAAAAAACAGGCTACCAAAAAGGTTAATGTTAGCAAAAAAAAAAAATGAAGATAAAAATTGTATATGGATAGTATAAAATTGAATCAATCTAACAATGAACTGCTAGGAGAAATAACAGTAAAAACAAAAAGGTTGAAAATTCACCAACACTTGTGATGTGGATCACAAGTTCAACAACTCGTCAATTGCACTTAGACATCATCCCTAACAACTAGCGCCATTTGGATTCAAGCAAGATCGTAGCATGCAATGTGGTAGAGATTGGTGCTCTAATCAAAATATTTATAAACCAGTCCTACTACCGCAGCATAGCTACTCAAAGATAGTGGCTCTAGGGTCGAACATTTGGATGGGTTTTCTTCGTGCATAACTAACAGCTGATTCAAAATAGTGATTTACCTTTCGATTTTTGGGTTTTCATAAAAACAAGGTTGGTGATTTGAAGACTGCAACTAAAAATGTAATAAAATGTAAAAGAACTCCTCAAGCCTCGGGCCACTGGTTTGAGGTTCTAGGCAATTGGGAGGTCCTGGATCTTTTCCCCTCACGTTGGGGAGGATGAATTCCATAGTCATTTCCCGAACCGACTGTTTAGCTATAAAATCGAACCCTAATAGTTTTCCTCTTGAGAAATAGCACTTATTGGTCATTAATGTTTCAAGACTAGAAAAGTTAATCCTTTAATCTACCCTACAGTGACAAATAATGGAAACTAAATGAGCCTTAGTGGATCTAGCAATAAGCATCCACTGAACCCTAAAAGATTGCCAAGTACTGGTCAATCAGAATACATCAAAAGGATTTAAACCTATAGTGAGAGATAGAGACATAAATGACAATAACTGCTTGCATTAAAAACAAGAGGACCAGCAGTTTACCTCAAAACCCTAGCCTAGCCCTACTCTTCAAGGATAAGAGGGATTTAGCCAACCATCCTTTGAGTTGTCATCCTCAGGGGGGTGTTTGGCAAACAAGAAAGTGAAAGAAAGTGAGAGAAAATGAGAGAAAATGAGCGAAAGAAACACAGGCGGGAGAGATAAAAGCTTTCGCGCCAAAATTTATTGCATAAAGTGATCGTCCTATACAAAGCCTTAACTGAGCTTTATATACTGCTCAGAACAAGGGAAATTACAAAAATGTATGAACTACCAATAATACATAGAGGGTAGTTTAGGAAAAAGTTACAACAAGTTGGTCAAAATGAGGTCAAACAAGACACAAGGAGCAGGTTGCGAAATTTCTTAACTTACAAAATTCTGCAGGTTGCGAATTTTCTTCTATTTTCTGCTCCATTTTCCTTTTGGCTTCTGACCCACAACTTTTGAGTTTGGCTTATATTTTTCGTGTTTGAGTCGAGGTTTGGCGAGTTTAGCTTGCATAAACTACAAAAATAGCCACAAAATGTGATTAGTAGTAAAGTCGAGACCTTAATGTGTCAATTGGGTTAATTAAGTTGATTAGAACACAAAAAGTGCTCAAAACCTACAATAAACAGGCTCAAAATAGCACTATTTAGGCACTAATCAGCAGGCTTCGTGGATGATAAAAATTCCATTTTTAGTTATATCTTTATGATGGTTGAAGGAGCTATTTCGTGGAAAAGTGTCAAGCAGACACTTACAACTTCTTCTATTATGCAAGTAGAGTATTTGGCGTGTTATGAGGCAACTTGTCATGCAATATGGTTGTAGAACTTCATTTTCGCTTTGAAGGTTGTTCACTCCATTTTTAAACTGCTAAAATTGTTTTGTGATAATCTATAACTGTATCTTTCTCTAGGAACACTAGGAGCACATTGATGTGAAGTTCTTTTTTGTTAAAGAGAAAGTTGCAGAGTCCCTCATTTCAATTGAGCACACGCCTACAACTAGCATGTTAGTAGATCCACTAACCAAAGACTTGCCTATTTGTATGTTTCAAGAACACGTCACCCGCATGGGGTTGTTAGGAGCCTAGACTCTTTGTTTTAGTGGGAGTTTTGCCTTTCTATGTATTTTGTAAGGAAAACTCATGTTTTTCATTATTACATGCACATTTTGACGTTTATCATTATCTTATGATTTTGTGTCATTTTGACCAGAATGATGTTTTTTCTTTCTATTGAAATAATACTCTTGTCATTGTAATGCTTCTAGATTAGTAGCGCTTGATTATGTACAATTTATGCATCCCCTCTCGGTGTATTAACTGTACATGATTTGTTATGGCTATGTAAGTCTTTTATGGAAGCATTTGAGTTATGATTTTGATTAGTAGTGCTTGATTATGTACAATTTATATATCCTCTTGGTATGTTAATTTTATATGATTGGTTATAACTATGTAAATCTATTGAGAAAGCATTTGAGTTAAGATTATGTTGTCTAAGTGGGAGAATGTTAGATTAATTTATTAACTATGAAATAAGCATAATCATATTACAATTTTAATTGTATAATTGTGCATGTTAATTATGGATCATTTATGGGATGGTTTAATATTAACTAGTTATGAGCCAATGGTTATATGTTCTCCTTTGCTTTGGTAAGTAAACCCATTGGATTAAAACTCAATTGTTCTCTTATTGCTATATATATATATATATATATATATATATATATATATATATATATATATAGCCTTAGAATTTTATAAGGGGTTTTTTTAGAACACGTTTAGGGAGAAGGAAAGATCCATCTTGTAAGACCTGGGAAAAACCTATAAATTTGAATTTTTGCTAGGAATGGAAAATTTGTAATTTTTCTGGAATTCTTTCTAGATATCGGATGATGAAGTGGACTTCACCGTTGGAATCGTCTCGTGAAATCTAGTCACCTAGTTGAATTTTGTTAAATTCTGAGACAGCCAGATTTTCACGAATTTCGAGGCAACTAGCGTTGAGTGGACCATGAAAACTGGATTTTTAGAAAAATCTTGAAAAATGTCAAATATTTAAAGAATGTCCATTTAAGATAGATGGAACTGAAACTGAAACGAAATAAATTATTTCGGTGCGAGAATGGAGCAGAAAGTGACACGTGGGCGCGGCGTGGTACGTGTCCTGCTATAAATAGCTGAAATATCTAACATGCCAGATCTCATTTTGGTCTAGAGGAAAACTTGTTAGAGAGAGAGAGAGAGAGGAAAGAAAATCAAACCTTTCCTAGAGGCGATTTCACGGGTTTTACGATTGGAACTCAGTGAGCCCGAGGATAAAGGTACGCTACACTGCAGTGAGCTACGCGTAGGTACTAGAATCTAAGATTTCGCCAAGGTCGAGTTCGGGTTTTCACGGAAGCGAGAAAAAGAGCGTGTCGGAAATCAAGCTAATTAGGTAGGGTTTTATCCTACTCGATTTAATTTACATCTAGAGCGAAGTGTGTGTGTGTGAGTGGAAATCTTGTCAGATTTTTCCTTCGACCCCATGGCGTGTTTTGGCCATGCAGTGTCCATCCCTCATCGAATTGAGTGATTCTAATTTGGATAAACCTTACTTGTAGAGCAAACATATCTCCTTGAAATAGGTCTATCCAAATTCCGACCCCTTTAGACTCATAAATGCATTCCAAGTAGAGCTATGTTCAGGCAGTTTTCTTGTTCTATTTTGAGACCCCATGACTTTTTTTTTTGGCCATAACTTGGAAATCACTCATCTAAACTGAGTGATTTTAACTGTAGGGTAAACTAGACTTATAGGAGAACATATTTCCTTAAAATAGGTCTATCCAAATTCCGACCCCTTTGGACTCAGAAATGCATTTAAAAGGGAGCTATGTTCAAACAGTTTTTGGTTATGTTTGAAAACTGACTAGTCCTGGTTGTTTAGGACATATCTTAAGTTTTGGTGATCCGATTTAGGTGATTCCAATTAGAGAAGAACCCTAAGAACCGTATATTTAAATGAGTACAAAGAACCAGTGTCAAATTATGGATTAAGACCCCTGAAATCGGGTATCACATCGCATTTCGGTGTAAGTAGAGTAGGCCCGACCGATTTTGAATGAAAAGGTCATAACTTCTTCATCCGAACTCCGTTTCGGGTGTTCTTGGACTCTATGGAAAGCCCATTGAGTCAAGAACTTAGCCATATAAATTTGGAGAGAAATCGGTATCCACAACCTTGCTTAAAGTTGGTGTTTGTACCAAGTGTGTAGGTGGGACACAGGGTCATTCTGTTTGTTTGCCTCGACTTAGGACGACCATATCTTCGTCGAACTCAGTTTGGGGTGTTCTTAGACTCTATCGAACCATTGAGTTAATAATGACTCATGTTCTGTGGAAGGCATTGGGTCTCCACAACCTTGCTTCAAATCTATGTATTTCACCAAGTGTGCAGGTTATTTGGTTGTGTCGATGTGAATAGCCAGGTTTTGACATGACCATTGCATGGCATGTTTCAGGCTATTGTATTGGGTATGAATTTCCATGAGTTAGTATAGAAAAGGCTATATGAAATTACTTATTTAGTCATATATTGATGAATGATAATATGCATGATACTACGATATCTATAAAGATTGGCATGAAATGTATGGAACTTATATCCTTGCGATATATGTTGCATGGTATTTGACATGAAGTACAATTGATTAGAATGTTCCATGTAGTGTTCATCATACATGTAACATGAGAATTTTCAGTGACATTAGCATTGCATATGCATAGGGACATCAACATATGGGGTGTGTGTGCATGGATATGGTCATTCATCATCAGTGTTGATGAATGGGTAGTGAGCTCATACTTTGGACGATGTCCAATAGATGTCTCATGGTTTAAAACATAAAAATAAATATAAATAATGTGTGTTGGGCGGAAGCGAAGGAATTTGTTAACCCCTTAGGTGAAAAGCCTAGAACATGGGTGTAAGAGACCTACGGTGTGATCTGAAAAGTTCTGTTGCCTAAAAAAGACACACGGTCATGTTTATCTCATAGACTTCCGGTTGTGTGATAGGAGTCGGGATTGACTCGAGATTGGTTGCCCATTGGCACTTGCATTGGGTACTGGTGAGCTAGTGAGGGCTCGATACATGGGTCATTAGTAATACCAGTGACGGTTTTCACACTTAACATATACATGTGTGAGGGAGTCGGTGAGTGACTCGGGATCTGGGCGTGATGACATTTCATGCATGACATGCGAATCGTTTTTATGTAGACATTTACTTGGATGTGTGTTTGGTTTGTGACCGTTGAATGTGCACTTAGATGGAGAGTAGCCCTTATAGGATTCATCCTCTGCGGCTTTACTCACCGTCGTGAGACCCCCTTTCGGTCTGAGTCCGTCTGGGCATCGACCGCGTATGGGCGGGGATGAGAGCGGATGTGGCTGTTTTGTTTTGTTTTGTCTTGTATTATATTCGAGCAAACCCAAAACATGTATACCTTTTGTTATATAAGGGCGCTCGTCGTATTGGTTAAATAATTACATCACATAGTTTTGAATATTTGTGAATTAAATATCTGGGAATGGGTCTCGATATATGGGACGAATGAGTGTGATATCGGGACACTTTTGATATTTATAGGTTTAACGAGGTTGACGGGTTGTGGGGACCCCGGGATAAGGGTGTCACGACTTGAGTATCGGAAGCTATGTAAGCGATTACCTAGGAGCTCGAATGTGGGTATCCTCATTAGTACGGGTCTCGACGCTACCGCCCCATTTAGGTATCAAGAGTCCAGTAACACAAGTACCGAGGGTCAATGGGCATGGGTCTAGATCATGATTATGTCAGGTGTCAGATGTTTGTGCTTAATATGTCGTCTGACGTAGTGTGAATGATATACATGGTAGATTGTATATGGAACACTAGGGCTAGAAAACATAACCTTAGGGGTTCGGAAAAAAAAAATGAACATGATAGTTCAAGAACTGATTTGTATTAGTGGTTGGCATTATGCACCACTAAGGAAAAATGGATGAACGGTGTAGTTCATGATGTTAAAGTCTATTAGTAGTTAGCAGGTGCACTACTAGTTAGACTGAGATGCACTACTAGTTAGACTGAGATAGAAATTTGAGAACTCTATTGCTATCTGACACGTGTAGAAGATGGCTAGCAGAGGAAGAGGACGCCGGGGTGGTGGGTGGAGTAATAACCCATGACCACCAAGTTTAAACCAATGCACTCCATAGAGGCCGTTGTCAAGCGCGACCGGCTACCCTTATGCATGTGGTTGCTGCCACCATCGCACGCTAGCAATCGGGAACCAAGGGGGCCGCAACCTCCAAAAGTTCGAGGCACATGATCCTCCGGCCTTCAAGGGAGGAGGAGACCCGATGGTGGCGGGTCATTGTTTCCGACTAATAAGAAAGGATACGGCGCTAGTGCTAAGAGGAAGGAGAATCAATCTTCTTCTAGCTCTAGAAGAAGCGTAAGACTCGTTTGTATCGATTTCAGTGATCCGGGCCGCTGGGCCATCGTGGCCAAGGCCTAGCTCAGGCTTCTAGCTAGATAGGGAAGATAACATGCTACCATCACACACCAAGTACATGAGACAAGATTGTCCACGAAGTTTTTTTTCCTACCCTAGCATGGGTCGTGGGAATCGATGACAACCCTGTGGTGCGAAGACAAGCACCTACTTTTCAAGTAGATGTGGGCCACATGCCAAGACATGATACTGGTTCAGGGTCGAAGGCCAAGATTTTCGTGCCGATAATTTCTAAGACCCAAGGGCAGTCTACTCTCCGTGGTAACGCGAAACCGGAAATTTCAGATCGCTTTGATATACGTGGCACGCTTCCGCTCTCACAAGAGTGTTGTTTAAATTCTCGATGCATCATATTCATGTTATACAGATAATGTGTGAAAAGCTCGCCAGAGGTTGAAACCTTGAAAAGCCATGTACGTGAATTCTCCCTCAGAACTAAGGTGAGTGTTTATCAGATATGTCAAGATTAGTATTAGAGATCTCAGTGACTATGCTCAATGATTTGAATCTCGCGACGGACATACTCCGCGATTATGATGTCATCTCCGCATGGGACGTCGATCGCGACACCGAAGTCATCATTGATCAGATAAGAGAATTACTACTCACATTACGTGACAAGAGGTTTGCAGGACTTTCAAGGAGAAGCATGATGCTTTACCCTTGATTCAAAGGCATGACTCTAGATGGAGTGGATACCGATGGGTTAGCTAGCAAGCCTTACCTTGGAGGGGAAGGTGAGACATGAATTGGATCTACCTCGTAGTTTGCGAGTATGAGGATGTTTTTCTTGATGAGCTACCGAATTACCTCCGCACAGGATGGACTTTCATTACTGGAAGCTGCTAACTTAGTACGTCGCCTATTTCAATGATTCCTCATAGAATGGCACCAGTTAAGTTACAAGAACTTAAGGTCCATCTACAAGATCTGTTGGACAAGGGTTTTATTAGACCGAGCACTTCACCTAGTAGCGCTTCGGTTCTATTTACTAGGAAAGAGGTCAAAATTCGAGTGGAATGACTTGTGTGAGAAGGCATTCTAGGAATTGAAAATGAGGCTTACTACAGCTCCTATTCTGATAGTCCCGAAACAGGGACAAAGGTACACGATGTATCAGGATGCTCTCAAAGAATCCTGACCGAGATGTGTTCCTCGATGCACCAGAGAGTCAGAGTTTATGGTTCATTTACAATGAAGAACCACGAACAAAATTAATCTCGACACATGACATGGAGTCAAGTGTACTATAGTCTTCACCTTTAAAGATATGGTCCCACCATTCAGATGGTGAGCAATCACAGATTCTTCAGACCACAAGTTTCCAAAGATATCTTTACACAACCCGACCTCACCACGAGGCAACACAAATGGATGGAGTATCCTCGAGGACTTCACTTTGCATTACCATCCCGGTAAGGCAAATGTTACGGTTGATGCGCTCACGGTCACTGAGTACCACAGTTGTAGCCTCTCGAGCGGCAAGATGCTCAAGACTGTGGGACAATTTAGCCTATAGTACTATGATCAAGCCTCAAGCCTCGGGGGGGAGCTAAGGGCTATGCCTTCCTATTGAAAGCAGAGTGATCGAGTCCCAAGGGGCAGGACTAAAGATATCATCCATCGTGGACCGAAAGTACAGGAAGGCAGCAAAGATTTAGGTTAAAGCATTCATAATGATGGTAGTCTTCGATTTAGGATGGATTGCGGGTTCCCTGGGCTTGGTAGAGCCGAGAGAGAAGATCTCAGGAAGTTCCATCGCTCGCTTTCAGAGTGCATCCAGATGGTACGAAGATGTATCACGATCTACGCTGGTAAGTATTATCAAGTGAGACTAAGAGGACGCTATTGGGATTTTCAGGCGACGATGTCTCACGCACTGTGGCATAAAGGCTAAGCATCAGAGGCTAGCAGAGCTACTCTAGCCATTGGAGGTAGCAGAGATGAAGTGGGAGCATATCACGATGGATTTTGTGACTCACTTACCACGGACATTGCAAAGGCATGAGGCGGTGTGGGTGATAGTGGACCGACTTACTAAGCTCCAAGCATTATCGCATGCTGATGACCTTCACACTAGAGGAATTCTGTGAGGTTGTGCACATGAGAGATCGTCCTACATAGAGAGTACCAAGAATTATATCTGGACGGATCCCAAGTTTACGACTCACTTTTGAAGAGTTTCTAGAGCCACACTGGGACATACTGATGACGAGCACGTTTCATCCACATACGCATGGTCAATGAGATGATTATGAGGTTTTGAGACATGCCGCGAGCATGCGTCCCGAATCTCAAGGGTAGCCGGGAAGAGAATTTTCCTGGTTGAGTTCCGCTTATAACAACAGCTATCGGGTTTAGGTATACGTATTTGGCAATCTATAAGGCATTATACGGGAGGCCATGTCGATCTCCCATTTGTCGGATCTGAGGTAGGAGCAGCTCCACCACCGGTCTGTAGTTGACAGAGTCACCTCTCGAGAAGCGGATTTGACATAAGCCGTCTTCTCACTGGACGTAGCCTACAGAAGAGTTACGCCTTACCGCATCGACAACCGACTCCCAGAGTTCGAGACTCGTGATCATGTCTTCTCAAGGTGATGCCTAAGAGATGATACTGCCTGGGTGCTGGGAAAGCTATCACCGAGATATATTGGGCCCTTCGAGGTACTCGAGAGGGTGGGTATAGTTGCTTACCGGTTGGCACTACCACCGAATTTATTGAGTGTTCACGACGTATTCCATGTCTCCATGATCCATAAATACACTCCAGATCCGATTCATGTAAAGGGATTAGTGGCGAGCCTGTCGATACTGCATGAGACCTCGAGGAGGACCAAAGGCTTACTGCGGATAGCCGAGACCAGGCTCTATGACGCAAGGTCATGGAGGCAGCGAAGGTGCTACGGCAAGACCGAGGAGTGGGATGAGGCAACATGGGGAGCGTGAGGACACGATGCACCGCCATCCCTTTTATTCAGGACGAAGGTACTCTTTAGTCATTTGGTAGCATTCAATGACTGTTGCATATGCATGTGATTTCATATGGTTGTGTGTAAGAATTTCGGGACAAAATTCTTTTAAGGGAGGGAGAATGTAAGACACCCAGGAAAACTCAGAATTGGACTTTAAGCAAGGCGGCAAATAGTAATTTTATCTAATCTTCAGATCTCATGACAAAACGGACTTCACCGTTGGAATCGTCTCATGAATCTAGTCACTTAGGAAAATTTCATTGAATTCCGAGACAATCGGATTTTTACGAATTTCGAGGAGACGGGCGTCGAGTGGACCCCGAAAACGAGATTTTTAGAAAAATCTTGAAAAATATCAAATATTTAAAGAATGTCCATTTAAGATAGATGTAACTGAAATTGGGATGAAATAAATTATTTCGGGGCGAGAACGGAACCGAAGAAGTGGGACACATGGCGCAACGTGAGCCACGTGTCCACACTATAAATAGCCTAAAATATCTAACATGCCAAAAAGATCTCATTTTGGTCTAAGAGAAAAACGTGAGAGAGAGAGAGAGAGTGGAAAGAAAAGCAAGCCTTTCTCCAGCGATTTCATAGGGTTTTGCAGGTCTGAACTCGACAAGCCGAGAGTTAAAGCTGCTCTACGCGACGAGAGCTATGTGTGGGTACTAGAATCACAACATTTCGTCAAGGTCTAAGGTTCAAGTTTTCACGGAAACCGAGAAAAAGGCGGTGTCCCTGGAAATCACGCTAATTGAGGTAGGGTTTTTATCCTACTCTATTTAATTTCTGTTTAAGGGCATGTGTGTGTGTGTCAAAGTGGAGAATGTCGGGCTCCGCTTTTCTTTCCTTCGCCCCATGAATGTGTTTTCGCGATAATCGCCATCCCTCATCCGACTATGATTCTAATTTTGGGTCAACTGTACTTATAAAGAGAACATATCTCCTCGAAATGTCTATCCAAATACCGACCCTTTCGGACTCGTAAATTCATTCAAAGTGGAGTTATGTTCGCCAAAGCCTCTATTCCGTTTTGAGACCCCATGACTCGTTCAAGAGACCTCGCCATCACTCATCTGAACTGAGTGATTCTAATTTATAGGTAAAATACACTTATAGGAGAACATATCTCCTTTAAATAGGTTTATCCAAATACCAACCCCTTTGGACTCAGAAATTCATTCAAAGTGGAGCTATGTTCAGGCAGTTTCTGGTTATGTTTGAAAATTGAGTAGTCCCTGCTGTTTAGATATCTTTTGAGTTTCTTGATCCGATTTAAAGTGATTCTAGTTGGAGAAGAAACCCTAAGAACCGTGATATTCAAATGGAGTATAAAGAACTGGGAAGGTCAAATTATGGATTAAGACCCCGAAATCGGGTATCACGGACTGAAGCTTTAGTGTGGTAGAGTAAATCGACTATTTTGAATGAAATGTTATACTGTCATCCGTCCAATGGTCTCTTCACATACACCCAAGCGGTGTTCTGACTCTATGGAAAGCCCATTGAGTCAAGAACCTATCCATATGCCTGTGGAGGGTAATTGTTATCCACAACCTTTCTGAAAGTTGGTGTTTGTACCAAGTGTGCAGGTGGGACACAGGGTCATTTCCTATTTTGTTTGCCTCCAACTTCGAACGACCATATCTTTCGCGTCCGAACTCTGTTTTGGGTGTTTTTAGACTCTATGGAAATCCCATTGAGTCAAGATTCTTTCCATGTCCCTGTGGAAGTAAGTGGGTGTCCACAACCTTGCTGAAAATCTATGTTTTGCACCAAGTGTGTAGGTTATTTGGTTGTGTTTATGTGAATAGCCGAGTTTTGACATGACCATCAGATGACATGTCAGAGGCTATTGTATCAAGTATGAATTTCCAATGAGTTAGCCTAAGCAGCGATATATGATATTACTTGTTTAGTCATGCATATCGAATGCTAATATACATGATACTACGATATCTATAAAGATTTGCATGAAATGTATGGAACTTATATGCTTGTGATATATGTTGCATGGTACTTGACATGAAGTACGATTGATTAGAATATTCCATGTGGTGTGCATCATACATGTAACATGAGAATTTGCAAGGATATTTAGCATTGCATATGCACAGGACATCAACATATTGGGTGTGTGCATGGATATGGTCATTCATCATCGTTGTCATGAAACTGGGTAGTGAGCTCATACTGGACGACGTCCACAGATGTCTCACGCTTAAAACATAAAAATAAATATAAATAGCCGGTAGGTCATGAGCAAGAAGGGGACCATTAACCCCCGTGAAAAGCTTGAACACGGGTGCAAGAGACCGTGGTGTGATCAAAAAGTTCCATAACATGGGTGTATGAGACCTGGTGTGATTCAAAAGTTCTCATGCTCCAAATAAGACACACTACATGTTTATCACATGACTGGTCAGGTGATAGAAGCTCTGGATCGACTGATCATCGCCCATCAGACTTGCATTGGGTACTGGTGAGCCCGTGAGGCCTCGATACATGGGTCATCGGGTAATACCAAGGATTAGCCGCCACTTAGCATATGCATGTGTGAGGAGCTCCGTGAGTGATCTCGATCTGTGCATGATGACATTTCAAGCATGACATATGACATTCATGTAGACGTTTTACTCGATGTGTTTGTTGGGGAGACCATTGCACGTGCACTTAGACAGAGGAGTAGCCCTTGTAGAAGTTACTACGATCGGGCTTCGGGCTTCTCACCCTGTGGGACCCTTCAGTACAGCCTGTGCAAATATAACCGTATAGGACCGCATGAGGGATGAGAGCCTGATGCGACTTTGTTTTGTTTTGTTTTTGTCTTGTATTATATTCGAGCATAACCAAAACATGTACCTTTTTGTTGTATAAAAGGACTGTTAAATCATCAGTTGCTAATAGTCTATCATATATTTTGTAGATATTCGTGGAATTAAATATGCAGGATTGGGTCTCGATATTTAAGACAAATGAGTGTGATATCATGACACCTATATTTCATGTGTTTCATGTGTCGACGTTGTAAAAGGGACCCCTGGATAGGGGTACACACATCTTCAAACTCGTAAGAGCGAAAATTCCAATTTTCTAAAAATGGCAAAATCGTGAATCTGCAGAAAATCAGAAATTTTTCAGATCCTCATCGGACAAAACTGATTTCACCGCTGAATTTGCCTGCAAATCGCTTCCACGCCACTGCCAATTCCGAGATAGTCACTCAGACGCTGGCGCACCGAAGACGCGCTATAAAATGACACGCTGACGACAAATAACTGAGGTAGAATATGTACTGGGCGTGACACATGTCGCATGAGTAGAGAGGGGATGGAAATGGATGGCCGAGATAGTGCCAAGTGTCAAAAGTCCAAGACTTGAGGACATGGATGGTATTAAATGAAAGTTTAATGAGGAAAAAGACAAAATAGGAAATAGTGATCATCTTCTACCTTTATTTGAAAGCCAAAACGTAGCGAGGAGATGGGATGCGAGGTACAGATTCGGTGGTTTTGAAGGAGAGAGGAGTGCTTCTTCTAAGATCCCTCGACATATCGGATCACGCGATTTCTTCTCGCCAAGAAGGAAAGTTGCTCTACGGCGAGATCACGCTGCGGCACTCATCATGGAGGGAGTTTTGACAAACTCCGCGAGGTAGGGGTTTTATCCTACTGCTTTACCCCTTCGTTTAAAGTGTTTCAGGATGCTTATGTTATTCGAGGTCGTGAGTGGCCATTTGATCGGTCCCAAAACTCGGGACCCAATGTGGAAATTTTCGGGACCCATTCGACAAATTCCGTGATGCTTTAGGAACTCCGTTGGTGCTTGTGTCATAATTTATACAATAAATCGTGTTTTGGCGAGTAGGGAGGCCTGAATGGGTGAGTGGAATCTTGCCTACCAAGAGGAACCGACGCCAGAGTGGGCTGCCTACCGAACAGCCCATTGTTCTATGTCGCAAAAAATGGGGCTTCCCAGTGCTTGAATTGACCAAAACGCCCATGTGTGGTGTGTATGAGATTGGTTGAAATGAATGGTCGGGAGTTGTATGGGAATTAGCAAAGTTAATGCATAAGCTGATACATGTTCACGACGACACAATTATATGGAATATAATTCGTGTATAGGCTATGGAATATAAATTGTGGTATAGGTCATCGAAATGGATTGTGTTTAGCTCAAGGAGCGACTGGGTGATGGTTGATATTGTTGAATTACATGTGGTGTAATTGTAAATTTGAGAATATATGCATAATTGATATAATTGTATAAATTGTGTTGAAATTGCATAATGCATTTTCATATGCACTGGGTAACCTATAAATTAGGTGTGAGCACATGACACGAATTTTCTGAAAAACGAACATGGTTGCGAAAGGAATTTTACATGATGATTTTCCGAAGAATTGGGTTGGGTGATGGTCCAACGCATCATTTCTCGACGAGGACCATGACTGTTTCTAAAGTTCCCAACCACTCCTGATGGTAGTCCTATTTTTACCGAACTTAGTGTATTTTCAAGAACAACAAGTTTGTTTTGAAATGGTATTTTCTCATATACGTTTAGTGGGTGGAGAGAGTCATGAGGACTCGAGACATGGAATGGGCATGTAAAACATCTCAAGTAGATCAATGACATTGAGTGTGTGTTTAAATTCGGATCATTGCATACACTTAGCGAGTAACCCATTTGTGGTAATTCCACCATCGGGCAATAGCTCACCCGTCGAGGGAATATTATTTCGCGACAGCAAATGCTCGGTACACGGCTCATCTTAGAGGCCGCATTTTCAAGAAAGTTGCCAGGGTTGATGTTTTAGATAATATGCATGTTAGGAATTTATAATTTTAATATGTATTTGCATTAAGAGGTAATGTATAACTCTCAACCAGATGGAGATAGTTGGTTGGATATCTTCGATGAGTATTATACGCCCGCGGCCATTTTCATCAGTATGTCCATACGTAGACATAGATTTTCCGCTGTTGATGGTTGTCAACGGCACCCCGCGCTTTAGTATGTCACACAGAGTCGTAGCTTAGGCACAAGTACCCAGTGTGGCTCGAGGGACCTGGGCTTGTGCCACGGTCTAGTGCAGAGCTAAATGAAAAAAAAAAACCTAGGATCGAGGGATTCTGCTTAGACCATGGTCACGCAGGGTGTAAGAATATCACTTGCGTGGCTCACGGTTTAGGTATGATTTCAGACATCACGACAAGACGTAACATCAGCATGCATCAGGTTTTGGCGCGTGATCGCAACCGGTTAACGCTGCGCGTTGTGATCGCGATTGTTCGATGAATTGTTGTGTATGTATGTGTGAATGGGTGTGCATAACCTATGCGCGTGGTTGCGATTGTGTGCTTAGTGATTAGCACATGATAAGGAAATTTGTTTTGCCAGCAGTAAAACTGAAAAAGAAAATAAATAAAATAAATTTTAATAAATTTATTTGGTTTATTGAAAGGAAGAGAGAGGAGATATATATATATATATATATATATATATATATATATATATATATATATATATATATATAGAAAGAGGATATATATATATGCTATATATATGTATGTATATTTTTGGGTAGTTTCAAAGTAGGAAATGAGGAAGAAAAAAAAATGAGGTGGAAGAAATTTTCCAAGGTTTTTACAAGCAGGTAAACTGTAATCAAATAAAATAAATTCTTATAAATTTATTGGTGTACCGAGAATGAAAAAAAAATGGATATGTATTTTTGGGTGTTTTCCAAGAGAAGCAAATGAAAAATAAATAAATAATATATATATATATATATATATATATATATATATATATATATATATATATATATATATATATGGTATATAATGTAGAAAAAGAGAAAGCACTGTGTAAATCACTGGGCTATCGCTTCAGTCTGTGGTCATGATACAATGGGAAATCAGACAGACATGTGCTTTCTCGCATGCAATTGTCGCCGCAGAGCTGCCACGATGCACTAGGGTCAGACGTGACAAGCTGGGCGCTTGCCAAAGTGTGAGTGAGCGTCACGATACAATAAATCAGACGCGACATGAGAGGTCCGCCAAATGGGAATGTGTCATCATGCAAATTCAGATCGCGGATCGAGGCGGTCAATCAATGAGAATTTGCGCTTCAATACACCAGGGTGTACCACAGTGGGCAAGGTCAGCTTGGTTGAGTTTGTCATTATACATTTGGTTGTATCGTGTGGATACAGTAGGTGCTCGAGGGGTTAGTATTTCGTCACGATACAAAAGTGTATCGTGGACTGCAAGGAGTCGAGATTACCGCGCGCCGCACACGCGCCACGACACGGCACGCTGGATGCAAGATCGCCACACGTACCGTTGGGGTTTGCGACATCGTCGAGAGTCGCGATAATAGAACTCGAACTCGCGCCACGATAAGGCGAAGGCGCCGCAGCCGGGCAAGAAGTCGCCGTGGTGTGCACTGCACTAACCGCTGACTCAGCACTATTTTCGGCCACCATTTGGGACAATCGCTCATTTGTTAATCGCTCACAAAATTCAAAAAATGAAAATAAAATTTTTGAAAAATAAAATAAAATGAAATAAAATTTTGTAAAATGAAATTATCGCACGAAATTTTGTTGTTAAAATGATTTAATGGAATGATTGTCTTATCACTGTGAAATGCGGACATTGTATATGAAATGTTATTCGGTATGAATAGTGTTCTGAATGTTATGCCTTAGAGATACGCATTGAAATTGAACCCGCTATTTGACATGTGTAGATGGTTAGTCGAAAGGACGAGGGCGCCAACTAGGATATCGGGTCAAGCAACATCGAAGCTGATCAAACAGCTCTTGGCGAGGCCATGTGGATTGTAATCGCGCTATCGCACGTATGTACAGTGGAGCTAGTATGTCAAACTGGCCTCCGGCCAAGAAGCACACGTCCTCCAATGAGCGGAGTGAGTGAGGGATCCCTGTGGCCTGGGACGTACTATGACCACAGAGGAGGTAGTAGATGACATACAGGCATCCAAGAGGCGGTGCCGGGTACTAAGAGGAAGGAAGATCCATCTTCTTCCAACCGAAAGAAGCGTAAGACTTCTATTTCGCGAAGGATATCCAGATCGGGCCGAGGTCATCGTGACCAAGGCCGATAGATTAGTCGCAGGCGTATGATGTGTTATCTCGCCACAACCCGGACACTTTCGACGGATTGTCCAATGGAAGCAGAATCCGCTATGGACACCTCACCCCAAATCATCGCTGAGACGAGTTTGGGTTGCTGGCCGATACGCATGGTGCTACCACGCCAGCAGCCGACACATGAAGAGGATTGCCCCAGATAGGATCCTCGAGGTTCGGGGGAAGGTGCAATCCCACTACTGAGGTCAGTGATGATATCGCTTGTTCCCTCTCCACCCCCAGTATGGGTCGAGGGACCGGCCACCTAGTACTTCTCGTGACGGTCACATACAGTGCCAGAATGTATAGCGCGGTGCCTGGCCCAGACAGAGCCAGCCGAGAGTTCGTCACCGATGACATGTTACCATTGCCACCACCGGGCATATGAGGCGAGATTTGCCCTAGAGGCACTGTGTCTCATAGTACAGAGACCGAGCACGCAGATTAGCCGGATATTGGGAAATGTTTCACTTCAGACTTACTGACTAGAGTAGTGTTTGAATCTGAATGCATTATGTTCACTATCAAGGTAACTGCACATAGATTTGGCCAGCGGTCGAGGCCTTGTGGGAGAGATGATGGGAAATCCTTCCTAGATGTGGGTGAGAGCTGGCCTGATGTGTCGAGATCGTGAGTCGTGATCTCATGATTCGGCCTCATGGTGGACCATGTGGTGGTAGACATATTAGGTGTTGATGTCATCCTTGACATGGGATGAGCTGGATGCCCATCTGGGTTGTCACATCGACCTTAGCCGGGTCATTGGCACCGACCGGTCCCTGATTTGCGGTGATGCCATATATACGTCGATGCGTGATGCGCGTAGAATTTCGAATAAAATTCTTGGCGAGGGGAGAATGTAAGACCCGAGAAAATTCCAATTTTCTCTCGGTAAAATCGTACTTAAAACTTAAATTTTTCTAGATCTTAGATGATGAATGGATTTCACCGTTGGAATCGCCTCTCGCCGAAATGTAGCCCACGCAATTTCAATAATTCCGAGATAGTTCAATTTGTACGCCGGCGGTACCGAGTATCGCGCCTTAAAACTATTACTTGATGACAAAAGTCACTGAGAATATGTACTCATGTGACATGTCGCATGATGATGAAACGGATGGCCAGATAGTGCTAAATGTCAAAAGTCCAAGACTTGAGAGGACATGGGATGGTATAACAAAGCTAATGAGGAAAAAGACAAATAGAAATAGTGGATCATCACCTTTATTGAAATAAAACGAAGGAGGAGATGGGGATGCAGTAGGTACAGATTTGCGGTTTTAGTGAGAGGGAGCGTTCTTCTAAGATCCTGCCGACCGACGGACCGGCCGGATTTCTTCAAAGCGCCAAGAAGGAAAGTTGCGGACAGTACTACGCGCTGAGCAAGATCCTGGTTGAGGAGTTTTTGACAACCTAATGAGATAGGGGTTTTATCCCACGGTTTTACCCTTTGCTTAAGTGTTTTTGTGATGTTTGTGTCAGCTCATACTTCTGAGCGGCCGCGACCGTCCCAAACTCAGGGACCGAAATGTACCTCGACCCATTGACAGTCCATGACAGTTTTAGGGATTGTTTCGGTGCTGCCATAATTCTATACAATAAATCGGTGGTTTTGGCAGCAGAGGTCGAAATGGCATTTAATTTGCTCCACCAAGAGGAACCGACGTTGCGAGCTGGTCGCCCACGTAACGTACCCCATTGTTTCATTTTACCGCAGTACCGCTCCTTGCCATTGAATCTCACCAAAACGCCCATGTGTGTGTACAGATCGCTAAATGAATGTGGCTTCGGAGTTGCGAATTAGCGTGTTAATGCATAAGCTTCGAGGTGTTGGTTTGAGGGATGCATGACAATACCATATGGAATATAATCGTGTATGTGCTGGTGGAATATGAATTAAGGGGCATAAAGGTCATTGAAATGGGATTGTGTTTCAGCTCGCGAGCTAATTTGGGTGATGGTTGATATTGTTGAATTACATGTGGTGTAATTGTAAATTTGAGAATATATGCATAATTGATATAATTGTATAAATTGTGTTGAAATTGCATAATGCATTTTCATATGCACCTGTAACCTAGAAATTAGGTGTATGCATGATTACCTAATTTTCCTTAAAACGAACATGGTTGCAAAGGAATTTCACAGATGATTTTCGTGAGAATTGGTCAAGATGTCCATCAGATCATTTCTGATGAGGACTCATGACTGCTTTCGAAAAGTTCCTCAACCAATTCAATTCCTGAGGGTAGTCCCATTTTTACCCAAACTCCCAGAGGCCTTCGAGAACAACAAGTTTTGTTTTGAAAATTGTATTTTCTCACATGCTTAGGTAAGTGTGAGGGAGCTCTGTGAGGACTCGAGACATGGAACGGGCATGCAGACACCAAGTAAAGACGTATTTACTTGAGTATGTGTTTAAATCGATCATTGCATATGCACTTAGGCAGAGTAACCCACGAAAAATTCCACTACTAAAGGAAGGTCACCCCGCCGAGAGAGAACATATTTCGTGCACAGTGGAGGCTGTTTCGGTAAGACGCCATCTTGTAGGCTTGATTAAGAAAGCCGGTCAGGGCTTTGATGTTTTTGTGGATAATATGTATTAGAATTTTATAATTTTAATATATCGTGTATTAAGAGAGTAATGTATAACTCTTTAACTTATGCGAGATAGTTGGTTGGATATCTTTGATGAGTATTGGTGTATAATAAAGTACATTTTCACTGTGCATGGGTCTCTGCGACACGAGACATATAGATTTTTTCCGCAGTTGACTGAAAGTGTCACCGCACACCCCGGGTTTTGGGGTGTCACAAACCCTAGCCATCTTTCTCTTTGATCTTGCCCCCTACATATTTCTTTGAAGATAAAACGATACCAACGATTTCCTATCCACGCCGCATGCTTTTGGATCTATACACCACGCACTGATGCATGTTTCATTGCTTCAATATAAAGTTATTATTTTGTAATGTATTTATTGGGTCTTTTGATTGTTGATCAATTATTTTTGGAATCAATAAATACTCTTAATTTTACAAAATAATTTAACAATGACAACATCTTTTTAGATGTTTAAAAGTACTATCATAATACATATAAAAATATTTTAAACTCAAGTTTTGAAGTCTTAGGAGGTGGATTTGCACAAGTTGTAAGTTTGGCAATGACTTGCGAAAAGTTCAAACAGTTAGTAAGATTAGAGATTGTAATTCACTAAACATTTGTCCAATTTTTTATGAGCTATAAAAATTTTGCAACTTCCTAGCAAAATTTGACAAAGGTTTGAGAAATTTGCAAAATCTTTCGACATTTCTCTTGATTTTTGACATTCTTGCTACTTTATATGACGTGATCAGATACATGCAATCAGTTACGCAACAAGTGATGAAAATAAATGGATATATTGACGATCATGTATCGATAGGTTTTGAAACGAAATCCAGCACCAAAAGTCAGTTGATAGAAATATTGGAAGAATATCGGAATTATCGATGATATATCGATTATGCATTGAAATATCGTGGATGAATTGAGATTGAAGTACATGCACGTGAAAACAAAAAATTGAGAAAATCGTCAAAAAAAATCGACAATATATCATTGATTTCACCGATATATCAACAATAAATCGATGGCATATGATTCCATTTTTTTGTTTTTTGTTTTAAAAAACAGTCCTCACGTTCAGAAAAAACACAAAAAGAAACCATGTTTTATAAAGATGGAGAGGAAGGAAAAATGAAGAAAGAAAGAAAAGAGAGGCTGTCAATGACTCAAGGAGGAAGCAGAAAAAAGAAAAAAAAAGAATACGGGAGATGAGAAGTACATGGAGGTTTAATAAAAATCAATGGTGGAGATAGCGTTTATGAAAAATATATGATTTAGATCTAATCTTCTAAAATGAAGATAATGGGCTGAAAAAAGTTTCCTAAGAGGGGCCCAAATAATATTAAAAAAATTAAGTTTTTTTATCTTTGGTCTAATTTATCCACTGGTGCTGTCAGAAACAAATTGAGAAAGTCATAATTTTTCCTTAATATTATAAAAAAATTTAATTTTTATTTGATAATTTAAAATATGGGAGTACACAAAAAGTTTATTATTTAATCTTAATCAGCATTAAATTTAAATTTTAATTTATATGGAGTTTATCGTTTTGATTTAACTAAATAATATTACACACAAATTTTCTTTTCTTTAGTCAAAGAAAATTAAATCTTTTTTTATTTAGCAAAACACCATTTGAGACCTAAAAATAAAATAAAAAATAGAAACTGAAATTTTTATTTAAAGACTATTGCAACGTAATTATCTATACAAATTAGTGTAAATATTATCTTTAATAAATGTATTTTTGGTTATTTATATCATTTTTACACTTTTTCAAAATATATTTGTTAATTTCTTTACCGATATTTACGAAAAATATCCATCACACGCTGATATTTCCAATATATTCAGAAACCAAATAATCATATATCCATATTTATCGAGTTATTTTCGATCCTCGAATACAACTCACATGCTTTTGATAAACTTAATGCTAAAGACTCCCTAACTTTTAACAACTAGTTTTGAAAGTGTTAAATTCTTTGTTTTTTTTAAATGTTTTTCATCCTTCTCAGTTGTATACACTTCTAATCTTCCTTATGGACCATTTTGTTATACCAAAACATCATAAATTAAACAATTTGGAAAATCGCAATTTATTAGTCTTTTGCTGTTTGCTACAAGTTGTTGAATTGATCTTTGAATTGATCTTTTCAAAGATAATTACTTAAAATATCTTGAGAGGTGGCTCAATAGGTGTAAAGTATTAGAGGTAGGGTTATCTAATGATCACTGGTTTAAATTTTCTAAGATACACTAAAGGTTTTATCTGTCTATTAACTTAAACTTCAAGGTCTACTTATTAACTGTTAGAGCACCTAAACTATGGAAGTCTATTCACAATCAGAAAAAAAGATAATTACTCTAAAAGACTATAAAATCAATTAAAACACCTTTCAGCACTTTGATAAGAATCAATTGTTAGAGTTTAATATGGTTAATTTGAAAGGTGGTAATATTGAGGAATTACATTAACCTGGTATTAGTATATTAATGAGAAAATAGTTTATTTGTTTGATGAGTATGGCCACAACTCTCCTACTCGTAAAGCATCTTCTTCATGGAAAGATATACGTCATTAAAGATATCAAACCAACATGGAGTTTTAAAATGTAATATACAATTTTTTATTAATATAATTTTTCACAAACTGGCTTTTATATTTTTGTCATGCATGAATTCTATTTATATTTTGGTATGGTATATACACACATTATTAGGAAAAGGATTCAATTAATCGAATCATGGCACAAAATAAAAACCGATTGTCGGATTTTTGTTTGTTATTTATATAAATAAAAAACCTAACCATTAATATAGCTAATCAAATCTTCAATATTAACTATTTGTTTAGTTAAACCCACTATATTGCTTTTTTATTGACCATAATTAAAAATTAATTTCATAATTTTATAATCATATATTAAAAATTAAAGAGTAAATACTTATTATAAATATAATAAAAAATGCAAAGAAAAAAAATACAATATATTCATTTGCAATCTCATGACACTTGTGCATTTATAATATATATATTTATAATACATCCACAAGTAATATATGAAATGCATGAGATTAGATAATTTAATCACAGTTTTTTTCAATCAACCACATGTTTTAACAACTTCAATAAAAAAACTGAAACTAATCCAAAGTAATTACAACCTACATGTTTTGGTTTGAGGAAATGGTAAAGCTTATTCTGAGGAAAAAAAAAGAAAGTAAAAGCAACAAATATATGAGAATGTCATAACTACACACAAGTTAGAAACTTGTTTATATAGATAGAGAGATAAAGAGCATATATATATATATATATATATATATATATATATATATATATATATATATATATATTTTTTTTTTTTTTTTTTTTTTTTTTTTTGGTTGGTTACTGAAACCATTGCTTTTATTATGTAAATCAAAACCCAAATCGAAACTCAGATTTGTAAAATGAAACCATAATTGAATACTCAAGTTCTGCTTAACCTATTTTCGCCTTAGTTTTGTTTGGTTTTTAATCGGTTCTGTTTCAGGTTTTTTACCCACTCCTCTTAATATATATATATATATATATGCAGAGAGATGGAGGGAGCTTGTTGGCTTGATTTTTATACCAAAAACATTTATATTATTTATACTCTTATGTGTTTGGTACTACTCTTTCCTTAATGATGTTATCCATGTAATTTTTTTTGTTCCTTTTATCTACTTAGCTTTTGCTTCTTAATATATATATATATATATATATATATATATATATATATATATATATATATATATATATATATATATATATATATATATATATATATATATATTTTAATATCAAGCCATTTTGCATATAACGATATGTTCTTATAAGCATTTTAAATTTGAAACTCTGAACTCCTAATCGACTTTACCATTTCTGAGTCGTCTTGAAAATAGCATCTTACTACATTATTTTATTTCTACGGTACTGGGTGAATTATGGGACTACTTTCTCTCATCTAAAAACCCCAGCCATTCCTCCCTTTCTTTCATATTATTTTTCTAAATTTACTTTTCCTTAATCACAAGGGTGATTTTTTTTTTTCTATTTGGCCCCGAAACCGGCCAAGCCATGACATTTTCAGGTTTGAGGCGAAATAACAAATAAGTGGCCCTAATGTAGCAATAGTTCAAGTGTATGTAATAAAAACATTTCTAATGGTAGTTTTATTATACAACAAATAACATATCTTTGAATCTAAATAAAATTGTTTAGCCATTCAATTTTCCTTTTTCGTGACATAGACGACCTCGCAGATTTCAATACTCAACTCAAAACTTTTCCACGGATACTACAAATACCGACATCGGCATTAGATTCAAGAAGTAATTGAAGCATTTGGATAACACCAGAGTTTACTAAACTCGAGAACTTCAAGTGTTGACATTAACACATTTGGAAAAGTCATCTGCAATACTTTCGTTTAAAAAAAAAGATCATTTGCATCAACATCTGACAAATTATTATGAGAAAAATTAGTCTTAAATTTAGGGCAAGATTATCTTAAATCATTATTATCCAACGACTTCAACTTTTTTGAATCAAATAAGAATCCAAAAATACTTTCAAATATCTTTAATTGCTCAAATCTATCTTTCAAGGAAGCAATTGTCATTACTACAACAACCAATAAATAATTAACTGCAAGGACTTTAGTTGATTTGCCACGCTCGAAACTCCACTTTCAGGCATGATCGTTAATTCACACCCTCAAGCCTTTCACTTATGTTTGGCGCGAACAAAACTAACCTTCCTCAGAATCGATTTTCGTCTAACACAACAATTGCTCGTAGTAAACGCCGTTAACTTTAAATTTCCGTATCAATTCTCCAAATTCAAATACGCTGACAAAAATTACTTAAATATCCAAATCTCAATATGCATGTCATATAAAGTCAAGCCGTAATATAACAATATTGGGATCTCTCAAATCCAACTTTGTATTAATATAAACACAGCACATCCAAGGTATTTTCTCAATTAACTTTCAAAACCCAACATTTCACATAAACATAAACTTAAGTTAGTTCTAACATGATCCAACATAAAGTTCTAATCAAATCCTAATGATGACTAATCCCTAAATCCTAGCCATCACTCGCTTAAACTAAAAGTATCAAAAATATTTCAACGACTTGGAGAGCAGCTCAATAAGAAATACTAATACATTTTACGGATCAAAAGTTTTCAATCATGAGAATAATAGAGATGTTTTCATCAAAACTTTTGATTCAAAAATATGTTGGAACATTAACAAAATATACTTCAAAACATTCTCACATCCATTTCAAATCAGTTTCATATCAAATATGATCCAAACAATTTCATATCAAATTTCGATTCAAACACTTTCATATCAAATCCAAAATCAAATATATTTCAAATGTATTTTTCTCCGTCATCAACATCAAATGATGCCCAAGATATGATTAAACGAAGATTACAAATCGTTTCCTTTTAAGGTACGAAACTAAACAATTACTAAAGACTGGGGTGAACTCAACCGAACCCAGAGGGTTGTTCAAATCAACACATTCCCTACTGGGCAAATGCCAAAGCACAACTATATCCCATTGATTTAGGCTAAATAGTGTCACCATTATTCCTGCGACGTAATAACTAACCAGAGTCAAATATTTCATTCAAAATAAATTAAAATTACAAAACATCATATCTCTACATTTTCTTTCAGAACAAACAAATCTCAAAAGTAATAATCATACAAATTACTTTCGATCCATGGATAACAACAATAAACAAGTAAAAATTTTCATAAACCAAGATTATATATAATTCGCTGGGAAACAATTTTTCATCCTCAAATGAATAAAAAACAAACAATTTTTTTTTTTTTAAACTCGTACATATCCTTTACCTCAAAGGGAGTACTAAAAGCTTAAATAATGAATCAAGAATTTCTCCTAAAATAATAAGGAAGAAACTATCATCATTACTTATTTATTCTTAAATCCTTCAATTTGATATTCTTAACAATATATTTTGTTCACCTCAAACATATTCACAATTGTTCAAATGATAACTATTTTGAATTAGGCTTTACAAATTTTATAAAACTCATATTCCTTTCGGATCTTATTATAATAATTTATTTATTTTATGCTCTAATCCGAACTAAATCTTTACTAGAAAGAAATAATATTATTACATAAATTATATTATTAATATATATAGCTTTTTTACTTAAACAATTATCATACTTGACAACAAGTATTATTAATCTGATCTATTTCCTATAATTATAAATAATTATTCTCTAATCAGATCTTTATCTAATAAAATCTCAATCCTAATAAAATATTTACTTGCTAAAAATACATATATCTTTAAATACTTATCAAATACATATATTTATACAAATTTATAGCTTTTCTTTCAAAATTATACCAATATTTATTTTTTCTTTTTCAAAATAAATCTAATATCTAACATTATTCCCTTTTTTTTTTTTCAAGCATCCGTCATGAACGAATTTCATAGATTTCTTATACCCAAGTTTTCAAGACTATTTCATACTAAATAACTCGTTTTTTACCACATTCCCTTTGTTCTTTTCATTTATACCAATCAAAAATCATAAATATATCATTTTCGACTTTTCAACCTACTCTGCCATACCATTATCTCACACCCTAATTTACGTTTTTTTTTTCATTCTCATAATTAAATAATTCAAGATGACACCACCAATTCTTTTTTTTTTTTTTAATTTTTTTTTTAAAGAACGAGAGTGAACGAAATTGACTTCTTCGTGGTTCATCTAAAACTGAAAGAAAATTAAGACCCAGATCAAAGAAATTCCAGAAAAATAAATAAGGCAGCACTACCTAGAGAAATTGTTCTTCAAACCCTATCCAAAGCCGCACGCCCTCCTCGAATTTTACCACCAGAGAGAAATTCAGATAAACAAAGGATTTTCTTTATCTTACTCCAATTTATACCCGGGTATCTATTAGAAAATTACCTTTTACCCCTCTTCATTAAAGCAATTAATTAATTACTAATTGAATTACTATTATTATTTTCATAACGCCCTTTCATTAAAAGTACTTAATTAATTAATAATTGAATTACCATTATTATTTTCATAACGCCCAATTAAATACTATTTATTTCCACAACGCCTAATCTAATGGTCATTATTATTTTGGCACGCATGTCATAAAAAATCTCCCGTCATTATTATTTTCCGTAACTTATCTTTTATCTGAATTCTGTCATTATTATTTTCCCTAACTTATACCTATACAAATTCCTGGGTGTTACATGATTGTATTTCTTCACCATGATCATTCTCATCAAATTGTTTTTTTTTTCTCCTAAAAACACAACGTTTTGTAGAAGTATTGGCTCTATATTCATATAAAATGTAAGGCTTTTAGCGATATTAAATGCTGGATTCAAGCTTGCCCCAATTTCCATATGTTTCAAAAAATAACATTACACCTTCCAATTCCTTTAGCTTAGTGTCAATGCACATAGATTTAGATTCCAACTTCTTACTCACCATGTTAATAGCAAATAAAATTTCATGCTAAGTAAAAATTCAAAACTCTCAAGGGCACTAGCTAAACTTTCTACTTCACTTTTTGACTTGGCATCATCACAAGATTTATACAATTGAAACAAAGCTAATCTAATTTGAGGTGCTTGAAATCTATTAGTTGTAACACTTTTAATTCAACTTTCCCGTCAAGTATTACACAAAGATTTTACAATTAAGTCCGAAACATTATCAAGTAAAACCTTCCATCTTTTAGTAGATTTGTAAATAATGAATATATGCGTTGCACAATTCCAAAAAATGAAACAACTTTAACACAAAAATGTGTCATATCACAAAGAGTAAGATTAAGACTATGATAAGCACATGACATATATAAAGCCCTCGGATTTATTTCAATCAATCTCTTTTGAACCCCTTAGTATTTTCCTTTTATATTAGAACCATTGTCATAACCTTGACCCCTCACATCATTAACATCCAAATCAAGCGACTTACATGCGTTTAATAATTCATTAAAAAGCCCCAATCTAGATGTAACATCTACCTTCAAGAACTCTAAACAGTATTCCTTTATTTTTATTTTGTTACTAGACATATTTACACATCGTACTATTATAGTCATTTGTTCTTGATGGCTCACATTTGGGGTATCACAGAGAAATATTTTACCTCTTTGATGATCTTTATTATAAAAGTTATAACACTATAGGCCAAAAGAGAAATTAACTCATTTTGAATTTTATGACCAAGATAATGATAATGAATTTTTTGATTTTAGATACGTCTAACATGATTTTGTATTATCAAATCAAATTTTGCAATCATTTCAATTAACCCCAAAAAATCACCATTACTATTTTGACAAAGTTTCTCATTAGATCCTGGAAAAGCTAAATTATTTTTAACAAGACATTTCACAACATAAACTATTCTTATTAAAACTTGTTTCCAGCGTTCTTTTTCCTTTGAAATTCCTTGCTATAAATCTTTATCAATTGTTTGATTATTTTTTAATCTTACTCTTAGTTCAGTCCAAGTATTCATGTTAGTCATATGCTCAATATTATTCTCATGTTGTTTGATTATCTCACTAAGATGCTTCCAATCATTCAATCCATCATTTGCTAAAAAACTTTTATTTTTTTCAGTTGTGAACCATTGACAACAAAAACAATATACTTTATCCACATGTTTAGAATAAACCAACCATTTTCTATCAGTAATCTCTACATTACTCAACTTTCTAGAATAATAAGCATATGTAAAATGCCTTGATTTATTATCTAAAGGAAACTCAAGATTCAATTCTCTTATAGGTCATTTTTCAACTAAAATACCCCTCTCTTTAGTGTCGAGATTACCCCAATTTCTAGGATCATAAATATCCAAAAGAGGGACTAGGTATTCATAAATGCTTACATCTTCAATATTGGATTTTGCATTTAGTACATTATCATGGTCATTCAAATTAGTAGTATCCTCATTGATATTATTTGGCACATTATCATGATCATTCCAATTAGTGGAGTCCTCATTGATATGATTTTCATCATTTAAATTTTCATTGGGTGTTTCAGTTATCACCAAATCCTCAAAGGTTCTTCTACTCTTTTAACAACAAATTTGTCAATAGCTCCTTTTTGTGATTCTACTATCTCCTCTATTCGTTTTTATTTTCACTACCGGATAGATGTTTTTTAGACAACATCATATGAAAAAAGTTATTATAGTAGAAAAGATCAATAACACTTGGAATATGGAAAGAGACTCAGGCTAAGTGACTTATATTTAAATGAATTCCTAGTTTTGAATTCCAAATCTGCAAAGACTTAAAATAATTGAACAATTTACACCATGATTGATAATAGTTCAATTTATAAAATCTATAAAAAAAATCCCATAAACTAAGAACCCAAAATTTTTTTTTTTGAGAAACTAAAAAAATTAAAATAATCAAGAAGAAAAACTAATAAATATGAATTTTGCATGTCTGATTCTATAATTAATTTTAAATTTAATGCTCTACTTTAGGATGTATTGATATACTACATGAAATTGGGGGATTCTAAGCTAAATATTAGAAATCTGCAAGGAGATTGTCATAATATTGTTGAGATCTAGCACTGGGAATGAGTTAGCAAAAGCATTGGAAATGCTAGTGGCAGATTTGTTTGTGGGAAGCAAATTTTTTTTCTTTTCCTTTTAACGAGAGAAGAATATATGGTAAGAGTTTTACTTTGGTTCTTATTTTGCTCATTAGTTGTTGACAACTTGTAGGAAGTAACGAGAAATTGAGTTTCCAAAAATTAAGCAAAAAATTCACTATTTTGTGTTTATATATTTTTTCTACACAACAAATATTGGGTATACAAGATTGAATGTTCATTCATTTTTCTTTGTTTTGTTTATAATAAATATCATGCTTCAATTTTTCAAACAAAAGCACCAACTAAAAAACAAAACCAATAACAATTGAAACTTAAACCTAATCACAAACATTTCAAAAATACCAACAAATAAAATCTACAAATTGTCAAAACCCTCCAATAGATCTAGAGGAAAATGATTTTCGAAGGACTCCTTTCTTTCGAATGTCGGTTATCAAAGAAATATGCAAAAGATATTTCGAAGGGAAAATTTTTCCATCAATGTCGGTAAATTTCTGGCCAAATTTCCAGAAAATTTCGGTTTGAAGAGAAATTTTGACAAAAAATGTATAGCTTAAGACAAGATGATGATTTTTCAATGAAATTTCACATAAATATCCACTAAAATAATGAATATTTCCATTTGAAGAATGGAGGAAAAATAGGAAGGAAAATAGAAAAAAAAAATTGAAGAAAATAGGAATTAAGCGGCTTGAGTTTAGGAGGGTTGGCTGAGGCGGAGGGTTGCTTCATGTCAAAGGTGCTAGTGGCTTTACTATAGAGCGGGTTGGCCAGAGTCGGAGGGGTTGTCGCCACCAAAGGTGCTAGTGGCTTTACTATAGAGCTGGCAACTTCCATGAGAGGTTAGCTTGAAGCAGTGTAGAAGAAAGGGGACAAAGGAAGGAAGAAAGCAGTGAAAAGAAAAAAATAAAATAAAGCGTATTATTTAACATGACATTAAAAAATAATAATAATAAACTTTATCCAACTTCCAAGAAACAATAGAATGCAAAAATAAAAATAAAAAGTCTAATATGACTATTAGCCTCATAATTTATCTAATACTCATTTTAATTAATTTTATGTTAGGTTTAAAATGAAAGTATTAATATTTATTTAATTTAGGTTATTACCTAAATTTTAATCTTTGTTTGTACCTTATTTTATCCCCTTGTCAATTTTTTTTTTGTCCTAATCATAAGCTATTTTTCACATGGGGTTTTTTTTTCTCCATGTGGATCATGGGCAAGTGCCTCTCTGCCACTACCGAATTCGAGGAATGTCGAAATTATTAAATAATATCTTTTTACTATTTGCTTTTCGTAAAGTGGTTCTTCCACTAAAAAACTGTATTTTTAATTTATTTTTTTGTATTTTTGTTGTCTAGTGTAACGTATGATTTGTGTCATCTTAGTATGATAGATTGATTTTCGTCGACTTGTTATGACTTTTCTTATATGTAAGTAATTCGAACGGTAAAGTAGATTCGATCAAGTCAAATCATGATCGTTAATATATTGTAAAACTAGAGTATATGTATTATAGTTTTTATAAAATTATCAAATATATAACTAATTCATTGTACTTTTAACTTGGATGTTATATCATTCTATAGTGTTTTTAGTGAATTTGATTATGTGTTTATATAATGAATAAAATTATTCTCCTTCCCCAAAAAAGAAAAGAAAAACGGTAAATTTTCTTTTTGTCAATATCCCCTCTCATGTTTTTTTCTCGACATCCATCCCATAGCCAATGAAAATAAATTAATTCAACCCCAAAATAAAAGGAAAAAGAGGTAAAAACCTATTAATAAAATCGAGCTATCTTGAATTTAACCCGACCCGGCGATCCACCAAGAGCTGCAATCCTTATTTTTCGCAGCTTCCGAAAAATCTATAGACAAGAAATGGCGTTGAGCTGTGGAGTAACTGCCCAAATCTCCCACTTTCAGCGGCTCAACGACCCTCGAATTGCTTCTTCCTCTTCACTCTGCAGCTGTAAGTTCTCCCTCTTTGCTCTCTCTGTTTCTTTCCTATGCATCTTCTATTGGTTGCTGAGAAAATTGACTAAAACAATACAAAAGAAAACAGCAATCTCTTTCCTGAAGTATCGTAGTCATGCATTGCTGCCGCCGAAGGACATCCACACCCACACCACCCCCACCATCCATACCCCCCACAGAATTTCTCTCGTCTATTTTTTAAACTCACTCTGGCTGGGTTCCTAGATTTTCCCGAGAAGGGGCAGTGAGTGGGAGTGCTCATTCAATGTTCGTCATTGATTCTTACTGGAATTTTAGAATTAGGACCTTTTTTTTCTTGAAGTGTTTACATTTTTATTTTTAATTTTTTTATGCAGAATTCACTAAAGAATTTGAACATGTTCTTTTGGTTGCCTTTTTTTTTATTTGCATAAAATGGAGTATTGTGTAATTCCTAATTCTTGGTGATGATATTTAATGGTGTTGCCAATTGTTTGCAAGAGTAATTCGATCAAAATTATATTTGTTTATTTTCTCTGATTTCAGGGATGGATTGCCATTCTTGTATATCATCTGGAACGAAAGCATTATTCCATGATAAAGGAAGGGTCTTATCTACAAATTTCGGTCCCCTTAGGGTTTCCCACAACAGAAGATTGGAATTTCTAAAATTTAACTCATACCCAAATCTGAGTTTGGATGATTCTTTGAAGAGTAAGATCAGTATTAGACTCTACTGACTGTTTGCGCTATGGATAGAAATTATTGGTGAAACTGCAGTTTTCAACTAATGGATAAAAAATGGGTGGCTTATTTCAAAATATTCATGTGAATTCCTTTACCAGTTGGCAGGATATTGTGTTCTCAAATTATATGTTAGTCATGTGAAATCAAGCTGTGAAAAGTGCATTACATTCCCCCTTATATATATTATTGAGCAAAGAAACTAAGTGTGACACTTTGAAATGAAAGGCTGGTGTTTTTTACATTATCAAATTACTGCAAGTTGCATCTAAAGTGTTTGATAGGTTGTTTTCCTTGTATAATAAAAGGTTCTGGAAAGTTGTTTTCTCTTGGGGATGCCTCTCTCTTTGTTCTTAAATGTAGTTATCACCAGTAGAGTGGGTAGGATTTGATTCTGATAGGTGCTCTCTTCTGACTGGATTGGATTCAGCACAACAGGTTATCTTCAAAGACCACTTTAGTGAAGCCAAGTTATTTCTCTTGAGTCATTCGTCCATCGGCGGAAGGCTATAGAGCTGGTTCTTGCTCTACTTGAAGGCCCTAGAGAAGCCAAGGGAGTAGGGTGGATGTAAATTAAGATTGAAGAACTTGTCTGCCACTAGTAAGTGGGTTCTTAGAGGATAATCCATTCATAGAGGAAACTTTTTAAAAATGCAAATTGAGTTTGGTTGGATTCTTTATTCTCCTGATAAGAAGACCTTGACTCTGAAGGGAAGTTAGACAAGATTTGCTTGTGATGTAAAAGTCTATCAGTTTTAGTCTTTGTGCGTCGCCTCCTTTTTGTCCCTTTTTCTATATTGGGCTTCATCCTTCAGTGCTTGTGTTCCTTCCTTGTGTTCTTTCCTTGTAGAATAAATATTTACTGTGTATTAACCCCATATTCAAAATCTTCTACTGTCCATTTCTTCCTTTAGCCTAAGCTTATATAATACATCTCCATCCCCTTATTATTCTTTCTCAACCTTCTCTTTCTTGCAGAAAGCAATTGTATCATATTTTTTTTAAGTTTAATCTTTTGCAGCCTTCTTGATTCAATTATAAATTGGACTGATTGTTGTTACCTATGTTAGGTACATATTCTTATATATTTTTTGTTATGATATATTTGGCTATTTGTCCAAGTTTCTTATTCTTGTATAGATTGTTATCTGGCAGATGGTGTGTAAGCCCAAAGGGGGCAAGTGCCCCCCTGAAAATTAGGAAAATAGATGCCATTATGATGTGTGCCTTTACGTGGGTCACTTATGTGGCAAACTTGGTCTGCATAATTGGTCAATATGTGTTAGTTTGTTTAGTCAGTTTATGAAGTTGTTTTGCTGGGTTGTGGGGTAAGTGGTCGGTTATCTTCTAGTGGTCCGTTATTTTTCCTAGTAAATAGCCGTAGCTGTTAGTTGCCGTGTATCGGGTTTATTTAACGGGAAGAGGAATGAATAGCGCGATTATTCTTTCCCGTAAAACCTTCCCGTCTTTCTTCTTTCCTATTGAAAATTCATCTTAACAAAGTGGTATCAGAGCCTTGTTACTTTCTCCTTATAACCTTCATTCTATCCTCTCCGTGGCTCATTACCATGGAAACACGAGGTATAAGACGAATCAAGTGCCCGAGATGAGGTGTGAAATAAATATCCTATCACATCATGAGTCTAGTTTGGAGCAAATTCATTCCAGTCAGGGACAGCTCCATGCAACTTTGCAATTTGTTCTCAGCGAGCTGCAAGCCTTACGTGTGACACGCAACTCGTCTACGTCCCATACAACTGAAGTGAATTCGCTTCATCTCTGTGTGGAGCTCCACGACAAGGATAATTTACTCCATCACTCGAAACTCAATTTTCTCGTGATTTGATGGCAAGACACGAAGCATAGATCTACAAGGCGTAATGTTCTTTCTCCTTTAAAAACATTCCACTGCATCATTAAGCACAATTAGCTTCTTCCACTGAGGTATTGCATTGGTAAATGGCATTGGCCGGTTAACTAAGTTCAAGGCCACTTCGTCGACCTACTAGAGTCGCACTTACTTCGCTTTACCTTAACCGACACGACGCATCCCACTGAAGCACTTACACGGCTCCGACAAACCACCACTGTAGCCGCTTATCAGGATTCGTTCGAAAAACTTTCATCATCATGGCTCATTTAAGGATTTCTTATCGCAATTTCATCAGGATTAAGATGATATAAGGTTGATGTCAAAATCAAGATCCAAAACCTCGCGTGGCGACCGAGTAGCTCCTGCGACCAAGAACGCAACCTCCTACAATCCGGGCGAATTAAGATCATCGCTCTACCCGACTTCCGCCGCAATCACAACCCAAATGTCGCCTCGCTGGCCGGTTCTGTGTCCGAAATTAACGACGCACGTGGCTAACACCACTCCAACCCTTCGATGGCTCTCCAACCAGGAAGCTCGCGATCGGCGAGAAAAAGGCCTATGCTACTACTGCGATGAGAAATACACTCCGGGGCACCAGTGTGAACGACCCTAGCTCTTTATGATCGTAGACCCCAATGACATGCCACCCAAAGACGATGAGATCAACCACCTACCTGAAACCGAACTCGAATTGATACCTGAAATCTCCTTGCACGCCATCGCAGGCACTGACCATCCACAGACATTACGGTTATCGGTATGCTGCAAGCTCACAAAGTAGCAATGAATTGACGGTATAGATGCATAACTTCATTGACCAGACCTTAGCTATGAAGCTTGGCCTTAAGGTCTCTCGCCAAGAGAAAATACAGAATGGTGGCTGGGCAAAGAGAAAAATTGAATGTGCAGGTTATGTGCTGACGCCAATGGTCCAAGGGTGTCCAATTGTTGCCGACTCTACTGCCACAAGAGCTGTCCCATGGTTCCTAATCCAATGGCTTGCCACGCTTGACCTGTAGAAACGGACACGCACAACTCACGCATGACATTCAAACTACACAATCCAATTTACTCTTTCAAAGGCACAGAACCACGTGACTTAGTCCCTACGTATAAGGAAAGTCACAGTGGCTCCAGAGGTTATGGAACCGCATTTTTAATTCAAATACTCTCCACCGAATCCTCCTCCACTAACACACCTTATCCTCCGGATTTAAATCAACTCTTATCCAATTTTTCTCTAGTCTTTCAACCCCCTACAACTCTGCCACCTAAGCGACCTCATGACCACTGCACCTCCCACCGCCAAATACCCTACCCATTAACGTGAGGCCTTACCGCTACCCTCACTATAAAAAATCCGAGATAGAGAAAATTGTAGGAGAGATGCTTCAAACCTATTCGACACTTACCCAAAGAATGCCCCATTCTCATTCCGCTTCTCCTAGTTCGCAGTGCGCGGAGAGTGGTCAGTTCAGATTGATTATGTGAGCACTCCATTACCATGACCATTAAAGACAACATCCAATCCCGCTATCGACGAGCTCCCGGGATTTAGAACTCTACCTGCGTTCCCATTATTTTTCGAAACTTGATCTTCGATCAAGCTACCATCAAATCCGAGTTCAAGAGGAAGATATTCCGAAGACGGCATTTCGGACCCATGAAGGACACTACGAATTTGTTGTCATGCCGTTTGGCCTCACTAACGCCCCTAGTTAACGCCCGCAGCTTAATGAACGGCATCTTCGCACTCATTTACGTAAGTTTGCTCTAGTATTCTTCGATGATATATTAATATATTCCAAATCATGGGAAGAACATCTCTCGTGACCTCCAAACAAATCCTCACTATCTTAGCCAACTGCACCTGCTCAAGGAATAAATGCCGCTGGAGTCACTTCAAGGATTATTCAGTACATCATCTCAAACTCGATGGTGTGTCTTTTGTTGGGATCCTTCTAAAACAAGCAGAGGAAGAAAATGGCTTCATCCCCACTACACATGGAGGTACGTGATTTTCGGGACTTGCCATTATTACCGCGAAATTCATTCAACACTGGGAAAGATTGTTGCGCCTCTTCATCAATTGTTAACTTTAGATACATTTGAGTGGATCGGACCCAACCTAAGACGCATTCTCAACTCTTAAGTGCGCTCACCACTCCTCCCTGTCTCGGGTCTTCTTGACCACCCAACCTTTGTTGTTGAGTGCGACGATATGAATCAGAATTGGTGCCGTTTGCAACAAAGATGGCCGACCTTTGGCTTATTTTAGCCAACATCTAAAGGGGTCCGCTTTATCTCTATCCACTTATGAAAAGGAGATGTTGGCAATCGTAAAGTCCGTGCGACATTGGCGACCATATTTGCTAGGCCGCACTTCACGCTCACACAGCACTGCAGGAGTCTCTGGGTTATCTTATGGACCAACGAATCACCATCCCAAGACAGTCCCGTTTTGGCTTCCTAAGTTATCGGGCTATGACTATAAATTGAATACAAGCCAGACTTGCAAACCAAGTCGCATTCTCTTCTCGCAGCGTAACTTGCCTCCCCTTTCTTCTCTCAACCGCAAGCAAATCAGGGGCCGACATAATCGAATAGGTCAAGATCCTTTCTATGGCTCTCGCTCTTCTCTTCCACATTTTGTTCATCGGATGGCATCCGGTTTCTACATGGGAAGGTATACCTTAACCCGCTCCACCGATCCCACTGGCCAGAATTTCCGTCATGTCTCCCCTGACAAGGTGGTCATTTTGCTCTAAGAAACTCTCTAGGGCTTCGCCTTTAGTGATTTCCAAGTTGGCCCAAAATGAGACATATTGTTTAAGACTACATTCGGCCAAGCGAGGTATGTCAACAAACAAATCAAAGATAGTATGTCATCTCGCGGTTCTCACGGGGTCTCCTACAACCTCGATCGTCCCCACCGTGTATGCATTTTAGATTTCCATGGGATTTCATTGGAGGGCTTGCCTCCTTCCCACGCACACTAATATTGGCGGTCGCCTGCGGATCGACTTCGCATGCCCACTTACTGGGCTCTCACACCCTTACACCGCTCCTCGCTGCTGGGCGATTTTTATCCCATATTGTGCGACTACGGCATCACCACTCTACCGCTGATCGAGACCGAAGCTTTCATTAGTTCTTTCTGGGCTCTTTTTCAACTGAAAGGCACAAGCTCGCATGAGTTCTAGCTGTCATCCTTTCAATCCGATGGCAAACTGCGTTAATCGAATTTCGAACAATATTTGCGTGCTTTGGCCGAAGTCGGACCACGGAAAGGTAAGAGGAAGGCGGTACCGAATTGAGCTATAACACCTTCCGTCATTCTTCCAATTTCAAGATGTCTCCTTGCAGCGCTTTATGGTATACTCCCCTTCCTCCTTACTTATGTTCCCGCACAACCTGCTGCAGAGATTCGGCTTGAAGGACCGAGACTTATTTTTGGCAGACTTACGCCACAATTTGCATCAGGCAGATCGAGTGAAGAGTCATGCCGACAAGACTTACGCGACGCTTCACATTTTCGCTGGTTAATGGGTTATCTAAATCATACTTTATCGCAATTCAGTGGCTCGTGTTTCCCGTTATCCTCGACGCGCAAACACACTTGGCTCGTGGTCGGCACCGTCGCTTATCGCTTAGATTTCATACCGGTTCTTGCATCCATAATGTCTTTCATGTTATCCTGCTGCGGAAACACTTAGGAACCACTCCCATTGCTTCACCTGACTTGCTACCAACTTCAGATGATTCAACTGTCATGCCATAACTAGAGGCCGTTTTGGACCGTCGCATCATTCATAAAGGAAAATACTGTCCAAAAACAGAAGTTTTAATTAAATGGAAGGGTGCCCCTATTGAAGATGCCACGTGGGAGAACGCTTGGCGGTTTGTGCGTGCCTATCCTGATTTTTCCCTTGTGGACAAGGGATCTTTAGGGGGAGGAACTTGATGTGTGCCTTTACGTGGGTCACGTATGTGGCAAACTTGGTCTGCATAATTGGTCAATATGTGTTAGTTTGTTTAGTTGGTTTATGAAGTTGTTTTTCGTGTTGGTTGTGTGCGGTCGGTTATCTTTCTAGTGGTCTGTTATTTCTTCCTAGTAAATAGCTGTAGTTGTTAGTTGCTGTATTAATGATGAAATGTGTGGGAAGAGGAATGAATAAAGGGCAGAGATTATTCTTTTCCAGAAACCTTCCTGTTCTTTCTTCTTTCCTATTGAAAATTCATCTTAACACATTAAGTATGAGATCCCTTTGTTGAAGGAAAATAAGTTTAAAAAAAAAATTGGCCCCTAATATCTTTGATGAGAAAATGCTTTAAAAGGTTGTCTCTGAACACCCTCAATATAAGCCACCCAAAAAAATTTCTCTGAAGTTAACCAACATATATGTTTGCTCGACTAAACCATAAATAACTCATGTAAAAATTATATCCAAAACTCATGTTTTTCCTCATCATTATTTAAATTATTAAACTAATAAGAATTATATTTATAGTTTTTAGTATTGAAATTAATGATTTCTTAATAAACTTTGCAATTGATCTTCTTATAACTTTCTGAAAGTTTTTCTTATTTTTTTATTATAAAACTAATAAGACATATTTGCAACTTTTGTTGTTGAAATCAGTTTATTTTTTACTAAAAATTCCTACTTGTAACTTAAAAATATCAAAATTACCTAAATTATTCAGATTTATTTTCTACTGCAATGCATAGCTGTTGAAGTTATTTTAACTATCAACATCAGATCCTTAGGTTGTTCTTTGAAGCCTGCTTTTTTACTTAATCTGGATTGGGAAATGTTGCTTGAGATTTGCAACTCTATGAGATCCTTGAGAAAACTGTAGCTTTTTAAAAAACCAGTGTCAAATTCTTTATCCTTAGCTTGTTTTTAAATTTTGAGGATCAGCATTGAGCACTTGTCTGTATTGGTGAATGTAGTTTGTGTTGTGCAACTCAATGTGATCCTCAAATAACTGTAGTTTTTAAGAAAATTTATGGTAAATGGATGATGTTCTGAAATCATTTTTATTTTTGTTGTAGTATGGTGGCATTAGACTCAAACTTCCTCTACAGTTCAGAATCCCATCAAAAAATTGCCATAAATGCCATTCTTCGGTTATACACAGCAATTATCCCCAAAATGTAGATTTGCCTCGCTATTACTCAAGAAAGGAGAAGAAACCCTTTCCAAAACCTATAGTGGAGCTGAGAAGAGCTGCAAGAGAGAGGCTGAAGAGCATGAAGGGCCAACCTAGGAGACCAATTCCACCGCCAAAGAATGGGTTACTGGTTAAAAGACTTATACCAGTGGCATATCATGTGTTGAATGCAAGAACTACATTGATCAACAATGTCAAGAAGCTCCTGAAAGTGTTGCCTGTACATGCTTGCAAGTAATTCTCTTCCTTATGTCCATGTTAAACAACTTTGCCTAATAGCAATATGTGAGGCATAGAATGTCTCTGGGGAACTGTGAAATCATCTGGCTCCTTCAAAAAGAAACGGCAAGAAACCCTGATTTAAAATTCAGGCATTCTATCTTGGTAGAAACATCTCAATGATCTCAAGGTTCATTCATTTGTTATCTATTTGCTAATTCTTTTCTTACCATATTTGTTTGCCTTTCTTGCATGATTATTTGCAAAACCATTGTTGTTGAGAAACATTTTAGTGTATGATTCCATGGCCAAATGCAACTTCTTTCACCTTAGCTTCGTTTGGGATTTTGAATATTCTGGTTTCCAAAGGGTCACAACTTGAACTATATGTTACATTTGTAAGGTTTAAATACGGTGAACCAATGTTGCTTTCATCATCACCAATGGCTCTTAGAAACATAGCTGGCACCCACATTTTGATATGTTTAGCAGAACTTCTACATTCAAAAAATCAACTGTTGTCATCCAGTATGGCTCCTTATTTAATAGCACAAGAAAACTAATGAAATGCTTGGGGATGCTATGGGTATCACATCAACTGGGCATGTCTGATGTACTTGCTTGGCTGCCTACGGCAATCATGGTACTAAATATCAATATGGGGTCTTTTCATGGGCCAATTCTTTATATACAAGTGAATCTGGATAATTTGCAGGTTTCTGGGTAATGACAATTGAGGGACAGGATGCATTAAAGAAGATAAGGTCATGTATTATGCCACTCATGATAACTTTCATAGAGAAAAATTAGGTACAGATTTTGGGAATTTGTTTAATGAACATTGTACTCATCCAAATTAGCTGATTACCATACCAAATTTTCTGCTTTATTGTGTATGGTTGGTTTGATGTTTACTGGTAGAATTCCAGTAGATGCTTACCTGAATTCCTGATGTGTGTGATCCTAGTGATTTTGACATTTCCATGCATCATTTCAATGCCCTTGAAGAGTTATTTCTTTAGCATCAGGGTAACCTATGTTTGATAAACTTGGCGTGGAACTTGTATACAATATTAGTTCGCCATTATTGAATCTAACAGCATGGAGTGATTTTACCCAGATTATGGCTTCTCATATAGTGTGGCACATTGAGAAGGCTAGTTCAATCTTAAAGATATGTATGATGTTGATATCGCATTCCCTAGTAGCATTACTCCGTCATAACTCTCCTCTCTATTTAGGACAGACATCAGTCCAGTGATCGATAGTTGTTGTTAAGATGTTTGAAAGCTCTTCCTTAACGTTCAATAACAATGCTTTGGAATAACTTTGCAGGTGGTGTAACGAAATCCATGTTGGACCGGATGGGCACCCATTCAGGTCATGTAGGGGTCCACAGGCTTCAATCCGCAAGAGCGCTCATGAATGGACAAATGCATTCATCGAAGATATATTGGTACCTGTTGATGCTTTTCACCTCTTAGACCGTCTTGGTAGGCGTATTTCCCATGAAGAGAGATTCTCAATTCCTAGAATTCCAGCTGTGGTTGAGCTCTGCATCCAAGCTGGGGTCAATTTACCTGAATACCCCACAAAGAGGAGAAGAAAGCCAATTATCCGCATCAACAAAAGTGAATTCATAGATGCAGATGAAAGTGAACTGCCAGACCCTGTCCCTGAAGTCCCCAAGATACCACTACTATTAACTGAAATACCTGATTCAGAAATCCAGGCCCCTTCTAGTGCAGAAGAAACAGCCTTGCTTGCTGAGGAAACACTTAAAGCATGGGAGAAAATGAGGGGAGGAGCCAAGAAGCTAATGAGAATGTACCCAGTAAGGGTTTGTGGATATTGTCCAGAGGTGCACATAGGGCCATCCGGACACAAGGGGCAAAACTGCGGCGCTCACAAACACCAACAACGGAACGGCCAGCATGGTTGGCAGGCGGCTGTTCTCAATGACTTGATACCGCCAAGATATGTATGGCATGTTCCTAAAGGGCAAACCCTGGAAAGAGAGCTTAAGAACTTCTATGGTCAAGCCCCTGTTGTGGTGGAGATGTGTGTGCAGGCTGGTGCAGCTGTGCCTGATCAGTACAAGCCAACCATGAGGTTGGATGTTGGGATCCCAACAGATGTTAAAGAAGCTGAGATGGTTGTCTGAGCTAGTCTTTTTCATCTTTGTTTTGGTTAAGAGTTGTATAAAGCTTGTAGAATATTAAAGATAAATACAATATTTTATCATGAATTAAATGTTTGGCTTTTGCTTTATCATAGGAGTGAAAGAAGGTATGTGGGGTAACTTAGTTGGTGTTAACATATTGGGGTTGAGGTTATTCAATGGTCACTAATTCGATTTCTTTCAAGGCTATTGAAGGTTTACCTAATTGTTAATTTCATGATCCTGTGGAATTAGTCGAAATGCACATAAGCTAGCATGGACATCAATGGTTATTAAAATAAAAGCAATTCAAAAAGGAAAGTAAATGTATCCTTTCTTTAGCTTCCAATTCAACTTTGTGTACAGCGGTCTAAAGTTGGGCTTGTCAGTTAAACAGGATATAACCTCTTTATAGGACCCTGTTTTGATTGTGTTTCAATGGCTTGGATCCCACAATACTGTAATGATAAGTTAACATATGGAGTTTCATTTTCGAATTTATTTATATATATTTTTTTCTGTATTGAAACCTAATTCAATTGCACTTAATCTAATTAAGAGGTGATTTGATAGAAGAAAATTAAAAACTTCTCAATGAAACCCAACTAAATGAAAAAGGTGTTTAGTAAAACTTAATATTTATTACTTAATGATTTAAATTAATTTTAAGTCGTTAATTTATAACTTATTACTTAATTTTTAAGTTACATGTTAAAGTTACCAACTTAATGTTAAAAAATAAAAAAATCTATACTTACTGTTTTATTTCTTTTTGACATCTATTCACTTGACATTACAACGCCGTAATATTCTGTTTCTTTGGAGATTTAAACTTGGTTCTTCTCTTTGTCATGTTCAACCCTTAACTATCAAGCCAAGCCTTATTGGCAATAAATCCATTCTTATTAATTTTAACTCATCTTTATCTTAATTAATTCTAAGTAATAAATTTATTTATCAAACATTGTATTAAAAGTAATATACAAAACATCATGATTAGAGAGATTGTGGGAACATATCACGATGGACTTTGTGACTCACTTGCCACGGACGTCACGAAAGCATGACACAGTGTGGGTGATTGTGGACCGCCTACCAAGTCAGTACATTTTCTCTCGGCTATGCATGATCTTCAATCGGAGGAATTTCAGGATATATATATATAGTATATATATATATATATATATATATATATATAAAAGATTGTTCTACTACATGGAGGTCACTTTATCAGATTCGATCAGATCCTAGGTTTACTGGCCACTTTTGGAAGAAGAGTTTTAGAAAGCCATGGGAAATACGCTTGATGATGAGCAATCAAGCCATCCATAGACAGACGGTTAGTCGGAAAGAACTATTTAGGTTTTGGAAGACATCCTACGAGCATGCGTCCTGGATCTCAAGGGTAGCTGGGAAGATCACTTACCCTTGGTAGAGTTCGCGTATAACAATAGTTGTCAAACGAGCATATAGACGACACCCTACGAGGCTTTATATGGGAGGCCATGTCAATCAAGTAATTGCTGACGAAGGTGGGAGAGATCCACCCACTCTGGCCCGATTTGGCTAGAGACATCGGCCAAGAAGGTGGATTTGATACAAACGTTTTCTCACCGCTTTAGAGCTAGTAAGAGTTACGCTGATAGACTACGACGACCTCTAGAGTTTGAGGCTAAGTGATCACGCTCTTCTTGTGTGCGTGACGCTTAAAAGAGGAGGGTTTGTGTTCCTAGTTGGGGAAGCTAGCCGAGGCATATCGGGCCTTTAAGATACCGAGAGGCGGCATAGCTTATTACTCCATGGCGCTATCACCGAAGTTTATCAAGGCCCACAGTTGCCCATGCTCCACGCTCCTAAGATACCCGCATCCAACTCATGTAGTGGATTGGGAGGATATAGTATTGATACTGGAGGAGACCTTCGGGAGAGGGACCGTGCGATTATGGATAGCCGGATTCGGGTTTGATACGCAAGACCGTGAGGCAGCTTAAGGTGTCAGGCAACACCGAGGATTGGAGGAGTAACATGGGAACGCGAGACACGACGCGCGCCCACCTATCCTTTCTTGTTTAAGGATGAAGCGCACGTGGTTTAATGCTTGCGATTAAATGACTAGTTTATATGCATATGATTACGTACGGTTGCATATGCATGGGATTGGGTGTATGTGTGTGGGAATTTCGAGACGAAATTCTTTTAAGGGGGGAAGAATGTAAAACCTGGGAAAATTAGAAATTTTTAGGAAAAATGGAAAAAAAAAATTATAATAATAATAAATTGCCATAATGGTTTAGGGAAGCCTAGAAAATTCTCTAGATCTCAGATGACGAAATGGATTTCATCGTTTGATTCGTCTCGCGAAATCTAGCTACCCATAAAATTTTGTTCAATTCCGAGACAATAAGATTTTTCAATATTTTCGAGGTAACGAAGGCCTAGTGACCTGTCAGGATGATTTACGAATATTCCGGAGTTAGAAATAACCTGCCCGGGCCTCATTTAAAATAAATTGAACTGAACTGAACTAAAAATAAATAAATTGTTTCGTAGAACTGGATCTAAGTTTATGATCGCGCGACACTTATGCTTTAAGAGCCACTCATAAACTTAAGTCAAGATGACAAAAGGAGGCAAAAAAAAAGGGGAAAAGCTCATTTTTTGGGCTTGTATCAGTTAGTGAGAGAGGAGAATAGAGGGTGTAGAGAGAGAAGCTCTAACTTCTCTCTACGATCTATGAAGATCGGGTGGTCGTCTTCCGACGGGCTAAGGTTTAAAGTCGGAGTACTCGGCGAGAGCTATGCGTGGATACCAGAAACTCCAAGTTTCGCTAAGGTTTTGCGCGGAAGGTTCGGGAAGTCGAAAGCTTTGGGTTCAAGAAGTGTTCACGAAACTTCCTCGGGTCGTTGCTCACGATTTAAGAGGTAGAGATTCTTCCTACTTTGGTTATTTTCCATTCTAGGGCTTGTTTGGTTGAGTTTTACTACCATAAAGGGGCTGTTTGGCCGTTTTTGCCCTACGGGGTTGTTTGGCAAAATAATGGGTTATGAGAACAGTGTCATGTTTTGACCCTATATGATGTCCAGTTTTTGGGGCTGATTTTCGGTTAGAAAAAGGGAGAATTTGGACTAGTATCCTTCAAGGAAATTGTAGCCTTATTTGAGAAATTGAGGGTAGGCTTTTAAATCACCCAAATTAGACATTTATAACCCATGTTATGGTCTCTGCTTTTCCTGATCACACAGTTGCTCAGCTTACGAACCTACTGGTCCGGATTTTTGGGACTGATTTTCGATTGGAAAAAAGTGAGAATTTGGACTAGTATCCTTCAATGAAATTGTATCTCTATCCGAGAACTTGATTTCAGGATTTTGAATCACCCAAATTGGACATTTATAACCTAAGTTATGGTCTATTTTTCGGGGCTGCCACAGGCTGCCTTGTTTTGGCCGAACCTACTGTCCAGATTTTTGGAACTGATATTTGGTTGAAAGTGAGAATTTGGACTAGTATCCTTCAAGGAAATTGTAGCTCTATCTAAGAACTTGATGTTAGGCTTTTGAATCACCCAAATCGGACCTCTATAACCCAAGTTATGGTCCTGCTTCAAGACTCTCTATAGCTTAAAATGCTTAATGATTTGTGTATAGACTTGCTACAATTGGTATATACCAGTATATCATTGCTTTAATTGGAGTGATATACTCTGTTGAAATTGGAAGTCAAATTGCAGGTTCTAATATTTGGTTTCAGGATGTGTTTCAGGTATGAACAAGGCTATCAGATGGTTTGGTCAGGCTATTTGTGGACATGGTGTCGTAATTAAGCCTAGGAGTATAATGTAAGTCATTGCTTGATTGATGATGACTTGTAGATGTCAATATATGTGTGTATAATATGTCGACATGTACAGGTTTATTTGGAAATCAGATAATTTATATGATTGTCCAAATGATGCATGGGTATTATGCATGGTTTAAAAATGTCCAGAGTGCATCATATATATGGTATGGTATAGGCATGGAATGCATTACAATTGCATTTCATATGCACCGGACATCATTAAATGGGCGTACATGGTCATAAATCATTCATTTCGTGAGTGTGCGTAGAGTTTGGTACTTTGGACTACGTACCCAACGAGTCTCACAGTGTATTTCATAACTTTGAATAAAGCTTATTTATCGTGAGAGATCAGTCTAATGCTTTGAATAAAGATGTTTATCGGAGACCGCCCAACGCTGACAAAGCGGTTTATCGGAGACCGCCCAATGCTTTTAATAAAGTCATGCAATGGAGATTGTCTAATGGCTTTGAATAAAGCGGTTTATCGGAGGATGTCCAATGAGTTTAAAAAAAAAAAGCTTTGTTTTGGATAAAGGGTCATTGGGTGAAACACTAATGACAAGTTTTTACACTTGGCATAAGCATGTGTGAGGGAGTCGGTGATGACTCATGTTAAAGGCATGGTGAGTGACACTTCATTCATGGCATGTAGGCATTCCAAAGTAGAAACTGCATTTTACTTGGAATGTTAGATTGTGTGAAGATGGAATTACATGTGCACTTAGGTGGGGAGTAGCCCTTGTAGGAGTTTACCCTACTGGACATTGCTCACCCCGTCGTGGGACCCCCTTTCAGGTACAGGGAGTATGCATGTGGACGATGCTCACTCGAGGCCACAAGAGTGAAGAAAGCAGGTTGTGGCTTGTAATTAATTTTTTATAAAGAAACTTGGAACAAACTAGTTCTAGCTTGTATTTTGTGTAAAAAGAATTGTAAAAATACTTTGGAACAACCTAGTTATGATTTTTAATATTTGTAAGAGTGTTGTAATTAAACTCTTGAGGACTATGATAATTAATCCTGTATATTCTGTAGTGTGGATGAGTGGGCCTGGTTAGGCCACTTTCACTCATAATTGGACCTAATGAGGTCATTGTATTATATTGGGCCATGTTGCCAGATTTTTTATATAGGTTGTATTTTGGGTAGAGCTCCCTGTACAAAGAAGACTCTGTCCGATTTTCGTTAAATCACGAGTCCTGGAAAAGGGGACACGATGGTGTGGTGTTGGGTTACCCGACGTCCATGAGTCTTCCGCGGGTTGACGAGAGTTGTCTACCGACCCCCGGGTTTTAGGGCTTCACAGAAGAGCTTACAATTTTGTGATTTACTTTGAGATGGTGGTACAAGGAAGGCTCTTTTCTCAATAGATAGAGAAAAGACACTTTGTCTAGAAGTTTGTGTTTATCATAACATTATAACAAGACCGCCTGGAGATTTTTAAATATGACTTAAAGTGTCCTTGAGGTCTAGTTCAAGTGGTAAAGGGGATGGGTGTACGCGAGGTCTTAGAATCGAGTTCTTATAAGAACAAAATGCTACAATGATGTAATGCAAAGTGAATAGATGTAAAAAAAATATTATTTAAAGACAAATTTTGACATATATAAGTGTGTTCCAGGTCATAGTCCTTGATGTTTAGGCTGTGATCTCGTTTGGACTTAAGTGCAGTTTGTCCGAACTCCCCCTGTAGGTCTTAGTGTGTGCAGAGTAGATGCCATGTATTTGCAATTGTAAAATAATCAAAGAGAGGAATTGGAGGAATAATTCCTTGTGATTTTCATTGATCCATCACGTGTATATATAGAAAGGGTTAGACTGTACAATAGGTGAGCCAATCCAACCTTCCTAATTTGTTATAACTATATAAGACAAGTTTCCTAACTAGTTACAATTTATATGTAAAGTTGATATATGCTAGAACACTTCCCTCAAGTTGGAGCATGGATATTAATCATGTCCATCTTGTTACATGGATAACTAACCCAGTCCCCACTCAGGGCCTTTGAGAAGATATCACCAAATTGTTCTTCAGTCTTCACATATCTTGTAGAAATCAAGCCGAGTTGTATTTTCTTATGAACGAAATGACAATCTATCTCAATATGCTTAGTTCATTCATAGAATACAAGATTAGAAGCAATATGAAGGGCAACCTTGTTACACACCAGAGTTTTGCTGGGACTGGTGTCTTAATGCCGACTTGCTTCAAGAGTTGATGAAGCCACATGATCTCACACATAGACTGTGTCATTGCTCTATATTCAGACTCTACACTCGAACGGGAAACAACCCCTTGCCTTTTACTTTTCCATGATACTAGGTGAAGTGGATCTCCTATCTTCCTTTGACCCTACCCAATCAGTAAATGTAAAACATTCAATTCTGTTATGCCCATGATTACTATATAGAATACCTCGTCCTCACGCTCCTTTCAAATAACATAGAATATGTTCTACAGCTACCCAATGGTCGGTTGTTGGAGCGAAGATGTACTGACTTACAACACTGACGACTGGGTGGGAAATATCAGGACGGATTATTATAAGATAATTCAGCTTCCCAACTAGTCTTCTATATCTCTTAGGATCCTTAAATGTTTCGCCTTCTCTAGTAAGGTGTACGCTTGAAGCCATAGGGGAACTGCATGGTTTTACCCTAAACTTTCCAGTCTCAGACAATAAATCAAGCACATATTTCCTTTGAGATAAAATATTTCATGTTTGCTTTGCATAACTTCAATGCCCAAGAAATATCTTAGCATCCCTAAGTCCTTTGTATGGAATTGGCCATGAAGAAAGGACTTAAGAGATGAGATACCTTTACAGTCACTTCTAGTGATAACAATATCATCCACATACACTACCAATAGAATGATACATGACCTGGAGTTCTTGTAGAAGACAGAGTGGTCAAATTTACTCTTCCTCATGCCAAATTTCTCAACTACTTCATTGAATTTGCCAAACCAAGCTTTGGGACTATGTTTCAAACCATACAACCATACAAAGACTTTCGAAGACAACAAACCTTCCTAATGTACACCTCCTCTTGAAGGTCACCATGAAGAAATGCATTCTTAATATCAAGTTGGTGGAGATCCTAATAGGAAGTGGCAGCCAGGGAAAAAAAAATTGAACAAATGTCATCTTAGCGACTGGGGAAAAGGTGTCAAAGTAGTCCACACCATAGGTTTGAGCATACCTCTTAGCCACAAGTCGCGCTTTCAATCGAGCAACTGAACCATCAAAATTAAACCTTACTTGCAAAAACCCAGCGGCATCCAATGGCTTTCTTCCCAATAGGTAACTGTACTAAGTCCCAAGTACCATTTCCATTCAAAGCATCCATCTCCTCTATCATAGCACTACGCGAACTAAGGTGAGATAAGGATTCATGAAAATTGTTAGGCAACAAAATAAAGTCCAAAGATGCAACAAAAGAACATGAATAGGAAGACAAATGGTTATAAGAACAAACGGAAGAAATCAGATGGGCACACTATCATTTACCTTTACGAAGAGTAATAGGGAGATCATTAAGGTTTATTAGATCTGATGACGAAGCAAGCGGTGGGGGACTCGAGGCTGGAGGGTTTTGACACTGCGGATAGACATGAGTGATAGGAGGTTTTACCTGAGCAAGAACATGAGTCGGTTTTGGAGAGATAATGGGTGTGGCAAGAGTATAAACAAGCAGGTCTTCTTCCTCCCCCCGACTAGTGTGGATTGGAGGTGAAGAGAAAGGGACATTCTCAAGAAAGTTGACATTAGTCCAAACCAAGTACCTACGAAGACTAGGGCTATAACATCGATTCCCTTTATGAACCTAAGAATAACCAAGAAAGATACATTTCAAAGACTTATGATTGAGTTTAGACACCTACGGACGGACATCTCGAACAAAACAAGCATACCCAAATATCCTAGGCTCAATAGGAAAAAAAGGTTTATTTGGAAAAATGATGTAATACGGAATGTTCCAATTCAAGACCTTAGGCATTCGATTAATTAAAAAAAAAAAAAAAGCAATGGAAACAACATCGACCCATAAATGCTTGGGCACATCCATTTCAAATAATAGAGCTCTGGCAATTTCAAGGAGGTGTCCATTCTTCCTTCCAGCCACTCAATTATAAGGAGTATCAACATAGGAGGTCTGATGGATGATGCCATTTTGAAGCATGAATGACTGAAACTTTTTTGAAACATATTCTTTAACATTATCACTTCTCAGACTTTGAACAGAAACATAAAATTGAGTGTGTATCTTAGCACAAAAGACACGTAAATGAGAAAATAACCCAAAGCGGTTTTTCATTAAATATAACCAAGTGGTTCGTGAATAATCATCAACAAAAGTGACAAAGTATCAAAACCCAGTTGGAGACACAACTGGACATGGACCCCACACATTTGGATAGACTAATTCAAATGGAGCACTAGCTCGTTTATTGACTATAGGACTAGAATGAAAACGATGATGCTTTGAAAATTGATAAGACTCACAATCTAATGATGACAAACTCAAAAACTAAGAACATAAGTTTTTCAACAAGGGAAGAAAGGGATGGCCCAATCAACAATGTTTCTCAAATGGTGTAGTAACTCCAAAACAAGTGACAGGTGTTGGTATTACATGATCAAGAATCTAGAGAACCCTAGACTCACGTCTCTACCAATAATCTGCTTCGTCATAAGATCCTGAAAGAGACAAAAATCAGGAAAGAATGAGATATAACACTTAAGTGCTTGAGTTAATTTGCTCACAATCATCAAATTAAAAATGAAATTTGGTAAACTCAAGATGGATGACCAAAGAATAGATGGAATGAGAAAAATTGTGCCTGACCCAAGAACACATGATTATGATCCATCTGTAAGAGTGACAGTGGAAGTTGAAGGTTGTGATTGAAAAGTAGAGAATGGGCTACGATTACCTGTCATGTGATCTATGGCTCTAAAATCAATGACCCATTCGGAGGACAAAGAAGAGACAAGATATTTCGGGTTACCTGACTCAACAATAATAGTAATTGGAGTAGATGGAGACTTCAATGATTCTTGATACAAGTGGAACCTGGCTAATTCTTCTTTAGTGAACCGAATCGGGCTCGATGGATGCTCATTTGTGGAAGCTACATAAGTCGACGAAAATCTTTGATTTCGACTATGCTGCTTCTTACAGTCTCGTATAACATGTCCAAGATTACTGCAGTAATAACATACAACTCCTCTAGAGCTTGGCTCTTTAGAGTTACTACATGGACCACTATTTCTATATTGTTGCTTTTTTTACTCACCAATGTTCCAAAAAACAAGGGCATTGTTCATTTGGGTAGATTGAGAGGTAGGTGAGGAGATCTCTATGCGAAGTATCCTACCGATCATTTCTTAGAAAGGTGAAATCTTAAGGCTGGACATAATCTGCGCCTTAATAGAATCATACTCAGAAGGGAGGGCGGCTAGGAAACTCATCACTGCCATCTTTTCTCGTTGAGCTTATTGAACCTTAACATCTGGACTAAACGGTAATAGCATGCTTAGTTCCTCATATGTCTTTTTATAGTCCATGAAGAGTTTCGTAAGAGACCGATCCTCGTTTCTCAAAGCGATAAAAGGCTCTACATACATCAAATATGCGAGAAATATTCTCTTTGTTAGAATACACAAATTCCAAATATTCCATCAGCTCCTTAACAAACTCATAGTGATTAATGAGGGTGAGCACTTTACCGTTAATGGAATTACAAATTTGTAGGAAGAAACATGCATCATCTTCCAGCCATAGTTCTTTCAAATCATCAGTTAGAGGGTCCTTATCATGATGACTGGCCACACAAATACTCCTCAAGTCGAGGTGAATTTTTTTACTCCAATCCGAGTAATTAGGACCAGTGAGTTTATCCTCCATGATTTTAGACATTATCGGGACCACTTCAGGCACCGAAACAGGCTTTTTATCTTTTGAAGTACTCATTAGGAAGCCAAGGAAAGAATTCAAGGACAAAGAATGCCTCCAAAAATCAAGAGCATAGAAGCCTCTTGAAAAACCCTAGGTCTAACACACAAATCCACAAAGAAATTCGAAGGCCGAATCACAAAACGCCTCTGGATGTTACTGAAAAGCGAAGGAATCAAGAAACAAAAGCAGAGGCAGAAGGAAGAGTGGTTGTGTAACGCCCTAAAAATACCCTAACAGTTTTAGAACATGTTTAGGGTATAAAATAAAGTAAATGAAATTTTTCCGGAATTTAAATCCCACAAAACGAAAAAATATACAACCGGAAAATTTACAAGAAATAGAAATAAATTTACTAAAAATGTCAAATGGGGACAAGGGTCCTAAATGAGAATATAGTTTTAAAATATGAATGATAGAAAATGAATGTGAAATGAAACTTTAAAATGAGAATAATAATGAGAAATGGGAATTAGCGTGTAGGCGAGCAAGGCCTTATGAAGGATTTGACTTAGAATAGGCGGTCTTGTAAAAGGGCATAACTCTCATTTGTGCATTTTGGGTTTGGGAAGAAGGAGAAGCCATTGTTGGTGATTTCTTCTCCATGTAAACAAGAGATGAAGTGATCAAGAAGGAGGAAGAAGAAAGAAAAGAGAAGAAGAGCTTAAAGGTAAGAAAAACTAAACCCTAATATCTTTTTCTTGTGTTTGGATTTGGGGAAAAACCCTAACCTTATATAAAGGTGATTTTGATTGGTTGTAGATCAGTTTTGGGGTTGTGTTGGGTTGCGTTTTGAAGTGTATTGTTAGTTGGTGTGGTTTGGATTGGTCTTGAGGAATGTTTGTAAAAGGGAAATGTTGGGTTTTCAAAGGAAATGCTGTCAAATATTTGTCAAAACCCCTGTTCTTGTTTTGGCTATAGATTAAGTTATAATCATCCAAATTGGATGATTACAATTGAAGAAGAAACCTTAGAACTATAGCTTCAAATTAGTGAAGGAAACATTACCAATTTATAGAGTTAAGACCCTAGAAATTGAAAAAAACAGTGGGTGATCCAGTGAGCTGGGCATATCGACTAGTTTGACATTAAAATGCCATAACTTGAGTTTGGGTGATCCAAATTTGATGATTCCAATTGGAGAAGAAACCTTAGAACCATAGCTTCAATGAAAGAACCATTACCAATTTATGGAGTTAAGACCCCAGGAATAAAAAAAAAAACGTTGGGTGATCAGTGAAATTTTGGGCATGTCGACTAGTTTGACATTAAAATGTAAATGGCTTAATTTTAGTTATCAAATGAGATGATTCTAATTCCTACTGAAAATAGAACTCCTAGAACAACCGACTAATATGTGATTTTCATTGTATTTGAATAGGGGTTGATGAGGAGGAAAGCGCGTGAAGTCGGGTCCCGAAGGTGGAATCAAAGTAGCCCGATTTTGGTTTTGTTCTCGGAAACTCTCTCTACATTTCTAAAATATTTGAATAATTACAAAATAGTTTGAATTTTGGAAATGATTGATAAAGAAAGTGCATATTGATTTGTGTTTGAAATGATTTGTTTAAGTGATTTGAGACAATTGCTTGTGAAGCAGATTTGCATAAGAAAATTGCATGAATGAAATGTTCTGTTGCATACAAATGTATATATATACTATTGTAAATTGTATTGAATGATTTTAATGCCCTTAAAGAATGTGCTTAGTTAGAATTTGGAGTTAAGGATAAATTGGTATATACCAATAAGAGTCGAACAAACGTACTATTGTGGCATAATGATCAAGTAGCCCATGTGAAGGGCAATTATCGGTAGTGTACACCAACGAGTACATATATATATATATATATATATATATATATATATATATATCTCTATATATATATACCGACTACATGGCAATGACTATCATAGGTGATTCGTTATCATATTGCAGCATAGGTTAAATTCAATAAGGACAAAATGATAATAAGATTGAAAAGTGCACGATTTGTGCTTTGAATGATTTTTTTTCTCTTTCTTTCTGCCTATGAAATGCATAGCTTGAGATAACCAATGAATGGTAATTGATTCATCGAATAAATATATAGATACATATTGTATTGCATTAGTCATTGAAAATTGTACAAAAGCCTTGTTTTATAAATATTGCATCTTTCGATTTAAAATGAAATGAAGAGGGAATATAACTATATAGAACCACTAAGTATGAAAATTCTTAAGCGTGTTGTTTTTATCCATGCCCTTGAGAATCTTAAGTGAATAGGTCTGGTAAAGCCGCACAAACATAGAGCCAACGTCAAAGCCATTCGGAGAAGAAGTAAAACTCCGCGCACGCATGCATGAAATTGAATTGACTCATTTTGTATAAAGTATCTTGTGAAAGTTAAACTCTTGATTCTATTTTGTAAATGTTTTTGATATTGAAAACTTTGATAAATTTTGTAAATGATGATACAAATGTGGGAGTTATCCAAAAATGATGGCCGCCATAAAATGTTTAGTTTCACTTAAAATGTTTAATGTATATTTTACGTATACCCGATGAGTATTTGATAGTTTGGTATTGAAAATGTGTTCACATTTGTATTGAATTTTTGTATTTAGTTGGAAATAGAGAAAAATTGAGAATGACGTTTCCACTAGATACGGTTCGGATTCGCCAATCGGGTTGGGTCGAGGAATTGGAGGAATAATTCCTTGTGATTTTCATTGATCCATCACGTGTATATATAGAAAGGGTTAGGTTGTACAATAGGTAAGCCGATCTAACCTTCCTAATTTGTTACAAGTCTATAAGACAAGTTTCCTAACTAGTTACAATCTATATGTAAAGTTGATATATGCTATAACAACAATAAAGTAAACGCACACACAATCCTTTATTTGGTTCGAGTGGCACATCTACGTCCATGGGATTGTGCCCGGGGACCTGGGATTTCCACTTATATGATTCAAGGTTTACAATTAGTTTTATGTGGTACAAGACTCCCTCTCTGCCCACGGCCCTTCTTAAAACCTAATCATGACTCCAAGTGGAATTCAGAATGAACTCCCTCTATTCCCTTCTCTACAACATCGCACACCTATACCCACATTACATCAATATAAGATGAAGAAAATAAAGAACATCATCTTTTACACAATGTGAAAGGCTTTTAACGTGCAATACCTCAATCGAGTATCTTTACTTTGCACTCCTTTAGTATGTTCGGACTTCGCTTGTTCTTCTTCAAGCTCTGCTCCTGATATTCGTGTCAAGAACTTCCAACGTTGTGAATTTATAGCCTTATGAATTAGTCTTGGAATTCTTGATAAGGTTAGATCATTATCCTAATAAGACTCCATATCCTACCTTCCATTTTCTATTCTTTCCTTTAAGCTATCATAGCGAAAATAGGAAACTTGTTGCTCTAGTATCCTCTTCGGAATAGTATCCTAGATTATTTCTAATTTTGGTTTGATAGCTTAAAAGTCTGGATCCTCTAAGATTTGATATTTATCCTCTTACCAAATAGATCTCAGGCTCATTGGTTACTTGCTCCACAAGATCCTTAGCCTCTAAGCTAGCAAACTGCCTTGCGTCCCACGTCAGCTTTGCTCCTAGTCCAGACGTCCCACGTTTGTCACGTCCCTACAACATAGAATTGCCTTAGTCCAAACTACTTCCTAGTCCTACCAGGGACTTCACCTCTATTTCATCAAATCTTCATCAACCTCGATATTTGAAGTAGCTGTCTTCTTGTAGGGGACCCTTAAGACAAAGGTATGGAAAATTTCAAACCCAACAGTTTTTAAGGATTTTCACTATGGTGCAATTATCCATTGCAATGCTACTTCCACCTTAGATATAGTCGTCAAGAAATAGTGATAAATTATATTATAATAGTTGAGATTGATTTGAATTATATTATTATTAAAATAGGTTTTATTATACGATGACTTTGATAAATTCTTCACTAAAATTCCCTTTCTCCTACCACAGTGATGAAAAAATTTCTTATCTTCTCAATAGCTTACAAAAAAAAAAAAAAAAGAAAGAAAGAAAGTTAAAAGTAATAAAATGTGAATCTATAATAATAATTTCCAACCCATATGTAAACATCCTCCCATAGTAGATAGTAATCAAACTGAACTTAAAAATAACTTAAATGGAGAAGGGACCTAAGTTAAGTAGTTTCTAGTTTTATTTTGTTTTCATAGTGCTTTTTCTATTGACAAACTCTCACCTTACCCTGTTTATATATTAAAGATATTTGGAAGAATTATGCTATGGTTTATCAATATGATTCTATTTAAAAAAAAGTTTATGATGAATAGGAAACTAAGGGCAAGTTAACTCATTTTAAAAATAATTCCTGTAGGTATGGGAAACTAAGGTCAGATTAACTTATTTAAAAATAATTCCTATTAAGTTATTACCAGTGTGGGAGACAGTTCTTGTTTCAAAAATATCATTTTTAAACGTGAGAAAACCCAAAAAAAAAAAAGAAAATTTTTAAATAACAGATTTTGATAGATTCAGAAAAAGGAAAGTAAAGTGTATTAAAAAAATATATATAATATGTTTGTGTATAAAATTGAAAATATAAAAATTTAAATTATTATTATTTTAATTTTAATTTTTATATTTTGATTTATTATGAATGTTTTTATTTCAAAATATTAAAAATATAAATTCGTAAAAAAATTCTAAAATATAAAAATTAATGAAGTTCTAATATTTTATTAAAATAAATTATTAAAGTATTTATACATTAGAGGTACTGCAATTTATATTTTTAATATTTTGAAAAAAAAAAAACATTAGTAAATCAAAATTAGATAAATATAAAATTAAGAAATAATAGTAATTTCAAATTTTTATGTTTTTAATTTTATGCCTAAACATATTATATATGTTTCTTGAACACACTTTACTTTTTTTTTTTTTTTAATCGTTCAAAATTTGTTATTTAAAATAAATATGATTATTTTTCTTTGTCTTTTTGTGGGGTTTTTTTTTTAAGGATTTTGTTACCACGGTTAAAAAGGTCATTTTTGAAACAAGAACAACCTACTCACCGTTAACTATTGGAAAAAATAACCCAAATTGAATGACATTCATTATGGAGGAATGAATGATATTCATTTGTGAGAATGAATGATATTCAGTCCAATGTCTCTATTAAAGAAGCTTTTCCTATTGTAAGTGTTGTGGCATGTGGCTCATATTAAGGCAGTTGCCCTTCATGCATAACCTCTTTTGTTAGGAAGGGGGGCGAAATATCAAGTTGGGGGTGCGCCCCTGCGATACGGTAAGGTATATTTAGGGTATAGAGGTATTTTTGCAATTTGGTCATATCCAGAGTTATTATAAATACTCTTCTATGTAACCCTAGTTGGTGATAGTGAAAACGTTCAAGCCGTTGTCCCTGTGGATGCAGGCACACTACCGAACCACGTAAAATCTGTGTGTTTTCTTCTTGTTTTTCCTTTTTCGATCCTTATCACCATTCCCGCACAATTTTCAACAACTGGTATCAGAGCATAGGCTATGATGGCTGCGATCTCCCATACGAACATAGTGAAGTTCGACAGATCTGAGAACTTTCGATTGTGGCAGAGGAGGGTTAAGGATGTGTTAGTGCAGCAGGGTTTGGTTAAGGCGTTGATTGGAAAACAACCCGAAGGAATGAAGGACATGGAGTGGCAAGATTTGGAAATGAGGGTTGCGTTGACTATCAGGATGTGTAGTGATGAAGGTGATCTCTGCATGTCATGGATGAAGAATCTGCGCGGCAATTTGGTTGAAGTTGGAGAGTTGATGCATGTCGAAATCATTAACAGACCAGCTACTTCTTAAGAAGAAGTTATTTATGGTCTAGAGATGGTAGAATTGACACTATATCAACACATAAACGTGTTTAATCAGATCATTAGTGATTTGAATCGAGTTGATGTGAAGTTCGAAGAGGAAGACATGGCATTGATTTTACTCAATTCTCTACCCGAGTCTTTCGATAATCTGGTTACTACTTTGATGTGAGGGAAAGAAACCCTAGAATTGGAGGAGTTCACAGGTGCTCTACTATCCTTTAATCAAAGGAAGAAAGCCTATGATGGGAGTTGACAGGGTGAAGGGCTTTGGCGATGGTAGCCCAGGAATGTGGGAGAAGCGAGTCTCGGGTGGAGTTGATTAGAGCAAATCTCAATCAATTCGAGGAATGGATATTTAGTGTTACAAGTGCGGGAAAAAGGGGCACATAAAATGAGAATGTCCAGAATGGTAGAAGGGGAACACAAAATACAAAGAGGGTTCATCAAAGTTTGTGAATGTAGTAGAAGAAGGGGACTCAAAGAGTTGTGATGGTGATATGCTTTTAGTTTCATCCAGTCGAGATCATCTGACGGATTCTTAGATTATTGATTCAGCATGTTCTTATCATATGATGCCCAATAAAGATTGGTTTGACACTTACAAATTAGTAAATTCTAGTTCTGTTTTGATGGGTAATTATGCTTCATGCAGGGTTGTTGAAATCGGGAATATCAGAGTTAAGATGTTTGATGGTGTCATTAGAACTTTGTGTGATGTTAGACATGTTCCTAACTCGAGAAAGAATTTGATTTCATTTGGAAATCTAAACAGTAATGGTTTTAGTTACAAATTTGCCAATGGAGTAATGAAGGTGAGCAAAGGTGTCTTGGCCAGTGAAGGGCAAGGCCAGTGAGAATATCTACCAAATTGATGGGTACCATGATTGTAGGTGGAGTGCTGGCCCCCATGGGAAGCTTGAGTTAGAGAGTACAACCTTGTGGCATATGCGGTTAAGGCATATGGGTGAGCGTGGGATGGTAGAGCTACATAAGAGAAAAATATTGAAGGGTATCAAAACATGCAGTGTTGAGTTCTACAAATATTGTGTTTTTGGAAAACAAAATAAGGTACAGTTCAAGACAGCCACACACAAGACATAAGGAATTCTTGATTATGTTCATATAAACATTTGGGGGCCAATACAGACAGCATCATTGGGAGGCATTGTATATTTTGTGAGTTTTATTGATGACTACTCATGAAAAGTTTGGGTGTACTTCATGCGGCACAAGTTAGAGACATTTGACAAATTAGAGTTATAGAAAACTGAAGTAGAAAACCAAACAGGGAGGAAGATAAAATACCTTAGGTCAGAGACTGAAGATTCATAGAGTTGGGTAAGGAGCATGGGAATAAGAGGCACTTCACAGTCCAGAAGACACCATAGTAGAATGGTGTAGCAGGGAGGATGAATAGATCTATAATTGAAAGAGCTCAGTGTATCATATTGAATGGAGGGTTAGAAAAGAAGTTATGGGCAGAGGCAGTGAGTATGACATGCTACTTAATCAATAGGTCACCAAGGGCAGCATTAGATGGGAAATTTGCCAAGGAGGTATGGACAGGAAATGAGGTAGACTACTCGAGATTAAGAGTGTTCGGATGTCTAGCCTATGCACACATTGCTGGAGAGAAGAGATCAAAGCTTGATGCTAAGTTTAGACAATGCACTTTTTTGGGATATCATAAAGGGGTAAAAGGTTTCAAGCTGTGGGATCTGAAGGCAAACAAGGTGGTGATCAATAGAGATATGATTTTTGATGAGAAAACCATGTTGCAGAATACTCAAAAAGATGATATGCAAGCTCCGAAAAATCATTACGATGCTTAGTGAGTACGGGGTGGAATTTGGAGACTCATAATCACGGATGATACTCGAGTGCGAGAGAGAACCCGATCCTGAATTAGCAACCTTATGTATAGTCACGGGAAGAGACAAATGCTCTATCAAGTCGCCTACCGGTATGGTTTGAGGATTTGGTTTCTTAATGCTAATCACTAGTAGTGGGGATCCTGCCTAACTTTCGGGAGGCGTGCATAGCGAAGGTAGTTGGATGGGTGTTATGGAGGAGGAGATGCAATATCTGCATAAGAACCAAATGTAGGAGTTGGTGGAACTTCCTAAAGGGGAGAGGGATATAGGGTGCAAGTGGTTGTACAAGAAGAAAAAAACAATTTCATAAAAGAAGGTGAAAAGTTCAAGGATTGCCTAGTAGCAAAGGGTTACTCACATAATCATGGGGTTGACTATGATGAGATTTTTCCCTCATGGTCAAACATACCTCTATCAAGACAGTGTTGAGTTTGGTAGCGTATTTTGATAGGTTAGGCAAATGGATGTAAAGACAACTTTCCTTCACTGGTGAGTTAAGGAAATTTGTCTACATGGTACATCAGGAAGGTTCACTCGACATGACGAAACGCAGTGCGTAAATTGAAGAAATAACTATATGGGTTGAAGCATTCCCCAAGACAATGGTACAAGAGATTTAACTCCTATATGATCTGAATTGGCTACAAAAGATGTGCGTATTGTGTTTATGTGAAGAGTATTGATGATGGTTCATCCATTTTTCTGTTGCTTTATGTGGATGATATGCTGATTGCTTCAAAGAGTATGAGTGAGGTCAACAAATTAAAGATCTTATTGAGCAAAGAATTTGACATGAAGGATTTAGGTGAGGCTAAGAAGATTCTTGGGATGGAGATTCGCAGAGAAAGAGCTCTAGGGAGATTATGGTTGTCTCAGAGTGGCTATGTTAGGAAGGTGTTGGAGAGGGTTCGGCATGGAATCACAGAAAACTAGTAAGTACCCCTTTGGCGAACCATTTCAGATTGTCTACTACACGATTGCAAAAGGCGGGATGATCTTATAGACATGTCAAAGGTCCCATATGCAAGTGTAGTGAGATGCTTGATGTATTCTATGGTTTGTCTGAGATAATATTTGTACGAGTACATTGAAAGTAAAGGTAAGTAAGTTTCTATCGAATCCAGGAAGATCACATTAGGATGTAGTCAATTGGATCTTCGGATACTTGAGAGGGACTATAGACTATGGCATCATGTTTAGTAGACAATAGAGTGTTCCTTCAGTTGTGGGATATGTAGATGCTGATTATGCAAGGGATTTGGATGACAAGAGGTCTACCATAGGTTACGTTTTCACTCTTGGTAGAGGACCTAAGTCTATGGTACAGTCCCTAGTTGCATTATCTACCACTGAGTTTGAGTATATGGTAGTAGCTGAAGCTACCAAGGAAGCATTGTGGCTTGTAGGATTGTTCAAGGAGCTAGGTATTTAGCAAGGTGGAGTTCAGTTGCATTATGACAGTCAAAGTGCCATCTTTTTGGTAAAGAACCAAGTGTATCATGCAAGGACCAAACAAATAGATGTGAGATTTCACAAGATCAAGGAGTTGGTCTTTTGTGGTGAGTTATTGCTTGAGAAGATTCAGACTTCTGAGAATGCAGTAGACATGTTGACAAAGCCTATTACCATAGAGAAGTTCAAGCCTTGTTTGACTTGATTAACATCTCTAGATGTTAGATGAGATGCCCAGACCTATTGCCTAGTTTGAGACAAGTCATGGTTAGTTTCTTCAAAGAGGTGGATATTCGCCAAGGTGGAGATGGTTATGGCATGTAGCTCATATTAAGGCATTTGCCCTTCATGCATAACCACTTTTGTTGGGAAGGGGGCGAAATATTAGGTTGGGGGTGCGCCCCGGTGATACGGTACGATATATTTAGGGTATATGGGTATTTTTGTAATTTGGTCATATCTAGGGTTATTATAAATACCCTTCTATGTAACCCTATTTGGTGATAGTGAAAACGTTCAAACTGTTGTTCCCGTGGTTGGTAGGCACACTGCCAAACCACGTAAAATCTATATGTATTATTCTTGTTTTTCCTTCTCCTATCCTTATCACCATTCTTGCACGATTTTCAACAGTAAGTGTGTATCAATTTTCTTTGTTTCTGTATGTGTTAAGGTTGGATCAAGCTAGTTCTGTATTCGAGAGTTATTGGTACAGTGATAGGTTCGAACATAGTTTCGGTTCGTGAGTACTATTAAGGTGTTGTGGTCTTTGCTTGTGCGCCGTTTTATCAGAGACAGGCGATCGATTAGCCTTATGAGAGCAGCGAATATGTTTTAAGGAGATTGTGACTCCTCATGAGACTCAACATCCTCCATCTCTGACAAACGTTATTTTTTCCTATAATTTTCTTTTCTTTCTTTGTAATTTTTCATTTCCTTCATCATTTTGTTTCCGTGTATTTGCAAACAAGTTTGTAACGGTCTTAAAACATATTCAAAGGGGGAAGGGAAAAACAAGAAGGAAGACCTAGTAGATTGGAAAAAAAAAAAAGGAAAAGAAGGTGATAGAAAGAGAGAGAGGTGATTAGAAGAGAAAAAAAAAAGGAAAATTTCATTTCCTTGAAGAAATAGACGTTTTTAAGGAAAAAAAAATTGTTTCCTAAGGAAGGAAAAAATGTTTCCTTGATAAAAGAATTAAAAAGTTGAAAAGAGAATCCTAAGGAAGGAAAAATTTGTTTACCTTTTTAAGGAAAAAATAATTGTTTCCTTTTAAACATTTATCCCTTTAGGTTTTTGTTTAAAAGAATTTTAAGGGAAAAAAAAAAAAGAAGTTTGCATTTTTGGGATTGGTTGTTTTTAAAAGTCAAAAGGAAAAAAAAAACTTAAATTTCTTTTTCTGTAACAAAAAGAAATTTTTTTTCCTTAAAGATAATGTTTTTTTCTTGTTAATTTTTCTTTTTAAGGCTTGTTGATCATTTAAAAAAAAAACATATGTGTTTTGTAAGGAAAGAATTAGTTTAGTCTTTTATCAAAATCTCTTTTTGGAAAAAGGTTTTAATCAACCTTGGATAAGGGGTTTTTTTTAAGGAAAAAACTTTTATAAAGGGGTTAAAGAAAAAGGGAAAACAAAAGTTTTTTTGGCAATGATTTGAAGTTTTCCTTTATTCCTTCGGAGAGAAGGTTAAAAGCCAAACAAACAAGTGGTTTATTGGTATATTAAAGAAAATCCTAATATAAAAGTACAAGGAAGGATTATGAACCCATGATCTAGAATTCAATGGGGATATGCTCTACCACTAGGCTACATGCTTAGTTATGGATTTTCTTGTGAGGAATATATGATAACGAGATAAGCCTATTAGACTAAACTCTACATTCACTTTGTGGGTTTTCTACCAATTCTTTTTGGTTTTTGGAAATTGGAAATTACGATATAGAGAAGTTCTGTCTAAGGAGTTTGGATCTTAGGCGGGATCGTTTGTGACCCCTCCAATCTTTCATGGGAACTGAATATTCTGTCTAAGGAGGTTGGTTATGGTCTGTGTTTTTATACCCCACCAGTTTTTCTTGGAAATATTTCGTTACACGTTATTTTCAATTATTATGAGAATTGGTTTTGGGAATAGAAAATTGACACATTTTCTACAAATTTGTAGAAAAATGGACTTTGATTCCAACAATGTTGTTCCTATTGCATTTGCCTAAGTGACAACCTATTGTAGCATAAGTGCCAATGATGCCTACTGCTATGTCTATCTCTATCTCACATGGAGAAAAGCTAGAGAAGTTCAACGGACTAAACTAGGGATGGCAATGGGGCGGGTTTTTTCGGATACCCGCCTCGCCTCACCCCTAATGGGACGGGTATGATATACATATAAACGAGTTCTTCATAGGTTTGGGAAAATTTTGTAAAACCCTAATCGGATTTGGGACGGGTTTGATTAATTCTTGCCCGCCCCGCCCTGGTTGCCCCATTATAGATACAAAATATGATTTCTCTTAAAACACCTTCAATATGAATTTTTCAATCCAAGACACTCCAGATCTCACAAAGTTAGGCCACATGTGACATCTCCTCCTACAGCAAGGGCATTATCAGCTTACCAATTCAAAAATGAAATATTTAAGAAAATGGAATTTCAAAATCATCAAAATTGAAACCTTTTGGACATTTTTCAGATGAGTAGTCGTCGGTAAAGTCTTGAGGAGAGCTTAAATTTTCCATCTTTCTTCTCATCTTTAGGTTCCTTGAAAAATAACTTAAGGATTTTTTAGGGGGAAAAGGCATTAAAAGTATGTAGGAAAGAAATAAAGGGGGCAAGGGTAGGGGAGGGAAGGGGGATAGGGGTGGGAGGGAAGGGATGCTTTTGTTTCTCTCTCTGTATTTATTTCTCACACACCGTTTCACGTCTAGTAGCCAAGCATTTATTTCTCCACTCCTGCTTCATCTCGATAGCCAACAATGTAGGGGATCGCATTGTTAGGGTTAGAGAAAGAGGGAGAGGAGGTTTTAGGGGAGGGGAGTTGGGACGTTAGTTAGAAAAATAGGGAGATGAGGTCTTGGGGGAGAGAAGTATGGATGGGGTGGGTCGGGGATGGGTTTATAAATTTTTTGGCAATCTCGCCCCACCCCGCCCTGTCCTGCCACGTCTCCTCCATAGGTTTATGTAGGTATAGGAACTTCTGTACAATAATGGGACTGGGTTAGGACATGGTCGACTCGTCTCGAACCTGCCCCCATTGCCATCCTTAGACTAAACTTTAAACTGTGGCAACATAAGATGTTATTCTACCTGACCACCTTGAATCTTGTGACATTTTTTACTGAAGATGCTCCTAAGCTAAAAGAAGATAAGCACGATATCCAAGTCATCACTACTGTGGATGATTGGAAACATTCTGACTTTCTATGCAGAAACTATGTCATGAATGCTTTGACTAATTCTTTAAACAATGTATATTCAGATAAGAAAATAGACAAGGAGCTATGGGAATCACTAGATCGAAAATATAAAAGTGAGGAAGCTGGGGCCAAGAAGTTTGTTGTGGGTCGTTTCCTTGATTACAAAATGGTAGATTCCAAGATTGTGGTCAGTCAAGTCCAAGAACTTTAGGTAATCCTCCATGAGATACATGCTAAGGAAATGATGATGAGCGAAACTTTTCAAGTTGTGGCTATTATAGGGAAGTTGCCCCTTGCTTGGAAAGACTTCAAGACTTACCTCAAGCATAAGAGAAAGGAAATGAGCATCGAAGATCTGATTATTAGACTTTGCATCGAAGAAGACAATAGGGGATCCGAGAAGAAAGGGGCACACAATCTAGGCAAGGCCAAGGCTAACTTTGTGGAACATGGCCAAGGTTCCAAGTTCAAGAAAGCCAACACCAAAGGGAAAGGTTGTAATTTGGGACCAAAAAGGAGAATCTCTAAGAAGTAGAAGTTATAAGGGAAATGTTTAAACTATGGGAAGCAAGGTCACAAATCTTCGGATTGCAAAATGCCAAAGAGGAACAAACCTAAGGAAGCCAATGTGGTTGATGGCATCACCAAGGATGTGTCTGATATTGACCTCACAGCAGTAATCTCTGAGATGAACTTGGTGGGATTCAATGCCAAGGAATGGTGGATTGACACGGGTGCTACTTGCCATGTGTGCTCGGACAAGAAGATGTTCTCCACCTTTGAACCAATTGAGACTAGGGAAAAAGTGTTTATGTGATACCCTAAAACCTAAGGGTCCCATTGACCAACTGTCAACTTGCAGAATACCTATGGGTATCACATATCTTGATACTACACTATCATGTCTCATTCACCGAGACTCTTTTATGAGTAAAAGTAGCCCACCGGGCCTTTTCAACCATACTCAAAATATTACCTAAGACTATGTCATAATAGTCCTTAAGAGTTTATTACAACACTCTTATACAAAATCATATATTAACACTATTTTGTTCTAATATATTTTACAAAATGAATATCAAGGCCACATGTCGGCCTTCTTCACAATTACGACCTCGGATGAGCGCCGTCCATTAGTGTCTGTCCTGCACCTTAAATATTTTTCCCATAAAGGGTGAGCCACGCCCAGTAGAGAATACCTCGTACAAGGGCTACTCCCCACCTAAGCTCACATGCAATGTCCACTTACCATTTCACAATCACATTCCAATAAGAACATGCCAATTTTATATGGAATCCTACATGCCATGCCATGAAATGAGATGCAACTCATCATGTACCATGTGCCCGAGTCCTCACCAACTCCCTCACACAACACCTAAGCCCATGTGTGAAAACCGTCATTGTGGATGACATCCAATGATAATTTTCAACACAAATTTCATTGTTTATAAACTAAAAGATTTTTAGATGATACATCACAATGATCATTTCATATTCAAAATCCATGCACCTTTTTGGGTAGGCGATTTTGGTGTCTCAAGCGGAGCTGCAAACCAGGACACTTTCTCTTGCCTTCCACGGTAGGGACTATGTTTGACCATAATTGGCGGGTCTTTTTTACCCGGGAGGGGGGAGGGTGGTGATCTATCCCAGCTGGCGATGCGAGCACATATTTTTCATACCAAACGCGTGTTGGTTACCAACCACTCCACACCCATTTAATCACGATGTCTAGTACATATCGCGTCTGATTATGCCATTCGTGTTGTACCATGTCACATATATGATGAATGCTATATGAACAGATTTTATCAAACATGCATATCACCAATGCATCTTGGGCAATTATATCAAACATGCATATAATTTCCCTACATTAACTCATTCATGTCAATGTATCACACAAGCATAAATCAACCTCACATACAAATCATTACTTAGTCAAGTAATGAAGCACTTTATTCTCTAGGCTAAATTACGACATAACATGTCCACAAATAGCCTAGAACATGTCATGTAATGGCCATGTCTACATATACAATTCATCACATGTCAATATATTATTACACATATCAACATTTCATCAAACAAGCATGTCATGGCATGCAATTAGTACACTTAGTGCATATGATCAAAATTTCAACAATGTTGTGAGCACCAAATTCCATTTCCTATCATGTGATCAGATTTTAGACTCAAAGAGCTTTTCAAAGAGTCTAAGAACGCATGAATCGGAGTTCGGACGAGAAAGATATGGTCGTCTGAAGTTAGAGTGTAACAAGGGCCACATAATAGTGTGCCTGAGGGTTGCTGGAACATTTTGGCAACTCCAGTACACACAAGTTTTCTTAAATTTGTTCGGGAGCTTGACCCTTTAGGCGGCTACAACCTCGTCTCAGTGGGACGTCAAAATGAGCCATATTCAATTAATGCCACAAAACATCACCATAAACATGTCACAACGGTCCCAAAGTAGACGAAACAGCATTTGAGGATAGAAAGAAACCAAGGTAGGAAGAATCCCTACCTCTTAGAGTGCAACCCTTGTCGAATATACGGAATTTACTTCTTGGTATGATGAGTTCCAACCTTCGGAACACCGCTTTCCTTTTCTCTTTCTTTCTTTCTCCCTTTCTTCTCCTTCTCTCTCTCTTTTCTTTTCCTCTCTTTCTTTCCTTTCTTTCCCTCTCCTTTTTTTCCCTTCCTTTTCCTTCTTGCTGCTCCCCCCTTCTACGAACAGCTCCCACCCCATATTTATAGCATTCTTGTGCCATGCATGTTGACACATAACATGCCATGTGTCACACAATGGCTTGCCATGTGTCTTACATGCATAGGCCTTTGCCATGCATTGTGACACATGGCTTGCCATGTGTCACCCACATGGCTCACCACATGTCACCCACATGGTTCGCCATGTGTCGCCCGACACCCGTTGCCTCGAAAAACAGGAAATTTTGACTATCTCGGAATTCAATGAAATTCGTTTGTGCAACAAAATTTCGCGAAACGAACCCAACGATGAAGTCCATTTCATCATCCGAGATCTAGAAAACTTCTAGGTTTTCAACCTGTATTGTAGTAGTAAGTTCACCGTGTTTGCCCCATTTTTTTTTGGAAAAGTTCAAATTTACCTTAGTTTCACAATTTATGAGGAACTTTGCCACTTCAGAAATCAAAGGCCAAGGAAAAATGGTCTTGAAGATGACATATGGGAAGGAATTGACTTTGACCAATGTATTGTATGTACCTGAAATCCACAAGAACTTAGTGTCTAATTCATTGTTCAAAGTCATGGATTTCGATTGGTGTTTGAGTAAGATAAATTTGTTTTATCAAAGAACATAATGTATGCCGGAAAAGGGTATATGAGTGATGGCATGTGGAAGGTTAATGTAATGACTATCATTAAGTCACATATGAATAAAGCTAGTACTTTTGCTTACATTCTTGAATCTTCTAATTTACAGCATAGTAGATTATGACATGTTAATTATGATACATTGCGTAGATTAATTAATTTAAATCATCTACCAACCTTCCAAATTTATGCAAAGTATAAGTGTGAAACTTGTGTGGAGGCAAAACTGACCCGGTCATCTTTTCAAAGTGTTGAAAGACACACTGAACCTCTTGACTTAATCCATAGTGACATATTTGATTTGAAATTTATACAAACAAGAGGTGGTAATGAATATTGTATCATCTTTGTTGATGATAGCACGAAGTATTTGTATGTGTACTTACTCAAAAGTAAGGATGAGACAATAGAGAAATTTGTTCTCTACAACAAATTAGCTCAACAAGAAAATTAATGTGCTAAGAAGTGATTGAGGTGGTGAGTATGAATCACCATTTGTTGATGTTTCTGCTCAACATAGGATCATACATGAAACCACAACACCTTACTCACCTCAATCCAATGGAGTGGCTGAGTGAAAGAATCACACTCTAAAGGAAATGATGAATGCAATGTTAATAAGTTCAGGTTTGCCACAAAACATGTGAGAAGAAGCCATTTTGTCTACTAATTACCTTTTGAATAAGTTACCTAACAAGAAAGCAGAAAAGACTTCATATGGGTTATGGAGAGGACAACAACCATCCTATAAATACTTGCGAGTGTGGGGATATTTAGCCAAAGTGGTAGTTCCTCCACCTAAAAAGGTGAAAATAGGACCTAAAACTATTGATTGCATTTTCATTGGTTATGCACATAACAGTACTGTTTATCAATTTCTTGTCCATGCGTTGAATATCCCAGATATTCACAAGAACACAATAATGGAATCGAGGAATTCATACTTCTTTGAAGATGTATTTCCATATAGATCTAGAGAAGAGCCAAGCTTGTCGAAACGAGTGATAGAGACTATTAATGAAAATAGTGAGGATCAAGATAAAGACGGTGAGGTAGAACCTAAACGTAGTAAAAGAGCAAGAACAGAAAAATCTTTTGGTCCAGATTTTCTGAAATATGTGCTTAAAAGGGAACCTCAAACTTATAAAGAGGTAATGAACTCTATAGAGGGTCTCATGTGGAAAGAAGCCATACATAGTGAAATTGATTCCATACTATAAAACCACACTTGGCAACTAGTGGATCTTCCACCAAGTTGTAAACCTTTAAGTTCTAAATGGGTTTTTAAGAGGAAAAGGAAAGTAGATGGATCAATTGAAAAGTATAAAACAAGACTTGTGATCAAAGGTTACAAACAAACTGAAGGCCTTGATTATTTTGATACATATTCTCCAGTGATGAGAATAAATTCCATAAGGATGGTGCTTGCAATTGCTGCAATGAGAAATCTTGAAGTACATCAAATTGATGTAAAAATAACCTTTCTAAATGGAGAATTAGATGAAGAAATCTATATGGAGCAACCTAAGAGTTTTTCTGCACCAGGACAAAAAATGAAAGTCTGTAAATCAGTAAAATCATTGTATGGATTAAAACAAGTATCAAAACAATGGCATGAGAAATTTGACAATGTTATGATGTCACAAGGATTTAAAATTGAATGTGACAAGTGTGTGTATGTCAAGGATACAGAACATGGATATGTAACTGTATGTAGATGACACGCTTATTGTCAACAATGATGATAAGATGATCATATCTACTAAGAATATGTTGAATTCAAGGTTTGACATAAAAGACATAAGACTTGCTGATGTTATATTGGGCATAAAAATCTTAAGAACATTAGATGAACTCATTCTAAGTCAGACACATTATGTTGATAATATTTTTGGAAATTTTGATAAAGACAATTCTGGAATTGCTAGAACAGCGGTTGATGTAACAATACATCTATCCAATAATAAAGGAGAGAGTGTTTCTCAAGTAGAATACTCTAGAGTAATAGGAAGTCTGATGTACCTAATGAGTTGTACAAGACCAGACATCGCCTATTCAGTTAGTAAACTTAGTAGTTATACTAGTAATCCTAGAGCCAAGCATTGGCAAGGAATCATGAAAGTACTTAAGTACTTACGTTTTACTCATGATTATGGGGTACACTATATAAGATATCTTGCTGTACTTGAAGGTTACGGTGATGCAAACTGGATATCAAATGTTAAAGACTCAAAATCCTATAGTGGTTATGTGTTTACACTAGGGGAGCAGTAGTCTCATGGAACTCCTCAAAATAAATGCTTATTGCCAAATCCACAATGGAGTTTGAGTTTATATATATAACATTGGACAAATGTGGGGAAGAGGTGGAATGGTTACACTACTTCTTGTAGGATATTCCAAGATGGCCTAAACCTGTGCCTCCAATTTGCATACATTGCAATAGTCAATCAGCTATTGGTAGAGCACAAAACAATATGTATAATGGTAAGTCTAGACATATTCATCGTAGACACAATACCATCAGACAACTACTCTTGATTGGGGTTATCTCTTTAGACTATGTAAAGTCTAAAGATATCATTGTGGATCCATTAACCAAAGGATTAAATATAGAGTTAGTTGAAAAGTCATGGAAGGGAATGAGACTAAAGCCCATAAAAGAATAAGTCGATTCAATGGACACCCAACCTAGTTGACTGGAGATACTAAGATCTAGGTTGAAAGACTGACTAAAGCGTAAAGACTTTGTCTTATCCTTTGTGAGATCTTCCTATACATTCCTATGATAAGCTTGATGATGTTAGTAAATGAAGGTTAAGTTTTTCTTTTAATGATCTCTATACGATGAAAAGTAAAATAAGAGTAATATGAGTTGCTCTTGAATTATGAGATCACCTATGTAAGAGTGAAGTGGGGTAGCTTCAAAAGGAATTGAATAGGGCACGATTCCTATTAAACTCTTACAAAACCAGACGCATGTCCATGGCCAAAGTGGACATAAAAGTGAGAATTGAAATGTGTTCGGAAGATTCCTGTGTAAGATATGTCATCATCTACACAAAAGGCATAATAGTTCAAGAACATCATGTCCATTGTTTAGTTAGTAGAGTAAACATATTTTTACAAGGGAAGGTTCAAAGGGTGATACCTACCTCTCCTATGCAGGTTTCAACTATTGAATCTATCACCTAGTTTTTCGGAGTATTAAGGTTTTGGTCATGAATGTCATTCATGTGGGGAATTTTTGGGAAAAAAAAACAAATTGAATGACATGCATTCCAAAGGAATGAATGACATTAATTCCGAGGAATGAATTATATTCATTTCGAGAATGAATGATATTCATTCCAATGTCTCTATAAAAAGATCTTCTCCTATTGTAAGTCTGTATCAATTTTCTTAGTTTTTGTGTGTGTAAAGGTTAGATCAAGTTAGTTTTGTGTCTGAGAGTTATTGGTACGGTGATAGGTTCGAATATAGTTTCGGTTCGTCGAAGTAGTATCAAGGTGTTGTGGTGCTACTTGTACGTCTTTTTATCCTAGGAGACAGACACCGATCTGATAGTCTACGAGCACCAGTGGAGACAACGAATCTGTTTTAAGGAGATCGTGACTCCTCACAACACTCGGCATCTTCCATCTCTGACAAACCTTATTTTTTTCTGTAATTTTCTTTTCTTTCTTTGTAATTTTTCTTTTCCCTCATCATTTTGTTTTCGTGTATTTGCGAACAAGTTTGTAGCAGTAACAACCTAATAGGAATTATTTTCAGATGAGTTAACTTGCCCTTGATTTCTCATTCCTCATAAACTTTTTTTTTTTTTTAAAATAGAATCATATTGATAAACCATAACATTATTTTCCCAAGATATTTTATTTTCCATGATTATAATTTATATATTAGTTGGCATGACTCATAAGGGTAACAATTCTAGTTTCATGTCAAAGTCTTTTTCCAATATTAAATAAATTAATTGACATTACTCACTATTACATATTTTTTTTTACTTCTATTTACTATGCATATTTCATTGTAATACTTTGTTCTAATAAAGATTCAAGCCTAAGATCTCTCACAATTCCTTTCCACTCTTTTACCACTTGAACCAAGCCTCAAGGACTATTCATTATTATAATTTAAAATTATATATATATATATATAATAAGTAAATAAGAAAAATGTATTATAGTCTTTTATTTTCGTTAAGAGTGTATGAAGCTTGTAAAATATAAAAAATAAATACAATATTTTATTTATAAAACAAAGGAAACTTGTGTTGTAGCTTATTGATTTGGGAATAATTGCAAAGAATGTATAAAATACAAAATACATGATTTAATAATATAATTTCATAAAAAATAATTATGTTTCAAGTATAATAGTATAGTAGTACTTAAGTACTACCTTAATAAACAATAGGTATTATTTTAATAGTCCTAAATGATAATATCGAGGTAGTCTTTTCTGAGTTTATTAAAATAATCTGCAGATTCTTTATCATCTTGGCTTGAATTATTTTGTATGAAAACATATGAAACCATATATTTTGTATTATATATATATATATATATATATATATATATATATATATTTTTTTGCGATTATTACCAAATGAATGGAATCACAAGTTTGCTAAAACTAATATTTGACTTTTCCTTAATTATAGGAGTGAAGTGAAATAACGTGTGAGCGATTCAACAGGTGAGAAGGGGAAGACAAAGCCACACTAAATATGTAAACGGATCCCTTTCTTTAGCTTCCAATATTCCTTTTTGGGTCTCTGTCTTCTTCGTTCACCTTCCAATTACTTTCACAAACAAACCGACCGACCACATACAAAAAAACGTTAAGAGTGTAGTTGCAGATCTCTTAAAATGACAACTCCGGCAAACGACGGTAAGAAGGCGGGAGGAGCAGGCGGGCCAAAGGGGCCTACGGCGGCGCAGCATTCGACGGAAGTGCTTTCCCAGCGGAGCAAACTACCTCATAGTCCACTGAAATTGGCGATCGGGGGGCTGGCGTTTGTGGCGGTTTTGAGCTACTTCACCTTGTACACTCAGAAAAAGCCGGAGGCAAGCGCTCTCGACGTCGCCAAAGTTGTCACCGGCGTTTCCACGCCGGAGGACACCCATCCTCGCAAGTAGCTTTTTTTTTTTCGGATTCTTCCTCGTGCATTCTCAGAAATTGTTCATCATAAGCTTCTCATTTCTCCTTTACATTTGCTTCTTATTGTTTTGATTCTTGTGAACCCACCTCAAATATAATAAGTCTCATATCAGTGGTAATTATTTTAATCTATTGCTATTTTGTGTGTATTTTGGCAATTTTGACACAGGAACACAAAAATGATTGAAATGTTTGATTAACGACATCAAATAACCAAGAACACAATTACTGGCCACAATATGCAAAGTATTAAATACTGTCAAAAAAAAAAATCAAATAAGGTTGTGAATACAAATTTTCATGTTTTGCCGCATGGATGGAGTATGGGAAGGAGGCGAGTTCGAGTTTACATGATAGCAATAATATTATTAAGAGTGAATAAATGTAAAAAGCATTTAAAATGTTTTTTAAAAGAAAATATAGCTACGTTATGCTATATTGTAATCAGTGGCGGAAGCCCGAAAATTTTTGCTAGTAGGTCAATCTTCCCAATAGGAATGTGTATTGGGTTCATAACATTTAGTTACAATTTTTTTTTAGGATTTTCTGTGGGGGCAACAATGGTCAAAACTTCTAAAACATTATTGTAAAAAAAATTCCAAAAATTCTAATGGGGGGCAACTGCCCCCATTGGACCCATGCTCCCTCCGCCCCTGATTGTAATAAAGTGCTTAGTTATAAATAAAAAAAGGTGGTTAAGAGCTCAATTAGACATAGAAGAGGTGGGGTCTAGGGTTAATGAGGACATATTTATAAAAACATAATACTATATGTTATGCAAAGTGAATAGAAGTAAAAAAATGCATTATGGACAAAAATGTCCTTCTCAATTTTATGTATTTACATGATCTCTTAAAAGAAAAATTTTGTAAGAAAATAAAAAGGGTATCTTTGATGAAATCAAACCAAAAATTGATAAATGGTCAAAATTTCAAAATTGGGTTTTCAAAAGGTATTTTAATCAAATCACTTCAAATTATTTGAAAAAATTTCTAAAAAATCTTTTTGAAATGTAAACAAAATGATGGTAGAGAAAAAAGTGCTTAGAATAATTAATAGCTAAAGAAGAAAAAAAATTATTTTTTTGCTATGGCAAAATATCTTTTTTCCAGTGCAAAATATGTTAGTAGGAAAAGCAACGGGGGGTCGGGGAGCCAGGACGGTCCCTACGAGCGTATGGGTACTGCTCAACCCCATTCCAAGCGAAGCTAGTGATTTCCTCCTTTGATAAGAGAATATGTATTACGGGTATTTACAAAAGAGATTTAAGGAAAAAAAACTGGTGAGTGCAAATGAACTAGTGTGTACGTGCATGCTTTGGATAAAGTTCGACAAGTTGTATATGAGAAGATAATAAATGATTGCGTTGAATCCTGCAAAATTAATGTCATTCTTTCATTTGGTATTTTGCGATAAAATGGTAAGACCAAGTGATGATTATTGATGCAAGGTCACCGTGGATCGATACCACTCACAACAAGATGCTATCTCGGATCGTTCTACAATCAGGTTCGAAGGGAAAAAAGGGAAGACGCCACAATCAATTATGGAATGATTGATTGATAAGTCGATGGGATAAAGACAACACAATCAACTATGAAATGGTTGAATGATAAGTTGATGGAATGCAAACACTACAATCAACTATGGAAAGGTTGATTGATAAGTCAATAGAATGAAGACACCACAATCAATTATGGAATGGTTGATTGATAAGTCAATAGGATAAACGCCACGGAAAAATCTGATAAGTCTAAAAGTTCTTTGGAGAACCAAAGAAGAGAAGACTCACAAATTTTAATTCATATTCTTCTGTATAATTTACCTTATAAACATGCCTTTATATAGGCTTCAAATTATAAAGAAATATAAACAAAATATCTATTACAATCTTTAACCTAAATCACATCTAAAACAAGAAAATGAAACAAATCTAAATAAAAATAAATAAGAAAATAAATAAAATAAAAGGAAAGTAAATAACTTGGCATGCAAGTCATACAATCTGATATAGAAAACAATCCAAATAAGACTAGATTCTTCTAGAACTTGAATTAGCATATTGAGTGCATCCTTGATCTTCTTTCATTCAACTCTCAAAACCTACCTTTTTGGAACTTTAACTGCAACCTTAGAAGTCATGCCTCGACTTTGCATCATTCTCACCGATGCCACTTGCAACAAGATACTATCTTAGGTCATTCTAGAATTAGGTTGCAAGGGGAAAAGTGAAGACATTACAATCAATTATGAAATGATTAATTGATAAGTCGATGGGATGAAGATGCCACAATCAACTATGGAAGGGTTGATTGATAAGCCAATAGGATGAAGACACCCTAATCAACTATGGATGGGTTGATTGATAAGTCGATGGGATGAAGACACCACATTCAACTATGGAAAGGTTGATTGATATGTCGGGAATAGTGAAGATGCCACAATCAACTATAGAAGAGTTGATTGATAAGTCGATGGAATGAAGACGCCACAATCAACTATGGAACTGTTGATTGATAAGTCGATGGAATGAAGACGTCACAATCAACTATGGAATGGTTGATTGATAAGTCAATAGGATAAACGCCACGAAAAAATCCGATAAGTTTAAAAGTTCTTTGGAGAACCAAAGAAGAGAAGACTCACAAATTTTAATTCATATTCTTCTGTATAATTTACCTTATAAACATGTCTTTATATAGGCTACAAATTAGAAAGGAAAAAAAAACAAAATATCTACTGCAATTTTTAACCTAAATCACACCTAAACCAAGAAAATGAAATAAATCTAAATAAAAATAAACTAAGAAAATAAATAAAATAAAAGGAAAGTAAATAACTTGGCATGCAAGCCATACAATCTGATCTAGAAAGAACGTTGATAGAAGGTAGATTCTTAGAGCTTGAATTAGCATATTGAGTGCATCCTTGATATTCTTTCCTTCCACTCTCAAAACCTGCCTCTTTGGAACTTTAACTGCAACCTTAGAAGTCATGCCATAACTGCAACCTTAGTGATCTGAGTCAGGCATGACTTAGAGGTGATAAGATTCAAAACAGGTTTGAGAAGTATGAAACAGATCAGGGATGCACTCAGTATGCTGAATTCAAGATTCTAGGAATATCAATAGTATCTTTGGATGTTTTCTAGATGAATGCTGTAATTTGCATCTACCATATTATTACTTTACTAGATTTATTTATTTTCGCTAATTTATTATTATTTAGATTTGTTTAGCTAGCTGTTTAGGCTGTGATTTAAGTTAAGTGAGAAGTAGATATTTTGTTCTATTTCCTTTTCTGGTTTGTACAGCACATGTAAACGTGTTTATAATAATTATCTGAAGAATAAGTAAAAATTGTGAGAAGTTTTACATCTTTGGTTTCTCGAAGAGTTTTTAGTTTTAGTGGCACGTTAATCTATCGGCTTATCGTCAGCATTCAAATAGTTGATTGTGTGAGACCCCGGAAAACTCAGATTAATGAGGAAGGGTAAAACAATAAATTTCGGTTGAAATTCAAAATTTTTCTAGATCTCATACGACGAAATGGACTTCATCGTTGGAATCATCTTGCAAAATCTAGCTACTATGTCGAATTTCGTTGAATTTTCACGTTGTTCGAGACACCGAGGGTAGTATGGGGCACTTGGCACGTGTAGAGTGACTGACATTGTGCCACGTGTCAAGTGCAGGTTAAGTCAAACAAAGAGCTCAAGTGGGACCTATAAGAGATATGTGGCAACACATGACTGGAGAGAAATCCAAGGTAGATGGATAAGGTGATAAGGGTAATCCAAGGAACCAATGAGGCAAAAAGTATTCTCCAAACTTGACTTTAGACCAAACAATACGAGAGGAAGAGAGAGAGGGACAGAGAAAAGGAAAAAGGGAGAGAAGAAGAGAAAGCTTGGGGATAGAAACCTGCCTCTCCTAAGTTTTCCGACAGTGAAGCAGCGGTTTTAAGGCGAACAAGAGGAAGGATTCATCCCTCCACGACAAGGGCTTTGCATAGAGATTAGAGTTCGGGAGTTTCGACAAACTCCGAGAGATAGGGGTTTTTCTCCTATTTGGTTTAATCCTTGTCTGAGAGCCATTCAAATGGCATGGGTTGTGTGAGGTCGTAAGTGGTAGGTATTAGATCGATCCCGAGACTTTGGGACCGGTGTGCGAAAGTGCGGGATGTTTTCGAACATTCCGGGGATTGATTTTCGGACTAAGTAATTGTCCTTGTGTGCCATTTTTATGTGTTCTGGCTAAAAGGAATAATGTTATTGGTGGTGTCTTGCCCCAAGGGGAATGTTTGGTTGCATTTTGGACCATGGGAAACTGCCTTATTTTGATCATACGCATTAACCAGACTTTAGAACTGGTTTTTTGGGTAGGAAATAAAGGAAATTTGGAAGTACGTCCTTCAGGTAAATTGTAGCCACATCAGTGAACTTGATGTTAGGCTTTTGAATTTCTCAATTCGAACCTCTGTATCTCAAGTTATGGTCTGTTTACCCCGAACTATTTAAGTGGAAAGAATTTGTGGTGGCGGCTAAGTCAACCGGTTAGGGAGTTGGTACGCTAGAGTCAATTTGGGTAGGAGGTTGGCCAGACTAGAATCAATAGGGTAGGAAATTTGGCCGACTAAGTCGGAGTAAATTTTGGCGGCTAAGAGTCAACCGGGTAGGATCATGTGTGACCTCCAACTTCGGACGTCCATAACTTCTTCGTCCGAACTCCGTTTTGGGTGTTCTTGGACTCTATGGAAATCCCACTGAGTCAAGATTTTATCCATATTCCTATGGAGGATAGTGGGTAATCGGACTAGCTAGGGTTGGCCGGTTAGGATTGGCCGGCAAGGATTGGCTAGTCATGTGAGACCCTCCTTTGAAGGTCATGGCCGTCGAACTCCGATTTCAGGTGTTCTTGGACTCTATGGAAACCCATTGAGTCAATATTTTGTCCATCTTCCTATGGAGGACATTGGGCAGTGGGCGGCTAGGAGTTGGAGTTAGGGATGGGCGCTAGGATTGGCTAGTCATGTAAGGACCTCCACGTTCGGAAGGTCATAGCTAGCCGTCAGGAACTACTGTTTCGGGTGTTCTTGAACTCGTAAATCCCGGTGGTGAGATTCAACCATGTTCTGTGGAGGCAGTGAGTGATTATAACCTTGCTGAAATTTATGTTTTGCATCGAGTGTGCAGGTTGCTTGGTTGTGTCAAAGTGAATAGTCGGGTTTTAACATGACCATTGCATGGCATGTTGTAGACTGTTGTAATGGGTAAGAATTATGATGAGTTAGCCTAAGGAAGGCTGTATGACATCATTTGTTTAATCATGTATTGATGAATGGAACCAAGATGGTTATTGTTTGTGAAGGGACCGTGAGGTACCCTGTTGGATGGGTCCGTGATTGGGGCCATGTTGGATGTTATTGTAGAAAATGAATAACATTCTTGAATTGATATGTGGCATGAAGGATATGATGGTTTGGAATTTGTATGCACTTTAATATAAATGTCCAAATGATGCATGGATGAATATGCATGAGTATGTATGCACATATAGTTCTCATTTGATATGTAGCATGGTATAAGTAGGCAATGGCATAATTGCATTGCACGTGCACAAAAAGATCGCATGACATGGGTGTGAGTGTAAGACTCGAGAAATTCCAAATTATGGAATAAGGGCAAAATTGTAATTTCGATTACAAAATTGAAATTTCAGCTAAAAAAAATCCGTAATTTATTCTCTAGATCTCAGATGACGAAATGGATTTCACCATTGGAATCGTCTCGAAAAATCTAGTTAGCACGCAAAATTTTGTAATATTCCAGACAGTCGGAGTTGACACATTTTTCGAGGCATCGCGTTTAGTCTTAGTAAAACGATTTCGATCGGCTAGTCGCATATATGATACTCATGCCATAAGTGGTATGAGTAGAGAAATGACGAAAATGGACGGCCGAGATAGTGCCGAATGTCAAAACTGGTGAAAGAAAGGAATTAATAAATAAAATGGATTAAATGATAAACTAATCAAATGAGCTACAGTGCCATCTTCCCCAAAATTTAAGTGACCAAAACAAAAGCGGGCAGAAGAGAGGGGACTTCCAGTGGGCTGCGTTTTGAGAGAAATTTAGAGAGAGAGAGAACTTCTCTCTAAAAATACGAGGCCGATCAGGCCAGGTCGGATCTTCGGGACAAAGAAGGAGGCGCTCTGCGGAGAGGGGCTGCAGCGTGGACACCGGATTTGTGAGTTTTTGACAAACTCCAGAGAGGGTAGGGGTTTCTACTACTTGAGTTTTATTCCCATTTTAAGTGTTTTACGAATGTTTGAGTCGAATGAGGTCGTTAGGGGCCGTTTGATTAGTCCCAAACCTTGGGACCGAATTGATACAAATTTTTGAAAATCAAATGGAGCGGTAGTAGTACGCTCCACAGTGATTCCCCAGTGTAAAATTATGCATTTGTGTGTTGATGCGTGTATTGATTGGATTGAAGTAGGAATGGTAGTAAAGAGCCACGAGTTCACTAAATTGAGCCGATGATTTAATGATTTTTAAAGAATAGTAGCAGGGGTTTCGCTATTCTAGAAAGCCGTGTTCTAATATATTTTTGAAAATATATGTTGGTCGAGTAATTCAAGTAAATTGCTCGTGTTTGATCATTAACCCAAGTGAGCTAATTTTGATGTATGAATTAATTAATTTACATGACATGATTGTGTGAATTAAAATTTTGTAAATATATGCATGTTTATATATTTACACGTAGATTAAACGTATAGGAATTGGCATACATGCATTCCATATGTTGGAACACCTAGGACTATAGGAGTGAGTGCATGAGATAAGTCACAGAGAAAATGGATTCGGAGGGTTGTCTAAAAATAGTAATTATCGGAGGGTAGTCAAATTAAAAATATCAATCGTCGGATGATATTGATTGATATTCATCGGAGGGTAGTCCACAAACAAATAATATATCAATCATCGGAGCGGCCCAATTGATATATATACACATCGGAGGGTTGTCCACAAATAAACAAAATAATAATTTTCATACGAGGCTTAGGCGAGTGTGATGGAGTCGGTGAGGACTCGGGATCTGAGTTGGTCATGTAGACATTCAAGTAGGATCATGCATTTGCTTGAATGTGTGTTTTCATTGGAACATTGCTTAGCTGGCTTAGGTGGAGAGTAGCCCACTTAGGGGCGATTCCGTGCTGAGCATTAGCTCACCTGTCGAGGGATATTATTTTGCAGTACGGGAGCGTGGGGGCCGGCTGAATCCCCAGAGGCCAGGGATTAAGAAGAAGTCGGGTGGTGGCTTTGATGTATACATGTATTAGAACTTTTAAGTTTAATGTATGTATTGTATAAAATAAAAACATATTAACTCTTGTAACTATTGGGTATATAGTTAGTTCATAGTTGGCATGTATATTGAGTATTGTTTATAGGCTAGTAGAGGTCGTTTTAAATCATAAGTTGTATATTATTGAATTTGTTTGGGACAGTTTATACGAGGTTACGTATTTGGGTAGAGTTCCCAGTACAAAGGAGACTACGCTGATTTTAAGTAAAAAATGTCGGGTCACGGAGCATTCCAGTGTCCGTAGGTTGGCGGGTAGTCACGGACCGGGATTTGGGGCGTCATGGCTTGGTATCGAGCTACAGGTATACGAATACCTAGGGAGCTCGGGTTTGGGTATCCATCACCATTTGGGTGGTTTGATGTAGAGTATAGGTATATGGAAACCTAGAGATTGAGGATTTGGGCTTAGGCCATAGTCGTGTAAGAACATCACCACTAGGTGTGGTTCGATGTTGAGTTTAGGTATGAGATTACCTAGGAAATCACGGGACAAAACTAGGACACTGCATGCATGTGTTGGTGTGTTTTGTGTGATTGGATTTTGTGAAGTGTGCTTGCATGCTTGGTTGTGCATAATATGAATTGTTAGGTGTTATGTGATTGAGATTATATGATTGATATGCTTGGTTGATAGCATAGGATGAAGTGTGGAAAATTATGGAGTTTATAGTGTGTAAACTGGAACAAAGGAAATAAAAGAAATAAATTTTACTAAATTTATTTGGTTTAAGAATAATGAAATAAAATTTTAAATAAACTTTAAGGGTGAACACTAGGGTTAGTGTTAGATCATGAGGTGAAGAAAATTATTTTCTTAGGTTTTACGGTGTGAAACTGAAGAAAAATGAGTGAAAATAAATTTTTATAAATTTATTAGAGTATTACAGAGTAAAATTGGAATTTTTAAATTAAATAAAATTAGACAAAATTTTAGAAAAAAAATAAATAAATAAAATTTTGTGATCAAAATGAAGTTGATTTGTGGATAAATTGTCTGCGGCTTCGTAAATACGGGGACTTGATATATAATACCTTGTTTTGTGTATGATTAGTGTCTCGAAATTTGTGTTTATGCCTTGGAATCTTGTATTGTTTATTGGCGCCATGTTGATTGTGTAGATGGCTGAGTAGGGACGGGGCGCGGGGTCGCCGCGAGGGCGTAGTCGGGCACCAGGCATTTGACCCGATCCTTTGTGATCGATCGGCGGGCCTTTCTTCGAGGGATCACGGGCTGTATAGCCTGGAGGGGGAACAGCATGGCGAGTAGTCGGGAGGTCCTAGTAACCTTCGGGTTTAGGCGCATCATCCTCCGCAGACGGTTGGGGAGGAGACCCAGGAGTAGTGCGGACCATTGGTTTATGCGAATCGAACATCTTGGAGGGCTATGGAGATCACCTCGGAATCTGACCGGATCGAAGGGAGTTAGGCTGCGTTCGGCTAGAGGGCGAGGCCGGGTATGGTGGAGATGGGCGAGGGCCTCCCCAGAGACTAGGAGTTATGACATGGGCGAGTTCGGGAGCGTCGTAAGTAGTATTGCTCGAGTCTACGAGACATGCGAAGCTCGGGAGTTCTAGAGCTAAAAGCGGAGTCACGATATTTGTGATGGACTCACAGTAGCTAGATTCACGGAGTTAGCGAGGTGTTGATGATTATGTGGCCACGGACATGACGAGTTAGGAGGAGTTAGAGAATGGAATTTGGGGAATTTGTCCATTCGTCGCGAGGATTATGCGACTCACTACGAGGATATGGATTCTATGGTTGGGACGACCTAGCAGCCAAAGAGAAGATGGAGGATGCTCGAACACTCGGGATCACGAGTGTTAGTGGTAAGAAGGAAGAACTGACCGGTCTTCTTCCAGTTCAGGGAAGAGGTAGAGAGCCTCTAGTTCACGAGGGTCCCAGAGTCACGGCCATCGGGCGGGGGCCGGATAGAGTTGCGGTCGGCGGGACGGATGAGAGTTGCCCGGTCCCGGGAGGGACGGATGGTGTGCTACCATTGTCGGCCGGCTTTGGACACATGAGACGGGATTGCCCAGAGGCGAGGATCGAAGGGTTTTGATCCGCAGTCGGTCAGTAGAAGGGCCACGAGAGGATCACGATGCGTTCCTCCACGGTACGGTGCGAGGCCACGAGGGCGATCTTAGTTTGAAGTGCTACTACGGGCACCCCACATTTCCTGGCGGGCGAGGTGATACGGAGTAGAGCGAAGGGCGAGGCCTGAGAGAGCGAGGACATTAGGGTCGAGCGTGTCTCACAGCGGGTCGCTGCCAATTTGAGTCGATCGTCGGCCAGTTATTCGAAGTGCGTTTTGCTATCTACTTTATGGGGCTAGAGTGTTGTTTGATTACGGTGAGTCGCGTTCATTCATTCTTTGCATCAATGGTGATTGAGTTGGGCTTAGAGGTCGAGGACCTTGGAGGGTGGATCTATGTGAGTTCTCCCTAGGGATTAGGCGAGAATAGGGATGTCGGGTTGCGGCTGGAGATCTCGAGGACTCTGCTAGTGGACACGAGGATCATGGACATGTCGAGTTCGATGTCATCTGAGGATGGATTGGTGACGACATAGGGTTGTTATAGATTGTGAGTAGGAGGTTACCGCTGCCACAGCGGGAGCCAGTACTCGTGTGGTGTTTCGGGAGACAAGCATGACATTTGCCCCCGAGGCCAGTATATGAGTCAGTGTCGGGGGCAGTTAAGCGGGTTGGTATGAGCCTTACCACGGAGGACGGAGAGACCAAGCTTAGATCTACCTCGGTAGTATGCGAGTATGTGGATGTTTTTCCGGATGAGCTACGGACTATCTCCACGAGGAGGTGTGGAGACCCGGTATCGAGTTACACCACAGTACTTCCACCCATCTCTATGACTCAGCGCCCAGGATGGCCTTGGATTGAGTTACTTGAGGGAACTCGAGTCAGGTTACGGAGTTGTTGGACAAAGGGGTTTATTAGGCCAGAGCACTTCACCAAGGGGCTCTTTGGTTTCATTTGCGAAGAATAAGGACAAGACCCTTCGCATTGCATTGATTAAACCCGGTTAACCCCAGGCAGGGTTCACGATCAGAATCGGTACCCGTTCTGGATAAGCCCGATTTGTTTGGTCGGTTGAGGAGGCGCGAGTCACTCAGAGATGAACTAACCGCCTTGGTTACCATCGGTTGAGGGTTAGGGATGAATATCCCTAAGACGGCGGGACGCCGCTATGGGCACTTTGAGTTTACTGCGATGCCCTTTTTGATTGACGCACGCGCCAATGGGTATTCATGGATCTCTATGCATAGATATTCCAACCCTATTTAGATCGGGCTTTGTCGTAGTCTTCGTGGATGACATCTGACTACTCCCACAGTAGGAGCATGAGTATCACTTGAGGATCGCTTGGCCAGCTTGTTGAGAGACCATCACCTGTGACGCCAAGTTCATAGGCGCGTAGTTCCAACCATCGAGGTGATTTAGACACGTGGTGTTAGCGATCGGGAGGCCGCAACAATCTGCAGAAGGTCGAGGCGTTGATGAGTTGGGAGAGAGGTCAAGTCACTTCGAGATACGTTAGTTTCTTGGGATTACCGGGTATTGGCTGTGAGATTCATTGAGGATTTCTCCAGATAGCAAAGACCTATGACTAGGTTGGACCCTAAGGAGGTCAAGTTTGATTGGGATGACCGATATGTAGGAGGCATTCCGTGGTCAAGAGGAGACTTACTCACTCCCATCTTGATAGTCCCTGATAGGGACAGGGTACATTGTATTGTGATGCCTCGAGGGGTCGGATTGGGATGTGTTTTGATGCAACCAGAGGGTAGTAGCTATGGTTCTCGGTCAGCTTGAAGAATCATTGTTTTAATTACCCCACACACGACATGGTGGAGTCAGCGCCGTAGCCCGCCTCGAAGATGATCGCTTCACTACTTATACTACGAGGAGTTCGAGGTGTACTCAGACCATAAAGTCCTGGCGAGGATTTACGCAAATGACCTCAATATGAGGCAACGCAGATGGATGGAGTTCCTAGAGGATTATGACTTCACTTTGCATTACCATCCCAGAAAATGTGCGGTGGCCGAGCACCCAATCTAAGTCACGAGGAGCGGGCTAGTATAGCTTCTCGGGGAGGGCGGATGCTCGAGGATCAGGACAATTTAGCTACAAGACAAATAGCATACTGTGGTACCTTGGGAGTTTAGTGGCTACACCGTCTCTCGCTGGAGCAGAGTGATCGAGTCCTGGCGTAGATTTAGAGATAGTGTCCATCGCACCGAGTGGCATAGGTATCGTGGACGAGGGTCGGACCGCTCACGCAGCGGCGCCTTCGATATAGGACGCAGTGGTTCCCAGCTGACTAATTCTGAGAGAGGATTCTCGTGGAGTTTCACCCGCTTCGACTCACTGCGGTATCCGTGTGGCACGGAGATACCAGATCTTCGCCGCCGCACTTACTGGAGCGGGGATGAAGAGACACGCAGGACTTTGTCTCGACGATGTCTCACGGTCGCAGGTTAAGGCCGAAAACTGTATGCCAGCGGCTACTTCATCCATTGTGGTTGAGTGGAAGTAGAGCACGTCACGATGGACTTTCAGGACCCACTTTCCACCCGACGCAAAGCAGGCTACGACGGTATGGGTGATAGTGGACCAGCTCACGAAGTCGGAACATTTTCTAGCCGTGCGGATGACCTCTTCACCTTGAGAGATTCTCACGGGTTATACATTCGAGAGATAGTCCGCTACATGGAGTGAATTCTAATATCCATAGTGGCCTGATAGGGACCCGAGGTTTACGCACACTTTCGAAGAGTTTCCGTGCCAGCAGTGGCAATACCTACCGACAATGAGTACACCGGGCCCAATTTACTGCATGGTCAACGGGAGAGGACTATACGTGTATTAGGAGGGACATGCTACGAAAGCATGCGGGCTCCCGGATCATAAGGCGCTTGGGAGGAGACGGCTCCCATGGAATTCCGCCTACAACAACAAGCATCAGCGAGCATACGATGGCACCGTGATGAGGCATTGTATGGGGAGGCCATGTAGATCACTGCTATGTTGGACCGAGAGGTGGGAGAGAGCTCCATCATCGGTCCCGATTCGATGAGACACTCTCCGAGGCGAGCTTGATATTTACGGGGCCGCCTTCTCACGCCAAAGCCGACGTAAGAGCTATGCGTGATGAGACGCCGACCCCAGAGTCTGAGGTTGGGGGATCATGTCTTCAAGGTGATGCCTAAGAGAGGAGGGTCGTTCGCAAGCGCTGAAGCTATCGCGAGGTTCATTGACCTTCGATACTCGAGAGTGGCAGCAACTGCTGCGCACATAAGACATCGCCAAAGATGTCGTGTGTCCACGAGGTGCTTCTAATGCCTCCATGCTCCGAAAATATACCCGTGATCCAAACATGTGGTGGATTGTGACGATTGAGGTCGACACTCCGGATGGGATCCTTCGAGAGGGACTAGTGCATTGTTGATAAATGTGATCGTGTTTGCGACGCAAGACCGTGAGGCTAGGCGAGAACCATGGAGACACTCCATGGAGTGGAGGAGTCCAATGTGGGAGGCGAGGGATCACAGTGGGCCACCTATCCCTTCTTTGCTTAGGGGATGAAGGCACGTGGTTTAGTCGCTTAAGATTTAAATGACTCCAAGTACATGCATGGTGAATGCACTTGCATACGCATGTGATTGATTGTATTTCCAGAATTTCGACGAAATTCCTTTAAGGAGGGAGAATGTAAGACCCGAGAAATTCCAAATTATGAATAAGGGCAAAATCGTAATTTCCATTACAAAAATTGAAATTTCACTAAAAAACCGTAATTTATTCTCTAGATCTCGATATGATAAACCACTTTAATCGTTGAATCGCTCGAAAATCTAGTTAGCACGTGAAAATTTTGTAATATCTCGAGACAATGAGCTGACATCGCTGAAGGCATCTCGCTTCTCGTGCCGAAAACGACTGATGCGACGAAAGTCATATAATGGTACTCAAGTGTACTCCATAAGTGGTATGAGTAGAGAAATGACGAAAATGGATGACCGAGATAGCGCCGAATGTCAAAACTGGTGAAAGAAGGGAATTAATAAATAAAATGGATTAAATGATAAACTAATCAAATTAGCTACTGTGCCATCTTCCCCAAAATTTAAGTGACCAAAACAAAAACGGGCAGAAGAGAGGGACTTCCAAGGCTGGGCGTTTTGAGAGAATAGAGAGAGAGAGAACTTTCCCAAAAATACCTACATCCGACCGCCGGCGCCTTCGGACAAGGAGAATCGCTTCACGCGAGAGGGCTGCGGACACCGGATTTGTGAGTTTTGAAAACTCCGAGAGGTAGGGCTTCCTACTTGAGCTTTATTCCCATTTTAAGTGTTTTACTAATGTTTGAGTCGAATGAAATGTTAGTGGGCCGTTGAAACCTTGGGACCGAATTGATACAAATTTTGAAAATCACAGGAGTTGTACCTGTGGCTCTTCCACGGCTGATTTTGTGTAAAATTATGCATTTGTGTGTTGGATGCACATTGATTGATTGAGCCTAAATGGGCCGTGGAAACTGGCTCACTATGAACCGATGATTTAGATTTTTCGAATAAGAACCGAGGGTTTCTACTATTCCCAAACAAGAAACAAAAATATAATTTTTGAAAATATATGTTGGTCGAGTAATTCAAGTAGAATTGCTCGTGTTTGATCATTAGCCCAAGTGAGCTAATTTTGATGTATGAATTAATTAATTTACATGACATGATTGTGTGAATTAAAATTTTTGAAATATATGCTGTTTATATATTTAATTGTGAATACCAGATAGGAATTGGCATACATGCATTCCATATGCACTGGAACACCCTAGGACTATAGGAGTGAGTGCATGAGATAAGTCTAGAGAAAATGGTTCGGAGGGTTGTCTAAAAATATTAATTATCGGAGGGTAGTCCAAATTAAAATATCAATCGTCGGAGCGGCCCAATTGATATTCATCGGAGGGTAGTCTTAATAAACAAATAATATATCAATCATCGGAGCGGCCTAATTGATATATATACACATCGGAGGGTTGTCCACAAATAAACAAAATAATAATTTTCTATACGAGGCTTGAAGAGTGTGATGGAGCCTGTAGACTTCTGGATCCGAGTCTAGTCATAGACATTCAAGTAGGATCATGCATTTGCTCGAACGTGTTTTCATTGGAACACAAACGCACTTAGGGTGGAGAGTAGCCCACTTAGGGCTTATCTCCATTATCGAAGCATTAGCTCACTCGCCGAGGGATATTATTTTACAAAACGCAATGTGGAGCGTATGGGACGGCCTGGCCCTATAATCGAGGATTAGAAGAAAGTCGTGGTGGCTTTGATGTATACATGTATTAGAACTTTTTAAGTTTAATGTATGTATTGTATAAGAGAAAACATATTAACTCTTGTAACTACGGGTATATAGCTGATTCATAGTTGGCATGTATATTGGAGTATTGTTTATGGGCCCAAGTGGTCGCTTTTAAATCATAAATCGTTATATTTGACTGCTTGGGACAAAGTTTATGCAAATTGTGGATTGGTGTAGCCCCGCATGTGCTGAGACTCACTCGATTCGTGGAAAAATGCTGGGTCACCCGAAGACCACGAGCATTCCGGGCCGACGGGTAGTCAATCTGATCCCGGATTTGTGGCGCCACAGTTGAGTGCATGGTCGGGATTGACACCGCAGCCAGTGTTTGATGGAGGTCATAAGTAATATCGGCCAGGATCAACACCGCATATGTTGGATAAGTGGGTTTCTAAGTATCGGACAAATTCTAAATGAGGAGTCGTGACCGATTAAGGAAATTGTAAAGGATAATTATGTGTCAGATATCGTTATGCTCCGTGACGAGACTAGCGAAGAAGCAATAATCAGATCATTCATCACATGGGCCCCAATGGTGAAAGTTATCGTAAAAGTGAACTGGTTTATGGGGCCCATTGGTGCGACACTGCAACCATTACCCACAAAAAGGCACATGGTTGTAAATGAATGAAAGATTAAGAACAATCTTTGGTTGTCATCTGGAATGATTAATAGTTCAAAATTGGCATAGGTAAGTGTGAGGGAGCTCTGCGGAGTGACTCGATATAAGCATGATGACATTTCATGCATGACATATGACATTCATGTGGTACTTTATTTGATGTGTGTTTGTTGTGTGACCATTGCATGTGCACTTAGGTGGGGAGTAAACCCTTGCAGAAAATTATCACTACCGGGCTTTGCTCACTCCCGTCGTGGACCCTTCAGTACGCAGAAGACATGCTCTTCGGTGACTGAGTACGAAGAAGGCTGGGTTGTGGCCTTGAGAAGCATTTTTGTAAAATATTTTAGAACAATCTAGTTTTAATATATCTTGGCATGTAAGTTGTACATCAAACTCTTGTAAAAGATTATAAGAAATTGGTTATTTATAAGAAAAATATATAGAAATGGGTCTCGATATATGAGACATGTGAGTGTAATATCGGAGCACCCGATATTCACAGGTTTCCGTGGGTTGACGGATTGTCAACAGGACCCCCGGGATAGGGGCGTTACAGATTGTGGAGTCTTCATTCCATTGACTTATCAATCAACCTTTCCATAGTTGATTGTGGCGTCTTCATTTCATCGACTTATCAATCAACCCTTCCATAGTTGATTGTGGCATCTTCACTATCCTTGACTTATCAATCAACCTTTATATAGTTCATTTTGGCGTCTTTATCCCATCGACTTATCAATCAATCTTTCCATAGTTGATTGTGGCGTCTTCATTCTATCGACTTATCAATCTGTAAAACCCGAGAAAATTCAAATTTTCTGAAAAATGGTAAAATGGTAATTTTGGTAAAAATCCAGAATTTTTCTAGATATTTGATGACAAAACGGACTTTACCGTTGGAATCGTCTTGCGAAATCTAGCTACCATGTCGAATTTCGTCGACCTGAGCATTTAATTTCACGTTTTCAGATACCAAGTGTTTCAAAAGCCATAAAAGGCCTGGGCGATGCATATGTGATATGACAAAAGTCTCCTACTACATGTACCCATGTGACACATGTTGCATGATTAGTGATAGGATGAGATGAATGGCTTAGATTAAGCCAAGTATCAAAATCCAACACTTAAAGGGACAAGATGAGAATTATGAAAATGTTTAAATGAATAAAGACAAAAGCAAATAGTTATCTTCTCCAAAGAAAAGAGAAATCTACAAAGTGAGTGTACTGGTTCAGCTTCTAGAGAGAGAGAGCCTTTCCTGCATTCTCGATCGTTCCTGACCGCGCCCGTCGAACAAGACGTAGTCGTTTCTATTACTACGATCTGCTACGCTGCGGCACCGATTTGGTGGAGTTCCGACAACTCTAATAGGTAGGGATCTTTTCCTACTTGGTTTATTCTTTAGCTAAGAGCCATTTTAATGGATGTGGATTTGTCGAGGCCCGGCGGCCGTGATATCGCCCCAAAAGCTTTGAAACGAGGAGAAATCTCTAATTGTAGGCCGCGGAACAAAGGCTGCACCCGAGGGTTTCACTGTTCACATGAATAGTTATGTGATTTTAGGTGTGATTTTTGTGATGTTGAGTGATTCAAAATGAATGGTTGTAATTGTTAATTAGCCCATGTGAGCTAATTTTGGTGTTATTGATGTGAATTTAATAACATGAATTGTGTGAATTAATTATGTTAATATATACATGCTTTATATGTTAGCATGAATATTTGGATTGGCATAATGTATCCATATGCATCAAGCAATCTTAGAATATTAGGAGGAGTGCATGACATTTAAATGAAAGAAAAGGAAAATGCTTGTGAAAGGAATTTTGACAAAAGATTTTCCGAGAATTATAGAGATTGGTCCAACAATTCACTACTGAGCCCTATGAATTGTTTTGGAGGGTTATCTCAAATGCATTCCCTCAGAGGGTAGTCCAACATATTTATCAATCCGATAGTAAGTTTTTTCGAGAACAAAAGCTTTTGTTTTCAAAACTGTGAATTTACTCTCATTTGGCTTAGGCATGTGTGAGGGAGTCATAGGACTCGAGACATGGGATTGGGCATGTAGACCAAGTAGGGAACATGTATTTGCTTGAGGTGATTGAGCCTATGACATGTGCACTTAGGGTGGGGAGTAACCTAATGTAGGAAATTATCACTACTGGTTTTTACCACTCCCGTCGAGGATTACTATTTCAGTACAGGAGTGTATAGGAGGACGACAAGTAACTAGAGGTTGCTATGAAGAAAGCCGGGTTGTGGCTTTGGTAGAGACTTTTGTATAACATGTATTAGAAATTGTACATTTTAACATATGTTGAATTAAGAGTGGATTATTGAACTTAACTATGGTAATATAGTTGGATGGCTTCAGAGTATTGGATGCAGGCCCAAGTGGGCCATTATTTTACTGCATGTGGACCCCGTGTGATCATTGCTTATTGTTGGGACAGTTTTGTAATCTGGGTAGAGCTCCTCGTACAAAGGAGACTCTCCCCGATTTTTCGAGTGGTGCTCGTTACCCGATATCCACGAGCATTCCTTATGTTTACTGTCAACCGACTTCGAAATGGGGCGTCACAGTTTGGTATCAAAGCTTAGGTATACGAATACCTAGGATTTGATGGGAAATAGGTTAGATCATGCATCCATTGTGCATTTTGATGAATGGTGTGTATGACATGAATTATTGTGTATGTATTGTGTGAATTGTGTGCTTGGTGGTTGTCCATTGTTGTGAATATATATATATATATATATATATATATATATATATATATATATATTTATGGTTTTCCAAGAGTCGGAATGAGAAAAAAAATGATGTGAAAAAAAAGTGCAAGAACTCGAATGGGCTACGCCCATTCGTAGCCAGAGTCACTACAATGCATCAGACGCAGCCGTGCAAAGGGGCGAGGCGGCTGGGCAGCGCATGGATAGGCTAGACCCGCCACGATACGGCCGGTAGACAGCCACGATATCGCCACCGCTTCTACCAATTATACCTACGGCGATACGACCGGATGCGTGATGCTGGCGCCGAGTATGCGGCGATACAAAATTTGTATCGTACGAGGGGCGGGCGAATTTGGGTCGCAATACTGTGACATTGTCAACGCGATCTGGCGTAGCGGCGCACCCGCGATACGGCGTAAAGGAGGCTCGCGACACGGCGCGGAGGCTGCGACACGGCATGCGGTGGCCGCGCGCGGAAGCGCGGCGACATGGCACTGCGGCGGGCTGCGACCGCGGTCGGCCCGGGCTTGCGGCGGCGCGGCGGGCTGCGACCGCGGCCGCCAGCGCGAGCCCGCAACTGTGCGATATGGCGGGCGCGGGCCCGGTGACCGCGGCGCGAGGCTGCGACGCGGCACGCGGCGACATGCTGGCGCGCTTGACGCAGCTCAGCGGCCGAACTGCGGTCGGCCGACCAGACTGTATTCGACGAGGCCTACGATGCTGTCGGCGGGCTGCGACACGACCCGCATTCTGATCGGCGAAAGCCGCAGTAGAGTAGGGCACGGGCCGACCTGGCTGACTTGGGCTGTGCGAAGCGGCTTGTGCGCGTAGATTTGGAGTCGGGGTGTAACCGCTGCATGACAATTTGACTCGTGTACTATTTTTTCAGTCACTGTTTGATACTTGTTCATGAACCTTTGTTCATAAATGTTTCAAAAAAAATAATAAAATAAAATAAAATAAAATATTTTGAAAAAATTTTATTTTGTTTTGTATATATTTAATGTGCGATTATTGTCTTGCATTACTACGAATGCTGGACTGTGTATGAAATATTTTACGTATGTGAATAGTGTCTCGAGTTGTGTTTACGCCTTAGAATATTGCGATTAGAATTTAACTTGCCATTTGACATGTAGATGGCTGGTCGAGCGAGGCGTGAGAGGGCGTCCACGAGGTGCTAATGACACCACCGGTGTTTGACCAACGAGGGCTTTTGTTGAAATTTGTAGGTATTGCTGAGTTCTTGCTATTGCACAGATAGTCACGTGGTATCGAGGAGGAGTCAGAGTGGCCTCCCGGAGGTTTAGGGCACATAATCCTCCGACATTCACAGGGGGAGGATATTCGATAGTGGCATACCATTGGTTCATGTAGGTCGAGAAGGTGTTAGAGGCTATGGAGATTACCTCTGACACGATCAAGATTATACTAGCTACGTTCCAGCTAGAGGGTGAGGCCGAGTATGGTGGGCCCGGGCAAGAACCTCTCTAGAGACCTAGAGGCAATGACATGGGCAGAGTTCCAGGAGCTGTTCATGGGTAAGTATTTTTCGGATACTTCTCGTCATGCAAAAGCTCTAGAGTTCCTAGAGCTGAAGCAGGGGACTATGACGGTGATAGAGTATGTGGCTAGATTCACGGAGCTAGCCGTTTCTTCCCCGATGATCTGTGTACGGACATGGCCAAGGTCGGAGATTTGAGAATGGGCTGAAGTTGTCCATTCGAGTGAGTTGGCAGGACTTCACATGGGACATGGACTCCGTAGTTGGAGACGGCCACGACCGTAGAGAGAGATCGAGGATTCTCAGAGCACTCGGGATAAAGTTGGTGTTAATGAGAGGAAGGAGAGTCGATCTTCTTCCGGTTCGAAAGAAGCGAGGGCTTCTAGTTCGTGTATGGGTTCAAGGCCGCGACCATGCAGGTCGGGCGGATCATGGTTTCAGTTAGGGTGGGGCGGATGGTGTGCTGCAATTCCCGGCGGCTCGGACGTGGGGAGGGATTGCCGAGACGGGATCCCGGGTTCGAGACTAGCGTAATTGATCGGCGGTAGGAGCGGAGAAGGATCCTGATATATTCCTCCACACCTAGTGAACCATATGAGCTGATGTCAGTTTAGGGAGCTACGGGCACAGCCAGTTACATGGGCGGGCCGGCGGGCCCACTAGGCCGGCGAGAGGGCGAGGCCCTGCGGGACGTCGAGGGTTCGGGGTTTGTCTGTGTCACCATCGGGTGAGTCGTGGGTCGACCCGGAGTTATACGAGTCACGTTTTGCTATCTCGCATATGGGCAGAGTGTTATTTGATTATGGTGCGCATTCATTGCTCCATTTGCATCGGTTATGATAGAGTTAGGCTTAGAGTTGAGACCTTAGAGGGCCCAACTGTATGTGAGTTCTCCCCTAGGGATTAGGGCGAGGATAGGATGATATGTCGTGGTTGCGAGTTAGAGATCTCGGGGACTCTACTCACAGTGGACTTGAGGGTCATGGACATGTCAGAGTTTGATGTCATCCTTGGGATGGATTGGCTGACAGCTTATAGGGTCGTCATCGATTGTGAGTGTAGAAGGGTTACAGCTACGTGGGGCCCATTGCTGTGTTGTATTTGAGGAGACAAGCATGATATTTTGCCCAGACGATTGTACGAGTCGGATGTCATGGACGGTTAGCGGGTTGGCTAGCAAGCTTTGCCACTGGGGACGAGTGAGACCAGGACTTAGATCTACCTCGAGGTAGTCTACAGTATGAGGATGTTTTAGGATGAGCTACAGGTTGCCTCGTAGGGTTGTAGACTTTGTATCGAGTTACACCACGGTACTTAGCCTACCTCTATGACTCCATAGGATGGCACAGTTGAGTTGGGAACTCGAGTCCGACTACGGGAGCTCTTTGGATAAGGGGTTCGTAGAGCCAAGGCACTTCAGTAGAGCTCTGGGTTACATTTGTGAAGAAGAAGAACAAGACCCTTTGATTGTGCATTGATTACAAGCAGTTGAACAGGGTTACGATCAAGAATCGGTACCCATTGTCGAGGATTGATGACTTGTTTGATCAGTTGAGAGGAGCGCGAGTCTACTCCAAGATAGACCTTCACACTGGTTACCATCAGTTGAGGTTAGGGAGACGAATATCAAGTGACATTTAGGACGCGTTATGGGCACTTTGAGTTTACTGTGATGCCCTTTGGATTGACGAATGCGCTAGCAGCATTCATGGACCTCATGCATAGGGTATTCCAACCTTATCTAGATTAGTTTGTCGTGGTCTTCGTGGATGACATCTTGATCTATTCCCAATCAGAGTGGGAGCATGAGTATCACTTGAGGATTGTTTTACAGTTGCTGAGAGACCATTAGGCGTGCAGTAAGTTCGAGTCAAATCACGAGTTTGGCTTGCGAGGTGAGATTTTTGGGACACGTGGTGTCGGCATCGGGCATGTCGGTGGACCGGAGGGTGAGGCGTGATGGAGTTGGGAGGAGGCGAAGTCAGGTCTTTAAGATCGTAGTTTCTTGGGATTAATTTGGAGTCACTCTCGGGAGATTCATTGAGGATTTCTCCCAGTTCGCACGCATGTGAGATTAATGGGAAGGAGGTCAAGTTTGATTGGGATGACCGATGCGATGAGGCATTCCAGGAGTTGAAGAGGAGGCTTACTACTACTCCTATCTTGATAGTCCCGGATAGGGGATAGGGGTACACATTGTATTATGATGCCGTGAGGGCCGGACTGGGATGTGTTTTGATGTAGTCCAAGAGGGTAGTAGCTTATGGTTCCCGTCAGTTGAAGAATCATGAGCAGAATTACCCCACACACGATATGGAGTTGGCGGCCATAGTCTTCGCCTTGAAGATTTGTCACCATAACTTATATGGCGAGGAGTTCGAGGTGTACTCAAACCATAAAAGTCTAAACAGTTCGAGGTAGTGGTTCCCCAGTTGACCGATTTGAGTGAGGAGATTCTTAGTGAGTTTCACTGCTCTCAATTTGCCGTGCATCCAGGTGGCACGAAGATGTACCAAGATCTTCGTCGCCAGTACTACTGGAGCGGAATGAAAAGACACTTAGGGGACTTTGTTCGATGATGTCTCACGTGTCGTGAGGTTAAATTTGAGCACGGAAGCGGCCAGGCTACGCCGACCGTTGGAGGTGGCTGAGTGGAAGTGGGAGCACGTCACGATGGATTTTGTGACCCACTTTCCACGGACACCGCAAGGACATGATGCGGTATGGGTGATAGTGGACTAGCTCACGAAGTCAGCATATTTTTTAGTCGTGCGGATGACCTTCACATTGGAGAGATTCTACCGATTGTATATCCGAGTGATCGTTTGGCTACATGGAGTACCAGTATCCATAGTGTCGGATAGAGACCCGACGGTGTACTTTTGGAGGAGTTTCCAAAGGTACATGGGCACCGCAGTGACCATGGTCACGACTTTCCACCCCCGGACGGATGATCGGTTAGAAAGGACCATCGGGTGTTAGAGGACGTACTACGAGCATGCGTCACGGATCATAAGGGTAGTTGGGAAGGTAACGCCCTTAGTGGAATTCACTGCAACAACCGGTTATCGGGGTGGTATCGTTGGCACCATATGGGAGCATTATGGGAGGCCGTACCGTCAGCGTTATGTTGGACCGAGGTGGGAGAGCTCCATTCTTGGTCTGATGTGATTAGGGCACCAGGAAGGTGAGCTTGATGCGACAACGTCTTCTCACGACTCGGGCGGTAGAAGAGGTATGTGGATGTCGACGTCAACCCATGAGAGTTGGTTTGGGAATCACGTCTTCTTGAAGGTGATACCCTAAGAGGAAGGAGTGAGTCAAGGATTGATGACCTTGGGGAAGCTATCGTAGGAGTTTATTGGACCCCTTCGAGATACTCTGGAGAATTTAGGCCTTTGTAAGCGTACGGTTGGCTTCTTGCCCAGTGTCAGTGCTCACGAATTATTTCACGTCTCCCGTGTAGGAGTGGCTCTGGAATCAGTATGTAGTGGATTGGGAGAGATTGAGGATGTACAGGATGGGACCTTGAGGAGGGACGGTGTGCATTATGGATAGCCGGATCGGGTTTTGCGACGCAAGGCCGTGAAGTGAATGAAGTCTTTATGGCAATGCGCTCAGAATTGGAAGTCGACGTGGGAGCGTGAGAAATGAGGCGAACCCTGTCATGCTTGTTTAGGGATGAAGGTAAGTGGTTTAGTCGTTTAATATTTAAATGACTAGTTTACATGCATGGTATAGTGCACGTTGCATATGCATGTGATTTGTAGTGATTGTACAAAATTTCGGGACGAAATTCTTTTTGAGGAGGGGAGAATGTAAAACCCGAGAAAATTCAAATTTTCTGAAAAAGGGTAAAATGGTAATTTCGGTAAAAATCCTGAATTTTTCACAGATCTCGGATGACTAGACTTCCTTGTTGGGAATAAATCCTGTGAAATTCACAGCTAGCAGTCGAATTTCGTGAGTCGAGATGATCGGGGTGCGTTTTAGAGGCCTTTAGGGTGTCGGGTCTTAGTAAAGCATTTCATAAAGATATGTGATGTGAAAGCGAAAGTCGCTCTTCACGATATCTGTGTGACATTCATTGCATGAGTTATTCAATTGGATGAGATGAATGATTTAGGTCAAAGCCCAAAGTCTCCAAATCCAAATGACTTAAAGGAATGAATGGGAATTATGAAATCTTTAAATGAATAAAGACAAAGAAAAGTAATTTCTCTTCTCCAAAGAAAGAGAAAATCAAGGCGTGAGTGGCTGGTTCGGTTCTTAAGAGAGAAGAGCTCTTACTCTCTAGATTCCGTAGTTCAAGCGGGTGGAGTTCGGCCGGGCGAGTAAGAAGTTGTTCTACGTGGCGAGGCTCGCAGCGTGGAGCCTGGAGTTGGTGGAGTTCCGGCTGGCTCAAGAGTAGGGATCTTTTCGGCTTGGTTTTATTCTTTGTCTAAGAGCCACTTTATAGATAGAGATTTGTTAAGGCCTGAAGGGCCGTGATATCAGTCTGAAAAGCTTTGAATCGAGTGGAGAAATCTCTAATTTGTGTGGCGTGGTGATTACCAACCCAGAGTTTCAGTTGGTGAATAGTTGTGTGATTTTGGTGTGATTTTTGTGTTGTTGAGTGATTCAAATATATTGCTTGTAATTAATTGTACATGAGCTAATTTTAAAGTGTTATTGATGTAGATTTAATACTTATGAATTAGTGTGAATTAATTATGGTAATATATACATATTTTATATATTAGCATGAATATTTTTAAGTTGGCATAATGCATTAAGTATCATATTTGGGCATCTGAGTATTAAGGTGAGTGCGTGACCGCGAAAAATGAAAGAAAGGAAAATGTTTGTGAAGAGATTTCGACGGAAGATTTTCACGGAGAATTATGTTGGGAGATTGTCCGGCCAATTCAAATGGAGGAACGCGTTGTTTTGAAGGGTTATCCAATAGATTTGCCTCGGAGGGTAGTCGATATATTCTGAGATCTAAGGTAGTAATTTTCAAATTAAAGCTTTTGTTTTGAAAGCTGTGATTTTACTCGCATTTAGACTTTAGGCATGTGTGAGGGGCGGATAGGACTGAGACATGGGATTGGGCATGTAGACATTCAAGTAAGACATTTATTTGCTTGGAGTGTGATTGTTTGCTGACATATTTTGCTTTTAGGTGGGGATAAACCGCATGAAATTATCCTTATTGAGACTGCTCACCTGTCGGGGATCCATATTTGGTACGGGGAGGTGTGGGATGAAGCTCACTGGAGTCGCGTTTGAAGAAACCCGGGTTGTGGCTTTGGTGAGGACTTTTTATATAACATGTATTAGAGGAATTGTACATTTAATGTATGTTGGATTAAAGTGATTATTAACTCTTGAACTATGGTAATATAGTTGATGTATTTTGTGAGTATTGATACGGGGACTATTAGCTATTATTTTACTCGCATATGGACTATGTGTGGTCATTGTTAATTGTTGGGATGGGTTTTGTACCTTGGGTGAGCTCGTACAAAAGAGACTCTGCAGATTTTTGAATTAGTGTCGGGTTGCGAACATCACAGTATTCCATAGGTTGTGGTTGTCAGCGAGACATGGGGGAAATGGGAAACGTCACACAATCAACCTTTCCATAGTTGATGTGGCGTCTTCATTCAATAAACATCAATCAATATGTAGTTTATTATCAGGCGTCTTCACTATTCTATAAACATCAATCCAAACAGCACCCATAGTTGATTTGTGGCATCTTCATCCATCGACATCAGTATTACATTACATAGTTGAGTTGTGGCGTCTTATATCCCATGAAACATCAATCAACCCTTCTATGAATTGATTGTGGTGTGTACCTCCATCCCATCGACTTAAGTGATGATCGTTACAATTAGTTTTTTGCGTCTTCATCCCATCTACTTATCAATCAATCATTCCATAATTCATTGTGTCATCTTCACTTTTCCCTTTCGAACCTGATCGTAGAACGATCCGAGATAGTACCTTATTGCGAGTGGCGTTGGTTCGCGACAACCTTGTATCAAACTAGTATCAGAGCTAGTTCTCGTCATGTTTTCTTATCTTTTAAATTTTTATTTTTAAAAAAAAAATCAAATTAAAAAAAAAAAGAAAAAAAGAATCCATTTGAGGTCAATGAAGATTTGGGGAAAAATGTTTTTTCTCAAGAGAAGGAGAGTAATGCAAAGTCAAGGCATGACTTCTAAGGTTGCAATTAAAGTTCCAAAAAGGTAGGTTTTGAGAGTAGAAGGAAAGAAGATCAAGGATGCACTCAATATGCTAATTCACGTTCTAGAAGAATCTAGTCGTATTTGGGATGTTTTCTATATCATATTGTATGGCTTGCATGCCAAGTTATTTACTTTCCTTTTAGTTTGTTATTTTTATTTATTTTTTCTTAGTTTTTTATTTAGATTTGTTTCATTTTCTTGTTTTAGGTGTGATTTAGGTTAAAGATTGCAGACCAGTCAATACATATTTTGTTTCTATTTCCTTTCTAGTTTGTAGCCTATATAAAGACATGTTTACAATGTAATTATATAGAAGAATATGAATCAAAATTTGTGAGAGTCTTCTCCTTTTTGGTTCTCCAAAGAACTTTTGAACTTATTGGATTTTTCCGTAGTGTTCATCTTATCAACTTATCAATCAACCCTTCCATAGTTGATTGTGGCATCTTTATTCCGTTGACTTATCAATCAACCTTATCATAGTTGATTGTGGCGTCTTCATTCCATCAACTTATCAATCATCCCTTCTATAGTTGATTATGGCGTCTTCACCCTTCCCGACTTATCAATCAACCTTTCCATAGTTTATTGTGGCATCTTCATCCCATCGACTTATCAATCAACCCATCCATAGTTGATTGTTGCGTTTTCATCCCATTGACTTATCAATCAACTCTTCCTTAGTTGATTGTGGCGTCTTCACTCCATCGATTTATCAATCAATCATTCCATAATTGATTGTGGCATCTTCACTTTTCCCCTTCGAAATTGATCGTAGAATGATCTAAGATAGTATCTTGTTGCGAGTAGTGTCGGTCCACGGCGACCTTGCATCATTTACTTTCTTTAAAAAAAAAAGAATTACTTTGACAGTAAACTCCTCAACCAATGATAAATACCATTGATAAAAACACATGCATCATGAAGTTGGTTACACAAATCATTAATTTTAGGTTAGAGATGCTTACTTCTTATAATGACCTTACTAAACTTCCAATAATAGTCAAGGTAGAGTTGCAAGGGCTATTTCTCTTCTTCTTCTTCTTTTTCACTAATAAGATACTTAAGGTCGGATGAAACCCTATATGAATGTAATAGTTAATGCAAAATTAGCCTTGGACTAGCATACTACGTAACAAGATACTATCTGGATGATTCTGCGATCCAAGTTCGAAGGGAAAAATGAAGGCATGCGATCGATTATGGAATGATTGATTGATAAGTCGATGGGATGAAGACGCCACAATCAACTATGAATAAAAAAGTTGATTGATAAGTCGATGGAATAAAGACGCCACAATCAACTATGGAAAGGTAGATCGATAAGTCAAGAATAGTGAAGATCCCATAATCAACTATGGAATGGTTGATTGATAAGTCGATGGAATGAAGACGCCACAATCAATTATGGAGGGTTGATTGATAAGTCGATATGATGGATGCCACGGAAAAATCCGATAAGTTCAAAAGTTCTTTAGATAACCAAAGAGGAGAAGACTCTCGCAAATTTTAATTCATAATCTTCTGTATAATTACATTATAAACATGTCTTTATATAGGCTACAAACTAAAAAGGAAATATAAACAAAATATCTACTACAATCTTTAACCTAAATCACACATAAAACAAGAAAATGAAACAAATCAAAATAAAAGTAAACTAAGAAAATAAATAATAAATAAATAAACTAAAAGGAAAGTAAATAACTTGGTATGCAAGTCATACAATATGATCTAGAAAATATCCCAAATATGACTAGATTCTTCTAGAAATTGAATTAGCATATTGAGTGCATCCTTGATCTTCTTTCCTTCTACTCTCAAAACTTTCCTTTTTTGAACCTTAATTGCTACCTTAGAAGTCATGCCTTGACTTTGCATCATTAAAGGGTTAATTACATAAATAGTGTCTCAACTTTATTCTTGTTGAATCAAGTGTCTAAACTTTTTTATTTTTCTATTTTAGTGTCTCAACTTTATTTTTGTTCAATCAAGTGTCAAAACTTTTTATTTTTTCTATTTTTGTGTCTCAACTTTATTTTTGTTCAATTAAGTGTCTAAACTTTTCGATTTTTTCTTTTTTAGTATCTCAACTTTATTTTTATTTCATCTAGTGTTTGAACTTTTAATTTTGATCAATCAAATGCTTCATGACCAATCAAACCTTATTAAGATATTTGAATGAACAAAAATTTTCATCCAAATAACATTATGATCAGAGGAAAATGATGAAATTATTTAAATCTTTAATAAGGTGAAAGAACAATATTATCATTTCTACATTAGGGTTTTTCTATGTTCATTTACCATACAAAAGTGATTGATTAATGGAGGAACATAGATAAATAAATATTTTATTATTTTTAAAAATAATTTTATATCTGTGTTTGTTTTTATCTATACTTTTTCATGTACTTTAAAAACAACTAAAGTGTGAAATATTAAAATTCATTTTTTTTAAATTGTTATATTTTATTTTTAAGCAATTTTTTTTTTAATTTTTATCTCAATTCTATAGTAGCCAATCTTATCAATTTATTTTTTATTGTAACAAATAGATAGTAAAGCCCCGAATATAGAAATGATAATATTGTCATTTCATTTCATTAAAGGTCATTTACGTAATTTTATTATTTTATATGACGTGGAATATTATAGACCCCAAATTTGGGCTCTTTTTATCTTTTATTTATTTTATTTCGATTTGATTTGATTTTAATTCATTAGGTTTTTTATTTTATTCTTTTCCTTTTGGGGAAGATGGATCATCATTTTCTTTGAGGGTTTTAGGGCTCGTTTTCTTTGAAAATTTTATATATTAGAAGGGGAGTCCAAAGAGAGGGTGGAAGAAAAAAGAGAGACGAGGAAAGAAGAGGAAGCAAGGAGAGTCATTTTTCTTTAAGGTACGATGTTATGCCTTTTTGTTTTTTTTCTTTTTTCATTTTTACTTTTAATGATGTTGATGTTGATGGGTAATAGCGTTTAATGCTTGTTGAATAAGGAGACACTTTTTTTTTTTGAGTTTTTATTTCATTTCTTTCTTGATAGTTTGTCTTCGAAAACGTGTTTGGGTCGTTGTCATAATTACCATTTTCTTATCTTTTCAATTTATTTATTTTTCTCCTGGCAGTTTATGGCTCTATCATTTCTATACTACCACATTCATTTTTCTATACAATTACTTGATTTTTTTTTAACTTTCTCAATGTACTATTATTACAATGCTTACATGGGTTTGATTTGCAGGTAGTGGTGGAGTTTGTTTTGAGTAATTAATTTCCATTTTGATTCTAAATTTTTAAATTTTTATTTAGCTTTTTTATTGTTTTCACCTCAAGTCAATTCTAATGTCTTATGGTTGCACATTTATTGCTTCTAGTTCTTTTTAAAAATTTATTTCCTTCATTTATTGCTTCAAGTCAATTTGAGGCACGAATTTCCATTGATTTTTTAGTCATTTTAGATGCCAAAATCATGTGAATATTTATGAACTTTTGAACTTTCTTATTGATTATAATTACTTCAAATGCTTTATTTGACTTGGGTTCTTCTTTAAAGGTTGAATTTGCCCAAATAAACTCCTTCACAAGCCCATTGAAAGTGTCTTGAAGATTTTTAGCCCTTACTTTTGTGATTGGCTCAATCTGTATTGAAGCGAATTCTTTATGCTTTGATTTTCATTGAAAGTGTCTTGAAGATTTTTGGCCCTTACTTTTGTGATTGGCTCAATTTGTATTGAAGCGAATTCTTTGTGCTTTGATTTTCATTATCCCCCCCCCCCCCCCCCATCGAAAAGATTCATCCTCAAATCTTAAACATAATGTTGTTTATGACACGAAAATAAATATACATCCTCCACAAACCATCTTTTTTGGGTACAAGTAGTACATGTACAACACATGGACTAATAAATTCCTCCACTTGGCATTGAAGCTCCTTTATCTCCTAGAGATTAGTCCTATAAACAAGTTGATTTGGAATTGTACCTCTAAGACTGAAGTCAATTTGGTGCTCAATGCCCTTAAAGGGTGGCAAACCACTAAGACCATCCTCGGGGAATACATCCTCAAACTCCTGTAACAAAGAAGGAACAACACTAGGTAAAGAAGAATCAAGATCGTTAATGTTCAAAAGTGTTTCTTTGTACAAAAGTACAAACATGGACTTGTTAGTATAAAAATCACTCTTGATCTCACTCTATTTTTGCATAGAAGCTTTTTTTTTCTTTCTGTTTCCTCTCATTTTTTCTTCAAATCTTTTTTTCTTTCACTCCCTTTTTTTTCTCACTCTCTTTCCTTCTCTCAATTTCTTTTTCCTCTTGCTTTTCTTCCTCTTTTTCTTTTTTTTTTCTTAATCTTTTTTTGAATCACACTCTTGCTTTAACCTCACTTGATCTCCATACACTTGTTTTAGTGTCAATGGTAAACGAGTTACAAGCTTGTTGTCCTTCATGAAGCAAGCCTGAATTTGTGAATCTAACATTTCCCATGTTTTTTGCCATCCTGACGTAGTGGTTAAGGGTTGGATGGAGTATGGGGAAGGGACCAAGTTCGAGTTTCTATAAGAATAGAATACTACATCGATCGTTGCAATGCAAAGTGAATAGATGTCAACAAAAAAAACATTACCTATATTTTTTCTTGAACATAACTCTTTATACTATATTGTAACAAAGTACTTAGTTATCAGAAAAAAAAAAAGTGGTTAAGAGCTCAGTTACACATAGGGAGGGGAGGAGGTCTAGGGTTCATGAGGACCTATTTATAAGGAACAGAATACTATGTTGTAATGCAAAGTGAATAGATGTTAAAAAAAAAAAAACTCATTATGAACAAAAATATCCTTCTCCATTTCATGTATTTACATGATCTCTTAAAGGAAAATTTTTGTAAGAAAATAAGACATTTTTGACAAAATCAAACCAAAAATTGATGAAGGGTCGAATTTTCAAAATTAGGTTTTCAAATGTTCTTTTAATCAAATCACTCAAAATTATTTGAAAAAAGATTCTAAAAAATCTTTTAGAAAAAAAAAAAAAGGATGGTAGAGAAAAAGTGCTTAGTGTGTGAGTTGCTACTGACTTAGATTTTATCAACATAGACCAAAAACTGATTGAGTTATAGCATAACAACCAGAAATTATTCAATCCCCAATAGTCATGCCAAAAACTTGTTTGACTGAATGCATATAAAATAAGTTTTTTGCTGCTTAGGTAATAATTTGCAATTTAAATTGGTTTTGTCTAAATCACTACAAGTGCATAGGTCATACAAGTAATAAAGTGGATTTTTAAGTCCAGATATCATTCCCACAAGGATTGATAATAAAATTTAAAGATTAACTACCCTCGCTACTCAAGATTCTCACTATTTGAACTTCAAAATTTCAAGATAGATTTAATTTTCAAAGGTAAAAAGAATCAAGAAATAATTTTTTAAAAAAATCTAAAATACATGATCAGAGAGTTCACTGGACTTAAATAACACTAGGAAAGAAACCAATGTTGTGACCATCACTTTTCAAATTTCCAAATAAAATATAAAGTATGAGACATGAACATTGGAATTGTCCAAGAGCAATTTAGTGTAGCAATGGATTTCTCTTAACACCACACATTTCACTCTCCAATTCACCACACTTCTATCTCTAGACAATGGGTCTGAATACCTACTTGTAGGAATTGATCCTCTTTAAGATCTAACTATTTTTCCTTTTCAGTACTTCACAGCTTAGGACTGGAAATTGCTTGCCCCCATAGACAGGCTAATGCAAACCCTCTCTAAAATAATTTGTATCTTAGTCATCAGTTAGATAAAAATTCCTTCTCCCATTTATTGGAATCTTTGCTAACACAGGGTTGAGATTGTTCCTCTCAACTGAGGTGAAACCTCTCAGAATTAAACTACTAGATCAGTAGGTGGATCATATGCCTCGGGAACACACTCATGTTGTCACTCAAGAGGGAACCTTGAAGTCAGAGGTTAGATCTTCACCAATGATGTACCAGAATGATCCAAAGAGTGCATTAGTTAAAATAATATTAGTGTAAATTACCCCCCAAGTGGCGCTCTTTGCTCGGAGTAGTCCATCTTTTTGTGTCCTCAAAGGGATTCTTGAATCGAGCAATGATACACCTCTTTACGGGTGTCAAACAACGATATTAAGAACAACTGATGTAAAGTAATACCGGTTAAATCACTCAATTTTCATACCCCAATAACATTAAATTTAACATTAATAATCCCAATAGCAGTTCTTGAAGAGGAGCCTTTCAAATATGGATCACAAATGACAATGACTAGTTGATCAAACAAATTCATTGAAATTGTAATCAAAACTGAAGAAAAATAAATTCCAAAAAAATTTCCAGATTTCATTGAAATTCAGACATAAATTTAAACTTGATTTACATTCATCCAACTTCGAATCTCAGTTCAAATCACTGCTCCACTATAAGATAAGAAAACTAAATCTAGAAACAAAAATAAAAAGAAAAAGAAAAATATATACAATGAGACTTCAGATCTCTCAAAAAAGCACAAAAACTTGATTAAAAACGGCTGGAAGCTGCGCATTACTCCCCAGAAGCTTCTATTTATAGGCAGTCTTGGGCCTTAAGCGAGTGTGAATCACGCACTTCAAAAAAGCCAGTGCGCTAGTTTATTGATAGCCATTGGTGATGTCACGACATCGAAATTGTCAATGTCATGGATCGAATCTGATGTCCCGACATTGAAAGTCTACTGGGCAACTATCAATTTTCAGTGATAAGTAAATGTCTTGATGATGTTGCGACATCGAAATGCAGTATTGTAGATCAACTCTAATGTTGCAACATTACTTTTCTAGTGTTTCGACATTGAGTTGATGTCGCAACACTAAGTTGTTGTCATGAAATTGCTCTTAACTCCTTAGTGCTTCAATTTGAATGCTCAGGTCTGATGTCACGACATTGTTTTGATGTTGCGACATTGTATCTGTAGTTATGATCATTTCAGCTAATTTCGCGACATTGCTAACCTAGTGTCGCGACATTAATCAGTTAAGTTCATCTTGACCACCTTAAACTGATGTCACAACACAGCTTTGATGTCGCAACATTGTTTCTTGATGTTACGAGAAGCCGTTTGTCAATGTAAATTGGCTGATGTCAGCGACATTCTTTGATCGTCGTGACATTAAGTTGGTCTTACCACCTTGGCTACTTTAGTCTGATGTCGCGACATTGGTCAATTGATAATACCTCTAGACAATTCTCGTTGATGTCGCGACATTGAGTTGTGATGTCACGACATTGAACATTTCAATGTCTTCTCATTACAACCAATGTTGTAGCCATGTCGTGGCGATATCGCGACATTGGATGCCTGATGTAGTTTGACTACTGAGGTTGCTTCTGATGTCGCGACATTGAGTTATGATGTTGCGACATTAATTTGGTGTCGTAACAATGTTGTGATGATGTCGCGACATTGGCATATCTTTGCCTTCCCCTCTTCAACTGATGTCACGGCTATGTTGCAACATTATAGTAGTGTCAAGACCTTTTCTACACAATGTCGCGACATTGGAAATCTGATGTCATGACATTGGCCATTTTCTACTTTAATCTTTGATCTGCTCTTTTTCTCTTTTGAATTACCAACTGCTTTTCCTTAATTTTACGCAAAACATAAATCTGGGTGAAAGTTCCATAATTTTACATTAAACTGAACTTTTAAGCCTGAAATATACTTGAAAAATAGGCTTAAAAATATATGAGTTTTAGACTCATCAAACTCTCCTAAACTTAAAATTTTGCTTGTCCTCAAGAAAAAAAAGGCTATTTGTTTGTCCTCAAACAATAAAAATTGATTTTTAAGGATATTTTTCAATTAAATCATCTTCTCAAGCAGTTCAACAAATTAGCTTCAGTAGTATTTCAGTTGTGACATCAATTCTAATTAAGTTTCATTTTCAAAATCTTAAAAATTTTCAATTTAGATCATTTAATACATCATGTTATTCATAGTTAATAAACAGATATAGTTCTTGACTCTGTGAGTGTGTGTTGGTCTTCTCTTTATGACTAATTTGCATATTAATTAGCTTTATGAGAATCACTATGCAGAATGATATTCTTTCAGAGCAATTTAGGTCCCATAGTCTTGTTGATCATATTATTCTCTACTAATGTAGGCATTACACAACCTTCAAAATCAAATAGGACTTTTGAGCTTGTAATGTATGGCCAGGGTATTTAGGTAGATAACTGGACATTTAAGGCTTAAGTTTACCCAAATTGAATACATTTTTTCAACATTTTGCCTTCACTGCTCATCCTATTTTTATGCTAGAATAGCATTTCAAGCACCACCAAACTTGGTCTAGTGCATTTTTTTGCATTTTCTCCTTTGTGGCTTTTTCTTTTCCACTGCTATTTTCAATTCTGCTCCAGAAGCTCTTTTCTGTCATTTTGTTTTAGGCTTGGAGTGGTGCAATGTTTTACCTTTTTAAGCTTTCTACTACCCCTTAACAAGCTTTGGGTTAGTAACTCCCATACCAATTGGCATTAGGGTACTAGGTGTAGAACACCCCTAAGGACAATTGCTGAGTGGCAAATCTACAAGGTAAAACTCTTACTCCTCCTTCGCATTGTCATTCTTTTCCGACTTCTCAATTTTTTAAATTGTGCACCTCCTTTAGCCTAGCAGATTCTCAATTGTTTTCCTTCCATCATTAATTCTTCTCCTTCATTTCAATTCAAATTTGTACTCCCAAAACTTATCCTCTTAATCATTTTCTTTGTGATCTCTGAGTTTGGGTAAATTTAGGGTTCTTTACTGTAAGGGTAGACTTACGGGAGGTTTAAGGTTATTCTTTTTGGTTCTGATGATGAAATTGACATTAGGCTCAAAATAGGTACCAAGGTTTATGCATATATCATATCAAAGGGTAGGCTTTTAAAAGTCCTAAACTGTCCAAAGATGGCCTACATCATTTCTTGTTGGTTGCAATGCCTAGGATTTTGCCTTGAATAATACTACATCAAGTTCTAGGACCTTTTGATATTTACTAAAAGTAAGTCCCATAAAGTGTTCCCCAACCCGAGCTGTCCGATTTTTCAAGGTACTTAAGACAATGTGTTAATTTAGTCATTTTCTAAAATTTTAGCTAATTCAATCGACTGAATTAATGGCCTTATTAGCTTCGATTTCAATTTTAGTTTTTCAGAATCTAAAAATTTAGCTTATCTTCCTTGGCATCACAACTTAAAACCCAGTTTCAATTTTTCAGCCCATTTGCATTTCAGAGTTTTGCTTTGTTTGGTTTAAAATAGATTGTTGTGTTATTGTTCAACTTTACAATTCATTCTGATTAATCAATTCAGTTCATTTGATCAACATCAATAACCCCAAAATCTCAACAAATTTCTCATAGTCATCAAACAAGCAATCATAACTTCCTTTAGAAAATATGCAACAATCATTCAAGAATTTTCAATCTTAGTCCAACTCTACAACATTCTTACGTTCAACACACTAAATTCTCATTTATTCAGAAAAAAAAAAAACACAAGCTCATATTTATTACAGATTTCAAATATGTAAAATTAAAAGAAAATACAAAGAATAAGAAAATTCTGCACACAAAGTTCAGAAACTGTCTTTTTATTTATAGAGAGAAGAGTTACAATGAATGGATTCCAATGAATGAGCAATACAAAGAGAGATAGAGAGAGATGGAGCGATAGAGAGAGAGATATAGAGGAGAGATAGAGCTTATTTTTTTCTCCTTTGGTATTGGGATTTTGAGGGCTTGAGGTTCACTGGTTCATACTTGTAGCTGGCATTAAAGGGAGTGAAATCAGGGATTGAGGGTTCTAGTTTTACAGTTGAGCCACTTCTACCCTTGTCAAAGAGGTACCATTCTTGTGTTCGAATGTGCTGCTTGATGAGCTCTATTGGATATAGAAAAGTGCGACAATTATATAGGGTTTTAAGCCCCTAAACTCATGTTTTGTTTCATTTTGTGTAGAATAGGTGCTTTTGACCTTTTCTATCGTTTTTATGCGTGTGCAGGTTGTTCGATGTCTTGTGCACATTTTCGTAGAGGTTTTGTTCCAGAGGACAATTGTAGATCATGGTTGTTGATTACAGACGGCGTCGGAGGCCAGGGGAGTTCTAGAAGTGAAGTGGGCGGGTTATGGAGATAGTGATGTAGGTGCCATTGGTACAGTCTTGGGGTACCACATGCGGTGAGGAAGCGGTGGGCCAGTGGTACCGTGCGAATATGAGTGGTACAGTGAACCAAAGTTGTCGAATTACCAGTGGAATTTTGAGTGCTGGGTACCACACTAACTAGTACTGGTACCAACATGCGATCTTTGCAAGATTTGAGCGGAATTTCGATCTTGGTGCAAGGGCACGCTCGTCTTTTGATCCCCACTTCGAGATCACTATGAGGATTGTATTTAAGCCCACTTTAGGGCATAATTGCGGGAGTTCGGATTCTAAAGTTTTGGCTCTAACCTTTGGAGTGTTTTCTCATATTTTTCTAGGGTTTCCTAGAGTAGAGTAGTTAGTTTTCTTCTGATTATGAGTTTTTAAGCATTTGTAATCTTTCAATTGGTTTTATAACTTGGTGTTCATTGAGAGACTTTGCGTTTTTTATATCTCAACCTTGCAATTGAAGTGTTATTTCTCAATTCACGTTTACGATTAGTGTTCCAGCAATTATGAATCAATTCTTAGCTTTAATGGAGTTCTAAATCTCCATGATAGGGTTCTAAAGGTGGAAACTCACCCCCTTTAAGGTAACATCCCTCAATCCCTCTTTTGTGCTTCAATGGGATTTGTATGATATTAAACACTTGTGAAAATTCTTATAAAACCTTAGTTTGGCATCTTCTTGAGAACTTGTGAACGAGATATTCTTGGTACACGTTGTGCTTGATCTCAAATGCAAACTAAAAGTCCAAACAAATTGTCTGAGCAAGCGTTTGGTATCGTTCAATTATTCTTTGTCTTACAAAAGCTTTTAAAGTTAAATCCCCATCAAGACCATTCATCAATGGCTCCTAGATGAGATTGTAAGTGAGAGGTGGGTGTTACCTAGTTGGTGGTGAGCGGAAACCTTAGGATCCTATCATTCGCCCTTCTCATTTTACAATAGTTTAAGTCAATCGGTTAATAAATCAATCAATCAAAACCCCAGATTTTACTATAATGCTTTGTTATTAAGCGATCACAAGGATCATCACGAGAGCCGCTCACTCCGTGGAAATGACGTGGACTCATACGGTATAATGTGGCGACAGTAGTTCCTCGCTTAGGAATAATTTCAACTTAAATAGATGAGCATTTTTCTTGTTGCTGGGGAGTGGCGAGCACTCTAGTTGATCAGAAATTTAGTGGTAATTTGCAATTGCATTGCAGATCAGTCTGGTTCTCTACCTTTTCTTTTAATTCTTTTGTAGATAATATAAGTGGATACATCTAGTTGGGGGTAATATTGGTGCATGGTTTGGGCTGCATTGAGCAACGCCCGACTTGTAAGAGTTATACCTCGGGCGTCTTGAGAAAAGAGTCCATAGTGAGACGTTTATTTCAAGAGAACCCTAATCCTCAAATGGAACATCCTGGGAATCAACAAACACTTTTTAATCCAAATGACCAAGGAGTTACTGTGCTTCAAAACCTTATGAACCTCGACAAGGAGATGGTGTTGCACATGGCAACCCAGACGACGAATCTTATTTTTAAGCCAAAATCAATATCGAGCTCCACTTTCTTCCTTTGCCTAATGTGGAAAAGAACCCTTTGAAAGTGCAGTAACCTTAAAGAACCTAGCAAACTCATGTGATCGCCTACGAAGAGCTAACTAATTCATATGAAGTCGAGAAGATGATTCGTCTTCTCCTTGTGTACGAAGTCGATTTGAAAACCCTACTCATTCATGAGAGATTTTGAGATGTTTGCAATGCTTTTCCTTTCACGAGATCGCCTCCATATAATTGTATGGTTTATTCTCATTCTCTCACGAAAGGAAAAGAGGGACCAAAATATGGTTTTTCCTCTCTTGCTCCTAATTCAATTTTTACTTGAGAAGACATACGAAATGAATTTAAGATAAATTCTTCCATCTAGAATGTACTAATCTTTTCGTCTGCGAGCAATCCAAAACTTTAGAAATAAGGGTGAACCTTTTTCTATTGTATGGGAAAGATATAAGGACCTCCTCCACACTCTCTCTTATCATGGTTTGGATGTTGGACAAATTGTTGCATATTTTCACCAAGGACTTTCCCTAAATAACAAGCAATACATCCAAATGATGTGTGCGAGGGAGTTCTATGAGAAAAGCGCTAGGGAGGCTGTGCAATTTTTTGATACAAGCGAAAATAGTACACCTACAGGAGGAGGAATACATCACTTAAGAGAGAATGATGACCTGCAAGCGAAAATAGACAACTTAACTAGGAAGTTAGAGGCCATAGAATTGAAAAAAGTGAATGAGGTGACTGTTGTACCCAATGTACCTTCGGTGCCTATGAGACCTGGAATGGAGGAGTCATACATCATTTGCGATGACCCCACTCACTCAACCATTAATTGCCCTAATCTCCCTCAAGTCAAGGGAGCAATCCAAATAGAGCAAGCTAATGCTCTTAATTACCAAAGGAAACCCTTCAATTCTCGTACTAAAACTTATAATCGAGTGGGGTAAGCATCAGGAATTTTAGTTGGAGAAGAATGAGGGCCAAAACCATTTTCCAAATAACCAAGGCCGGAACTTTAAAACCAAGGCTTTTCAAATCAAGCCATAATTCCCAAAATCAAGGTCCTCAAGGATTTCCTACGAATCCTAAGCAAGGGTTTCGCCCCTCATCTCAAGGGAGTCAAAATCAACAGCTTTACCAACCTCCACATAAGAGAAGTCTGGAGGACATTATGACACAGTTTGTTCAAGCTCAACAATCCACTAACACTGAATTTCGAACTACCTTAAATGATTTGAGATCCCAAATCACTAAGTTGACCCCTTCTATGGGCAATTTCCAACAAGAAAAAGGGAAACTCCCTTCTCAGACCATCCAAAACCCCAGTGAAAATAGTATTGGAATCCTCAGTCAAACGGTATAACCTTTGAACATTGCAAGGTGTCACATCTTGAGGAGTGGAAAAACAATTAATAAAACCATTCAGCCCAAAGAATTGTCCAAAGAAACAACAAAAGATGTGCAAAATGAACCATTAAGGGATGATGAGGTGTTTAACAAGCCTCATGTTCCCAGAACAGATGTTGTTGATGTTGAGCCATAAAAAGATAAAACTTCCCATGCCCCTCCTGCTCCATACCCTCATAGACTGAGAGCCCCTAAGAAAGTGAACAATCACTCTGAAATCTATGAGTTGTTCAAACAGGTTAAGGTCAACATCACCTTGTTGGATGTCATTAAGCAAATTCCGTCATATGCCAAGTTTTTGAAAGACTTGTGCACAATGAAAAGAAAGTTAGGTGTCAACAAGGATGCATTCATGACTAAATAGTCCACCTCCTTGATTAGGAATGAAGGTTTTTAAAGTTCAAAACAAAGTTTCACGTGGAAAGATTTTGTGGTCACAATTTTAAATTAATAAAACTCTTTTCACGATCCACATAATTACGTACATACTAATCTGACAAACAATAAGAAGAATTACCTCAATCAAATTAGGAGATTTTTCTAGCAAGTAGAGTTGTGACTCAAGATCCTTTATTTTTATTTTATTTTCCTTGTTCCACGATCTTCAGTGGATTTCCTCTTCACTATGAGTACGTGTGGGCATCTGATTAACGAGGTTTTGTTTTTAGAACTCTTGATATTCTCAACACATGAGATCAAGAGGGTTAGATGGAGGCAAAAAAAGTGAAACTCTTTCTTTCTTTTTTTTTCCCCTAATTTTTTATCACCCCTTGATGCCTAGGGTTTTGCCTTTATTTATAATATGCCATGAATTGATCTCAACCATTGGATCAAGTGACATATTTAAATATTGAATTAAAATTAATTCAAATTAAGTGACTAAAAATAAATAGGATTAATTTCTCAAATTAACCGTTTAATCCATATAGTAATTACTATTAATTAATTAATTCAATAATTAATTAATTCACATTTAATTATCCAATAATTACTACATAGTTATTTATCAAGTAATTTCTTTTACAACTATGCCTCGAGGATTTCTTTTTAATTTAATCTTGTCTGGGTAATTTCTGAATGACTTGGGGACCTATGGACTGTAATTCCAAGCTCGATAAATTTGATAATTAATTCAACTCTTTTAATCAATTAATCTAATTTATTAGTTCGATATTATTCCACCTAAAAATCTAAAAATGAACTCTTGTATTCTGAGAATAATTTACGTAGTAATACTGGCTTGATCCATTGATATGATCATTACATGCAATTCAATCTCCAAAATTGGTCTGATCATTAGAGCTAGGTGAAGTAGTTTGCACTCTAGTGATATCTTTATCCTTAAGTTCCATTAATTCACTAGTGAACAGATTAATTTATAAACCTATTATAAAATTAGGCGTAGCTTGTTGAGTTCTAAATTAACACTTAAGGAGACAATTATCTAGCTTCCCTCGAGAAGGGTTTAGTTCCATATTTGTAGGACATGTTCCCTGACCACATCTCAATGGGCCTCCAAGACATAAGTATTAGGTGCATCTTGGAATGACCATAACTATGAATCAAGGGCCTATGAAATGAAGCAAGGGAGATCATGGCTACTCGGGATTTAAGATCAATCGCATATGATCATCTAGTGACACGGTTTAAACTCTTAATTACAACGATATATTATTTAAGATTTTTTATTAAGGTGTACGGTCTGTCTATGTAATCGGATTGCAAAGCACCTCGTTTAATGTCAGCCATTCGATGAAATACGAATCAAAAATTCTGCAGTCTTAATGTTCGATGGACCGTACTAGTAGTATTATGAATCAAAGATCTCTGCTTTGATTTATCTGAACTGATTTAGTTTATTATCTATAATCATTGATCATCTCATATATCTTTATATATACTAAGATTATAGTTACATTAATAAACTTGGGATTTTATGATATTTACTAAATTATACAACACATGTATAAAGAATCAAATATAGAAAATTGTTTTCATAAAGCAATACAAATTACATGCTTTTAGGGCACCATGCCCAACAATCTTCCACTTGCCCTAAAGCAGGTGAGACATGTCTCTTAAACCTAGTCCCTCTAAGTGACCTGTGAACACCCTTTCAGGTAAAGTCTTGGTAAACGGATCCACAAGGTTTTGTTCCAACACTATCTTCATAACGGCTACGTCCCCTCTATGTACAATCTCTCGTATCAGATGATACTTCCTTTCTATATGCTTCCCTCTCTTGTGACTCCTTGGTTCTTTAGAGTTTGCCACCGCTCCACTATTGTCACAGTATAAAACAAGTGGTTTTTCCATGTTTAGAACTGCCGAGATCAGTTGTCAAAGTTTTTGAGCCAAGTGATTCTTTGGTTTAGCCCCACAAGCCTTTGTATTGGCTTCCATGGTTGAATAGCAATGCCGATTATTTGATACTTCTCCAGGACCTTTCAAACTCCACCACCCAGTGAATATTGACGTATGTGGAGCTTTAGACTATCTTTGTCGATTAATCGAGAATGGAGTATATCCAATAGGGTTGGTCTCACACAGTACCTGGCTTATATAATCTCTCGTTCTCTAAGATACTTGAGAGCTATGCTTCCACTTTGCTATCCAGTGACCCATTCCAAGATTGGATTGGTGACGATTGACTATCCTTACTGCATAACAGATATCAAGCCTCGTACACAACATGGCATACATGAGGCTGCCTACAACCGAGGCATAGGGAATCCGTCTCATATCCTCTTCCTTTTGAGGTGTCTTAGGACACTGCTCCTTGGAAAGGATAATTCCATGTCGAGTCGATAATAGACCTTTCTTGCAATCTTGCATCGAAAATCAAGCTAACACCATATCAATATAGATGCTTGAGACAATGCTGGCTTGTTCTTACGATCTCTTATAATTTGGATCCCAAGGAATATAGCTTGCTTCTCCCGAATCTCTTTCATTTGAAATTACTCGACTAGCCATTTCTTTACATTCGATAATGTTTCATACATCATTTAATGGTAGAATATCATCTAAATGTAAAGAACGAAAATAGCCTTCTTTTCTTTGATGTACTTGTATACCCTGAGTTCATTAACATTTTACTGCTCAAAACCATACGTTTGATAGTTCATCAAAATGCGATTCAAGACCTTGGAAAGCTTACTTAAGTCCATAAATGGACCTAAGCAACAACGAGACTTTTACGTTGTTGGCCTTTAGCCCTGAACCTTGGTTGCATCATGTTGATACTTTCCTCAAGATAAGCCATTGACCGTCTTGACATCCATTTGCCATATGTCATAAAATCAAGACAAGCGACTATGGATAAAAAGAATGTGATGATTACTTGTAGCTACTAGCGAAAGTTTCTTCATAGATCCACTCACTCTTTTTGGGTATAACCCTTTGCCTAACCTAACTTTGAAAGTCCACTTTCCCATCTATGCCTCTTTTCTTTTGAAGATCCATTTACATCCTATAGACTTTGACATCCCTCGGGTGGATCACAAGTTCCAAATGAGTTAAATTATGGACTCCATTTCTTGGTTCATAGCATCTTGCCATTTGTCCTTATCGGAATCATCCATGGCATCACGGTATGTCGATGGATCATCTAGCTAGTTAGTGGCCCGTGCTAGAAGTAGTAGCCTCGCTTCATGTTAGTAGGGATGGTAGTCTCACTACCCTCCACTACGATCGAGTACCAGGATATTACAGATGGAATATTGATCTCTTGACTTTGTCATTCGTCGATGGTGATGGTGATTTTTGATCCTGTCGAGCGTAGTTCCTCGATCACAGCCTTCTTTGCGAGAACATGTGAATTACTAATGGCCCCCTCATGTGGGTACCTTTACATTCTATTGGCAATGGATTATGTTTCTAAGTGGGTGGAGACCATTCCAACGAGAACTAATGACCCTGAGTTGTTTGAAATTTTGAAGAACATATTTTTTTCTCTTTGGAATGCCTCGTGCAATCATTTAGTGATGGTGGGCTCCATTTGCAATCAACCCTTGAAAATTTGTTAAAAATTGGTCACACACAAAGTTTCCTGACACCACCACAGACCAATGGTCCAAGCCGAACCTTGGCCAATGGAGATCAAACACATTTTGAAAAAAGCGATTACCCACAATCGCAGGGATTGTTAAACTGACTAGCAGACGCTCTTCCAGACCTACCAGTATTGCTTTTAAGACTATTCTTGGTATGTCTCCCTATAGGCTAGTTTATGGCAAGGCATGTCATCTCCCAATGGAAATGAAGCATAGAGCATATTGGGCCATTAAAACTCTTAATTTTGATTTGGCTAAGAGGCGGAGTAAATAGGACTACTATGAATGAACAAGCAATGAATTGGCGTGAATGTTAAAGGCTCGAGAATCTACAAAGAGAGGCTCAAGCTCTTCCATGACAAGAACATTGTAAGAAAGACCTTGTAACCTCACCAAAAGGTACTGCTGTACATCTCTTGCTTGCACATCTTTCCAAGTAAACTTTGTTACAGATGGAATTTGGACCTCTCGTACGTAGTAGTTCACCCGTATAGTGCGGTGGAGATGAGAATCGAAAAATGGGAAAATATTTAAAGTCAATGGTCGTGGCAAAGCCATTTACGGATAGCCGGCGCGGGAGTAGTGAGGAACTGGTAGATCCGCTCTATAGGGATGTTCCTTTAGCGTAATCTCTGTCCTACCCTTTTGTATATAGTTTTTCTTTTCATTTTTCTTGCATTTCTTTAGCTTTATTCATTTTAGTACGCATTTTTGTTTTAATAAGGAGTCCGACCCTTATGTAACCGGTATTTTGGCCCTCCTATAGTGTAAGTGTCTCAGTCGGTGCATTGAAATGATGCTTATTTCCATGGTGGGGTGGGCATACACTAGTGATTAGAACCATTTTTAATTGCATGCTATTTAGTTTAATTCAGTGTTCTTAGGGGCTAAGTGCATGCAATTTTTCGTTACCGACTCTTTTGAGTATGGTACTTGACCTTTGATGTATAAACCACATGACCTTATGTATGCCTCCATATAGTTTATTTGCACATACCTGATAACAGGCATGCACAAAACTTTTTTTCATATTTGGAACCATATTGACCCAATTCTTTTCTATTCTCCAAAGTCAATCTTGACTGGTATCATTCTCATTCTTAAACTACACAAGTCATTGATTTCCCGTCCTAAGCTCAGTTTGCTTGCTATTGCTTCAGCCTGTGCATTTTTAGAATTCCATGTCAACTACATGCATCTTATTCTTTGAGAAACATCCATACGTAGTTGAAAGATGATTGTAGGCCATATTTTCTCTTTTAAACTTCTAAATCATACTGAGTCATCCTTTACACCCTTGTTGAGCCTTGAGTTGCCAGTTCTGTTCGAACCTTAGGACTCTTAATCACGTGGAGTAAGGATGACTCCAAGGTAAGTGTGAAGGTGCCGAGAGAGTGTAGTACACAATTGAACAAGCACAAGTCAGTTTGGAGGGGGTTTGAAGCGGTCACGAGAAGCGAGCATGCGAGGAAATCGAAATGTAGAAGTGCAATTTACGCAAAAGTGATCTGGGGTACCATTATAATTGATGCGATTACCCGAAACTGAATTAGGCGATGGCACAATTTGGTACGATTACCACATGTGGTACCAGTACCCATAATGAAAAAAAGTGGCAATGTCAATTTGGTACCAGACCACACTTAACCACCCTGCATCTACTCAAGAAAAACATGGCAAGCAGCACTATTGGCAATCTGCATCACACTTAATGTGTCCCATGGTTTCACCGTACGTGAATGGGTCATTTGAAGAGCCTTTTTCCTCCCATTTTTTCAACCTTCATATTCCCCTCAGAATTCTCATATAAGGAGAAACCCTAACTTCTCTTCACTAAAGCAAACCCTAAGTCAAATGTCGTTTCATCATCAACTCGACTCGAGATCAATAGCCAGACGCGGAGTTTGAATGTGTTGAATCCGTGTGGGTAAGGATTCCTTCGGGCCAGAGCAACTCGACCGATTTTCCACTATGTCGGGTATGGATTGTTTTGGCTGCTTGTGGTTATGGTTTATGCTTTTGGTCACAGTAAGATCCGCTATGAACCTGTATGGGAGGAAAGTTTGAATGATTAAGCTGGTGAGTCCAATAGTGCTAGAGATGGGTTTCGGGTTGGAGACTTTTTACACAGATGGTCGTTTCGCAATATTCGCTATCGTGGCCATATCTATGGCGAGATCAAGGAACACAGGGAAAGGAAAGGCCACCAACTCTTCTATGGAGTGAGCCATGAAAAAATGAAAGGCCGATACTTCGCAGATTGTGAAAAAGGGAAAAGGAAAGCGGAAAGGTCCTTCATTAGAAAGCTTAGGAAGGTGCCAGATAGCCAAGATGTAAGAGATCGAGGCTACAAGCCACGACCTTCTAACTGAAACAGAAAGGTAGTCCAATCAGTTGAAAGACAAGGTTTCCTCTATGAGTTGGAATGAAAATTGAAACATTTCTATTTACTCACCCCATTTGTGCCGTTATTCAGATCGAATTTGTTTTGGTTTGGTGAGAAGTAAAGGTTATCTACCAGCCGCCGTCGTGGAATTTTATTCCAACTTGAGAGAGAATCTGAATGTAGATTCCCTTTTGGAGACTACAATCTCGGGGAAGCAGCTAATGGTTAGCCCTGACTTGATCGCTAGATCGCTAAATTATGTTCGCCCTGCCACACATGATAGACCTTATCCACTCAGGGCTATTACAGAGTTTGATGCAACCGTTATGAACACCATGCTAAGACCAACCCTGACTCCACGGGGTTTTATGCAAGGAGTTTACCCGGGAAATTGAAGCCCGAAAGTATGCATCGATGAATAAGGTCATTCACATGATCGAGCCAAAGGGAAAAGAGAAGTTACCAAGGAAGAAATTCAAGCCAGATGCAGGTAAATGAACGTAAAATCATCATTACGCTTTGGTACTGTGGTGTATAATGAGGGATTTTGAGTCCCCAACTCGAATGTGCACATGCCCTTCCCGACCTTAGTTACAAATTTGGTGAGCTTCGGGATAAGGGTTCCTGTAGAGAAAAAGAGTTCGTCCCAGCCGGGGCCCATACAAAAACATAAGAAAAGTCGAGCCAGTTTCCACAAGGCCTCGCCACACCCTGGCGATTCCTAGCACAACATCGCTTTCCCGCTTCTTGGGCCAATGAGTACATCTCCCTTAAAGATGATGGAGCATAGAATCAAAGGATGGTTTAAATGCGTCCTAGGGAAGCAAAAGTAGTTGGACCATAGGCTTTCCAAGCTTGAGGGTCACATTTTACAAGGAGAGCCCGTTGTTGTTGATGACCCCCCTCCTAACTTGGAAGGGGATTCTAACGAGCTGGATGACTATGTGGATGAAGAAGCATTTTCCTCGGATGGAGAGGAGGGGAATGAAGAGTAGTGGTATCTGGGTTAGAACAGCAGGTGTTGCACTGGTAGAGACCTCAGCTATGTCATGCCAACACCCATTTTGTTTCTGTAAACCCTATTTATGTAACCCATGGTCATTACAAGCTTAAAAGACCTTTTTGATTTTAGTTATGTAGGGTGTTCCTTATTGACTTCTATGCATGTTAGCCTGCTTGGTTATGGTGAAATGTTTACGCTTTTGAATGAAGTTCATTCCGCTTTGGTGATTTATTGCGGGCCCTATTTCAAGATTTGATCCCTTATACGACAAGCCATGAATCACCCAATTACACTTGGGACTGTTGGTGCTCATTTAAGTTCAGGTGGTTACACACTCTGTTAGGTTATAGCACTATGTTCATATTTTCTCTTTTGGGAATCTTACAATGCTTGACTGCTCCTTAGTGCACTTTGTTGAGCCTCATAGTCCAGAAGTATTATTCAAATCTTGCTATGTGGACTAGCAAGACGAGGTCAGGTCGGATACGTAGTGCACTACAATTATATAGGGTTTTAAGCCCCTCGCCTCATGTTTTGCTTTCATTTTCAGGTAGAATAGGTGTTTTTGATCTTTTTCTACTGCTTATGCATGTCCAGTTTTTCAAATGTCTCTGCGCACATTGTGAGAGGCTTGGTCTCCATAGACAACCTCCAGAGATCATCATTGTCGACATACGCCGTCGAGGCTCCTGGCAATGGAAGTGAAGTGGGGCGCTTATGAGACAAAGGGTACTAGTACCATATTAACTGGTACCGGTACCCACATGCAGTGAGGAGCAGTGGAATAGTGGTACCGGTACCAAATATAGTGGTACCGGTACCAAAAGGCTATTGGAGTACCAGTGGACTTTTGGTACTGGTACCACACTAACTAGTATCGATACCAACATGCGATCTTTATAGGATTTGAGCGAATTTCACCGGTGCAAGGGCACGCCGCCTTCGATCTCTACTGATTGTATTTAAGCCCACTTTAGGGCGCACTGAGGAGTTTGGATTCCTGTGGTCTCGCTCTAACCTTGGAGTGTTTTTCATATTTTATGGTTTCCAGAGTAGTAGTTAGTTTTCTTCTCGATTGAAGCTCAAGCATTTGTAATCTTTCACTGGTTTTTATAACTTCGTGTTCAGCTTGAGACTTTGCGCTTTTTTACATCCCCAACCTTGCAATTGAAGTGTTATTTCTCAAATCACGTTACTATTAGTGTTCCAACAATTATGAATCAATTTCGCCTTTGAATGGAGTTTAAACCCCATGATAGGGTTTTAACTGGAAACTCACCTCTTCATAGTAACAACCTCAATCCTCTTGCTTCATGTTACAATGTGCATGGATTCGTATGATATTAAACACTTGTGAAAATTTTATAAAACCTTAGCTTGGCACTTCCTTGAGAACGTAAACGAGATATTCGTACACGCTGCGGCTTGGATCTCAAATGCAAACTAAGAGTCCAAACAAATTTTCCAGCAAGCGTTTGTACGCTCAATTATTCTTATCTTACAAAAGCTTTAGTTAAACTCTATCAAAGACCATTCATCAATGGCTCCTAGATGAGATTGTGCGAGAGCGGTGTTACTGTCAGCGGTGAGCTAAACCTTAGGATCCTATCATTTTCCTTCTCATTTTACAATAGTTTAATCTAACTCCAAGTAATAAAATCAATCAATCAAAACCCCCAAATTTTACTCTAATCGTACATTCATTGGAAAGCAAACCTTAAGGATCATCTAGGAAACCACCGTGGAAATGACTCAGGACTCACAAGATTATAATGTCGACAACACATTCCTACGCTGGGGAACAACAATTTCAAGACACGAAATGCACGGCAAGCTCATTCTTGCCTCCCCGCCCCAATAGAATTCAGTGGACTCGCTTCAACCTCACCCCGGGGCTTGATACATTTTAATCATATTGGAATTTACTTGATCTATACTGTCAGTCCAAATTTTATCTAGCCCTGAGATTGCCTCCAATTCCTCATATCTCTTCAGTATTAATGCCTTGATCTCCTTTTGGTATTCTTTGTAGAGATATTTGAAGGCTTCTACTTTCTGGAGTAGATTCTTCTCCATCTCTTTTTCCCTGATCTCCATGATCCTGATCAGCTCCTGTTTTCTCATGAGCTGATCATTTACAAATGCCCTCTCCCTTTCTTTCAGCTCTGCCCTTAGGGCTTTATCCCTCTTTGCTAGCTCTTATTTCCACTTCTCATCCCTTTGTTGGAGAAGTGCTACCAAGCTCTCTTCTCTTTTCTTGTTCTCTATGGCCTGACTATTATCCCTCCATCTCAGCTCTTCTTTGAGCTGTTCATCTCTTCTCATCATTTCTTCTTTCATCTCTATTAGTAAAGAGAACAACTCAGACTACGCTTCCTTTCTTCCTCTTCGCCTTCGCTCTAAGCAGACACCGCTTTCTCTTCATCACCGAGCAGAGTACTGCTGCTCTAGGTAGTCTTCAAACCCACCCCCCCTTTTTTCTAAGTATCCCTCCATCTCAAATTTTCTCGAGCTGCCCATCTCTTCTCATCATTTCTCTTTCATCTCTATTAGTAAAGAGAACAACCTCGTAATTGTCAGCTTCCTTTCTCTTCCTCTCTTCCTCGCTCCGCTCTAAGGCACGACCTTCATCACTCAAGTAGACATTGGTCGCTCTAGGTAGTCTCAAACTCCCTTTTTCGCTTCTAATTCTTCTCAACTGCTGTGGGTTGCTCTCACTATTCTCCTGTCTTCGAATGTTACACCCCCCCTTGATGCACAGGAGAATGATCAAGGCAGAGTGGGGGATATTCCTTAAGAAGTTATTCTCAATGTAGTCTAGAATTGACTATTCCACTATCTTCCCCACATTCAGCTGAAACCCCTTAACCAATGCATACAAGAGTATGGAACGGTCTTGTCTCACAATTGAGACATGCTTTAAGGGGGTGAGAACAGAGTTGACAAAGTAGAACTATACTGATGAGTCTTAAACTCATCTATTTTTAATCTATTTTTCTGGCATGTTTTTAACAATTTTAGCTCTATTTGTATGCTAAGTTATGAAATATTCATCAACTTTATGATTTGCAGGTGTTATTTGAAAAAATAGAGAAAACAAGCAAAAAAAAAAGCAAAAAGGTGGAAAATGCAGCAGTCTGTGTCGCGACATAATTTTTGGTTGTCGCGACACAAAATTTAAGTAGGCCAAAGGAACTATGTCGTAGCCAGCAACTAAATGTCACAACAGAGTTCAGACAGAGCTCAATGGCAAAAGAGAAATTTACGTTGCGACAAGAGTTTTTATGTCGCGACATTATTAAAGAAAGGTGTGAAGAAAACTGTCGTGACAATTCGTTGCTCTGTTACGACAATGATCAAAGCAAATAGCAAAGGAGCGGTGTCGCGACAAGATTTCCTCTATTGTGACATAAAGGATTGACGAATTAACATATTAACTCTATAGAAACAAAAGACATCTTTGTCGTGACAGAAAATGCTAAGAATACAACACAAGTCAGCTGAGACAAGTGTTTTTATGTTGCGACAAAGTTTTCAACGCCGAGCCACCAAGGAAATTGTCAAGAATAAAGAAACCCATCAGAAGTCAACATCTTAATTCACAACCAAGAGCAATGAAAATCTCGTTTCGCGACAAAGATTATTTCCTGGCTACGAAGCCAAACAAAATAGGTTGAGGTGAATTCCTATCGCGACAAGAAGCTAAAGAGAAATACAAGAAGAATGGCGACAAAGAAATTCTTGTTATGACATAATTAAGAGTTGAAGGCAAAAACCTGTAGTGATAAAGAAGTTTTCCGTCATACAACTAAAGCTTATAGAATGATAAAATTCTGTCGTGACAAAGAAAAATTAGGTCGCAACATAAATTGTAGAAGAACTAAGAATGGCCAAGGAAATTGTGTCGCAACATATAATTCTATGTCGTGATAAACAATTCAACAAGCGACAAGAATCAAGAAAGAAAAGTATGTCGCGACCAAGGAGTTTCCTGTCGCGACAAAAATTGCTAAGGATTCAAAGAAATCCTGTCACGACAGAGAAAACTCTATCAGGACAGAGTTGACATGCTGAGAAGTAAATGTTTGTCGCGACAAGGAAAATTATGTCGCAACAAACTCTAGAAGGACAAGGACATGAGAAGCTGGGTGCAAACAAGTTTGGTGTCGCGACACAAGGCATTCCTGTCGCGATAAGAACAAGAATGCTGAAATAAATTTATGTCGCGACATCATCAAAGTATGTCTCAACACAATCCAAGAACAAGTTCATAGAATAGGTCGCGACAAAAAAACAAGAAGCTACAACAAAGGCAGCAACAAAGATTGAAAGCTCAATCGCGACAAAACTTTCTATGGCGCAACAAAGAGACCAATTTAGGCCAAAATTTTAGGGATCCACAATGCAATTAATTAAGTGAGGCCCAACATCAAAAGCCTATAAATACACACTTAGTATAATGTGGAGCTTTCACTTCCAAAGATTTCAGTGGTTGAAGACTCTTGTACATTTTTATTTTTATTTTTTTATTTCATTTTAGCATTTAGCTTAGTATAGTTTTATTTTGTTAGTTTTCCTTAATTTTCTCGGATTCGGGGCACAGAGTGAAAAGGTCGAGCTAGTATTTCTATGAATTATTCTTTCTATTTACTGCTTGATTTAAATGGATGCTGGGAAAGCTATGGAGTTCATTTATTTAAGTCAAAGTATGATTTCAAGTGAATTTTCCTAATCAATAGTCACCTATATGAGTAAACCAACTTTAAAAAGTCGATCATCAAGACGGGTCATCGATGATAGTTATTTTACCGCATAAGGTGGAGGAAAGTTTAATGGAATTCTTGGAATTTAATTTCGATTGGTATTGCTTATAAATTTACTTGTTTCGCACACACCCTGCACTCACGTAAGGCACTGTGATCTCACTGGGATTTTCAGGAGGCCCTCTGAGTGACACAGCAATGGAGAATTCTGAGAGTGTAGAGCAATTCCTTGTGGGTATGGTAGACTAATACTATGGAACTAATGAATGTTGAAGGATTACTCAAATAGATCATCAACTTACTTATAAGTTGAGGTTAATATCAAGTATTTGTTTAATCACTCTGCGAGGTCCTCCTCTTTCACAATTGATTCTAAACCCAGAGCATCGAGATATCTAATCAGAAAATGAATTAATGGGCGTGTGGTGATGAGGTGTCAACTAAATTTAGAAGGCTTGCACATCCTCGTCTATGGGGCAAGAATTCTTTAGTCCTAAAAGATATGAGTATGAAGTAATCAAAAGGAAAATACTTAAATCTTAGTTAGGTTACATATTACAAGTAACTGATTAGAATCATGTCTCATAAATGAATATGAACCTTTAATCAGTGAAAAGTATGGTTGAGGGAGAAATCCAAACTAAACTACCTTGCATATTTGACAAACTCAGTTTTCCAAGTTATGGTTGAGCTTTGAATCGACAAGATACAGAAAGTGATTATTACTGATTGATCCATTTCTAGCTCATTCCCACCCGGCAATTTCATCCCTGAAATTTTATTAACTTATTTTAATATAAAGGATTTAACCTCGACTATATTTTAGTCCTCTTATCGAGTAACAAAGGAGCTCAAATACTAATGATCTGAAAGTAGTCAGTAGTTAGTCTTTGATTTATCGTCTTTCCTCGTGGGAACGTATATTTAGACTCCTAAATATCCACTTTATTACTATACAATCTGCACTACAGAATGACGAGACCACACACAAAAATTTTAAATGAGTCATTTTAAAAACAAAGAACAATTTCATCTTTTCATACATATGAAAAATAGTCTCAACGAGTTTTTGGCACCGTTGCCGAGGATTAGGTAATAGTCCTTGGTAGTAGTGTCATAAATTTGTATATATCATTTAGTCTCAACAAGCTTTTGGCGTCATTGCCGGGGATTAGGTAAGTAATAATCCTTTGGTAGTAGTGTCATAAATTTGTATATCATTTGGTCTCAACAAGTTTTTGGCGTCGTTGGCCAGGGATAGAAATGATAAATTCAAAGATCAATACTCTAACCAAAAAGGGATTTACTAATTTCGACATTTTTCTTTTTGATATTATTTTTTCTTAAAATCACAAAACAGTTTTAGCAAGAATGGTTGTTATCGATATGTTTCTATGAGCTTAAATGGATATAATCAAGTTTCACATAATTCATTTTGATCTTTAGCGTGTTTTTATTTCTAGGGAATATTTTAAATGCATAGAAAACCGGAAGCAAATCTGCTGCCTCTAGATATTGAAATTGAGAGAACACTACATAATATGAGGAAGATCACAGTTGCAGAATCTAGAAGTATGGAAAATCAAAGAGAAAGATTGTAGACTATTCCAGAAGAAAAAGAAGTAGAGAGAAATTAAAGGCCTAATACTATGGAGGACTTTTGGAGGCCTATTATCTAAGAGGAGTACTCAAGAAGAAGACACCCGCCATAGAAGCCACCTTGAGCCGGGGGCCATTGGACACTATGGCAGTTAACACTAGCTTCACCCGACCATCCTCCAAGATCCCAATGAGCATATGAGGAGATTCGTGAGGATGGCCAACACAGTCAAACTGAATGGGGTGATATCAGAAGAAATCAAGCTGCAGCTCTTCCCCTTTTCACTGAGAGATGTGGTAGCAGCATGGTTTGAGTCATTACCGAGATCAAGGAACACTGGGAAGAGTCAGGAGTCCTATAAGGAGCATATTTTTTCTCCAAATCTTTTAATTGGCTGAGAGAAGAGGAGAAATAATTGTCTTCAAGAAGGGGGAAGAGGAGAGTCTCTTCAACGCATGGGAAAGATTTAAAAGACTATTAAAAAGATGTCCTATGCATGGAATAGATCTAACCACTCAGATGGATATATTCTATCATGCCATGAATTATGCCTCCAAGGGTATAATTGATACATCCTATTGTGGAGCTTTTAAGAGAAGAAATGTAGAGGAGGCAAGGCAACTGATTGAAGACCTTGCCAAATGCAATTACAAGGCTTCATCTAAAGTTTCACAGGAGCAACAAATGCATCGAGGGGAAGTGGCTTGATTGACCCAACCGCATGATCGCCATATAAAGCTAGATACAATGAACAAACTGAAGCAATGAAAGGAGAATGCACACGCACATGAAGCTCGAGCAAGAAAAGATCTTCACCAAACATAGGAACTAGAAGCAAAGTATAAGGGACCAGTTGAAGAAGAGCCCTACCAAGTTGAGGAGAACAAGTATATGAGTGAGCAAAGAAGTTATCACTTCAAGCATACCCCCAACTTGCCTACACACTATACACCAGCACTAAGGAACCATGAAAACTTTTCATATGGAGGAGAGCACAAAGAAGTGCCCCATACCCGACGCACTACCATCGTGCTTATGCTAAACCTAAGTTCCAAGAACAAGAAGAAGAGAGGGTCAATATAGGAGGAATATCAGGCCGAAGGACTCAATCATTTGAAGATCATATGCTGAATTTCATGTCAAAAAGCAAAAGAATTTTGAATACGCATGAGAAGAGATTTTCTGAACTTGAAAATTTCCAACCAAACACAACTGTGTTTCAAATAAATACTAATGCTTCATTGAGGAACTTGGAAACTCAAGTAGGGCAGCTAGCCCTTTCCTTACAAAACCAATCAAGGAATGCATTTCCCAGTAGTATAGAGATAAATTCAAAAGATTTTACACCTACTTCATTTAGAAGAGACAATGAATTGCAAGGAAACAAGAAGATGTAACAGGAAGGAGGCAGTGGAAAAAGATTGAGGAAGAACTGCTCGGACTAGAGGAGCATACAAGGAGATGCTGAAAATGAATAAATTATCAGCAATGTCTAGCTAAAGACAAGAAACGGCAGCTGGGAGGCAACCCAAGTGAAATTTTTAGTTTTAATTTCGAGTGTTGATTAGATTTTGTGAGTTTGAATTTTCCAGCTTTAATTATGTCAAAAGTTTTATTTTTAGTGGTTGTTGATTTTTCAGGACAATGAAACTATATTAAAGATGAATTTTATTAGAAGCAATAATCGTCTCAAAATGAAAATGCGTAAATAGCTATGTGGGGAGTATTTCTATTTCCCTCAATTCGTTTTTAATGATAATGCATAATTGAAGTTTGGGGGAATGTGATTTTATTTTAAGACAGACAATGAATTGTAGATTTGTTGGTTTCATTTTTTTTTTTTTTTTTTTTGAGATATTCTGAACATTATCTTTGTGGGTATTTTAAGAATAAAGAAAGGAAATTTTGTTGTTCATACTTGCATTGAGGTTCTTGGTTGATTAAATGAGTTTGCACAAGTATGTTCAGCTGGGTATAAGCTAGATCCAGTTAACCTACCATCCTCCCATAGGCATGAAAGAAAAGAAAACACTTCACCCCCGTCTTCCATCTCTTCTCCTCAGAATTTGTCGTCCATCCTTGAAACATTCAATGAAATATAAATTGTGCATTTTTTTGCAGAAATGTGTGTGCACCCTGTTTAAAGAAAATTATGTGTATTTGTGCATATGTTCTTTCCTCCTTTATGTTCACTTTTGAATAAATGGGAACTGATGAAGTTTCAATAAATAGCTTAATTGAAATAAATGAGAAACCAAATACCGATCAAGTTGCCAAATCGGGCGTAACATGTTTGGTTGATTGAATCGATTAAAGAATAAAATTGCGGGTTGTGTTGAACTGCTTGAAATAATGCATGATTTAAATGAAGATTTACTAAGAGAAGCAAAGACAACAACAAAATCTCAAACCAAATAAAATCTTTATAGATGCATCATGATGAAATGAATGGGAACGAAAGTAGTAAGGTTATGGAATAAAATGCTTAACTTCAAGATTCAGGAAGGCTTTAATAAATTGATAGAACAGATAAGACCTATGATTATGTTTGTGTAAACAATTTGGTTACAAAATCCTGATAAACCTTACACATGGTCAACAATAACTCTGAAAGAAATTATGCCAAGACTAGGAACATCTTCTAGGATCCATCACAATAAACTCTTCAATGTCATATAACTTGTTGGATTATCAGTTAAGGAGAAATCCTAGGCACATACCTTATTCGCCTCAATCAAATCACCTTTGTCAATGTAGGCGTTACGGATGGTTTTGGTCCTCTGCCATTGTCCCAGACCATTTATCAGCTCTCTGATGATTCCTCAAACCTCGAGCTCTCCTGGAGCTAGTCATACTCTACGACTCGCCATCGGGTCTCGCTTCTGTGGAGCTGAGATAAATTTTCCTAAGCAGTTCAATCTCCCGACATAAAGATGTCGTTCTTTGCTCACCCAGACAGGTAAAATTCTTTGACAAGAGCCCTTACCCCTGGCTCCCTATGTTGGCTCACCTCCTCCTAGCCTCGTCGCTAGATTTCCTCTTTGAATGGCGACACCAGCTGCTTGAAGCCTATTTCCTCCACAAAGCCCTTCTTGGCTAAATGCTTCTGGAACACTTCTACTCCTTGTTGGAGTAGAAGGCCCTGGCTTCTTTTTTCTTCCACCACAACCTCTATCTAGGGTTTGATATTTTGGTTTCAGTCAGATTTTGAGAATGTTAGGGTTCAAAAGTTTGAGAGATTAGGTTTGAGAATGAAAATTTCTTGAAGTTTTCCTTTTATAGGCGGGCTGCCCTAACTGTGATGTCGTGACATTGGAGTTGTCAATGTCGCGACATTAACTTGATACCCTAAGTAATTCAGTGCAATGTCGCAACATTGGAGTTATGATGTCGCGACATTAACTTGATGTAGCAATGATGTCGCAGATGTCGCGACACGCCGCATATTCTAATTGCTTCACCGATAAAAATGCGGATTGAAATCGCTTCGCCGCTGACATTAACATGATGTTGCAACATTGAAATTTCTATGTCGTGACATTGCTTAGGTTTTCAAGTTGGCTTTTCTAGATGTCGCGACATTAACTTGATGTCACGACAATGTTGTGACATTTCTTCAAGGTCAGTCTTGGTGCTGCTCTTCTATAAATGCGATGTCATGACATTTACATGTTGATATCGCGACATTAGGGAAATTGTTAGAACTGGTGTTGCGACATTGAGAAGGAGTTCTCTTCTTTCAAGTAGAAAATTTTTACTTGTTTTCCCCATTTTATTTATGCAATTTCAGTTCATGCTTGTGAATATAAGTCTATTAATATTAAAACAAAAAAAATCTCAATTCAAGCATGAACAGTAACACTCAGATTTTCAATTCAATCAATTCAGCATATATTCATTATATTGCAGAAATTTTCACACAACAATTAAACAAAGGGACAATGAAGCCACTATGTAATTTTAAACTTAGATAAATTACACTCCACCAAACTTAGAATATGCATCATTTTCATAGAACAAGTAATTGAAGTAAACACCCCTTTGTAGTTAACTCTTCATAACTCAATCTGATTGGAGATGCTTAAAAAATGACCTTCATATATCCTTGCAAATTCATTATCCTGACATTCAGCAAATTATGATTAAATAAATTGCAAATAAATTCTAACAAATCTACTCTACTTCTAAACTATTAAAAACACATTGAATTGAACAAAATCACACTAAAAGAAAATGGAAATTGCTTGGATTGCCTCCTAAGTAGCTGCTCATTTTTATGTCTTTAACTAGACATTGTTGTAGTGTGTTCTCATTTCAGCAATTCTATTCATCTCTTCAAATCTGGAACTGTCCTTCATTTGGTCTTCCTCCCAAGTAACGTTTTAGCCTCTGACCATTTACTTTGAATTCATCTCTAGAATTGGTTTTAAGTGTCACTACTCCAAAAGGGGTAACTGCAACTTCTGTGTATGGACCACTCCACCTCGACTCGAAGCCTTCCTAAAAAAAAGCTTAGCCTAGGAATTGCAGCAAAGAGGGACTAGCCTTACTCTGAACTATTCCTTTGTTCTCTATAAATATCTCTTTTGTGCTCTGTTATGTTCAAGTATACATAATAATATCCTTATGTTGTGATTTTGTGATTTTCATACAAACATATAAAATAAAAGCATGCGGTTGCAAGCGTGCTAGGAAATTAAAGTGTTTTCAAACTAAGACTACGTTAAAAAATCAAACTTAATCTTAATTAGACAAAATGAGTTCCTTGGTTCCCTTGATAGTTCATCATAATCTAAATAGATGATACCGTAAAAATGTAAAGATTGTTGGAATGAAAGCTAGAAAAAAATGCTAAATTACACTAGGAATGAATGAAATGAATGATGTTGAGAAATTGAAAGAAACTTGGTTAGAACTTGAAAATATATTGCTGAAATGTTCTAAAGAATTGAAAGAACTTAACTAGAACTTGGAAATAAAGTGTTGAAATTGATGAAAGCTAATCGAAAATCTAAGAAATGTTGAAGTAGATTGACATTACTGAGTTGATTGATTGATTATTGTTGATTGAATGGTTCCATTTCCTACGAGAGCTCTCTTCCCTTTATGGATGTTCTTGGATAACTATCGTACCTTCCATTTTCTTCAGTCTTCCACTTGAGTTTTATACTGAAATAATATGTTTGAAAAAAAATTTATTAAATTAGTTTGGAAGGAAAAATAATTGCCAAACTAGTGCCTAATGCCGCTGTTGTGGACAGTGGCAATTGAAGTTTCAAATGGACAGCGGCAATTGAGAAAATTTTCAAATGCCGCTATCATAAACAACGACAATTGAGAATGGGTTAAAACAATTTTTTTTGATGTGTTCACTACATGTTTTTGAACACGTACGTAGTAGAGCAGGGAATGGGTTAAATCGTAAATGGGGGCCTCCATCAATGGGCAACAACAGTAGTATTGGCCTTTTAAGCTTTTAAAATGGTGCAGTAGAGCAGGGAATGGAACAAGTGAAAACCCAAAATGTTTTAAGCCAGAAAGGGAATGGTCAACCAAGCGACAACGGACCTGACCCAATGTTTTGTGGGTTTAGCATATCACAGAAATTCAGAATATGGGAAGAGAGGTAGGTATATAGCCTTCTTGTATTAATGTGGTAACATAGACACAAGTAGTGGTTGCAGAGTTCAGATAGTGAAGTATTTAATTACAAACTTGGTACTACTACATGTCGAGCTTTCATGGCCCAAGAAGAAAATTACCTTAACTATATAACATCTGAGAATCAAATAACATCTACATTTCTGCAATTATCATATAAAGGATTATAGAAATTTTTTGAGAAAAAGAGAAACAAATTGGGTTGTATTATCAGAAAAGGAAAAAGAACCAGCTTTAGGGATTTTGTTTACAGGACTTGGCAATTCTTGAAAGGCATCAAACCCTTCTTCGTTTATGAAATGTTCATTCATTTTGTACATTCCCTATTTAATGCTAAACTTTTTACATGCAAAAATATTTATTGCTTTGATGGTGGGTTTAAGCATGTCATAGTAAAGATGGCAGTCACTATGTTTTATTTCATTGAAGTGCTATCTTCTTATTATTTAGTGCTTAGATGGTAGTTAACAAACTATGTTTTATTTCATAGGATGTATACAACAGGTGCCCCAAGACCTATACAAAAGAAACAAAAAACATCAGTCCCATGATTATGACCTCCATGCATAAACCAAATCATATAAATATATAAAAAAATTTGTGATATAAATACTTAATATATAAAAATATCAACATATATCAAATGCAGTCCCACAAGATGGCGCCTTTATATTTCTCTTTGACTACGCTAATACATAACTAATTGATCTATAGAACCGGAATCTCAAACGGTCGATGAATGAAGTACTGATTTATACATGGAGCGCGAGGTCGCCTAGCTGGAAGTGCACCTAACTCGATACGCTGGGTCGGCGATGGTAGCCACCATGGAGTGTAAATGTAGGGCGATAAAATGGTGGGATGATAAGGTGATATCGCTATGGAGGCTTGCTCGCCACACCGATACTAGAGATGGATGCTGCAGTTCGCCTCTGGGGTATGGAAGGTGATGTGGCGTTCCAAGGGTACAAGGTGATGTGTGTTGTCTGTGTGGGGTACGTAAAGGTGATGTGTAAGTGACTGGAGGTATGGAAGATGATGTGTAAGTTTGTGGGGGTATAAAAATCTCGAGTGATGGGTAAGTATGGGTGGGTATCGAAGTAGGCAATGTCGGCTTAGGTGTACCACGACCGCCCTCACCTTCTCGACCATGACCTCGACCACCATCTCGACCACGACCTCGCCAATCAACTCTCCCTCTCCCTTTACCTCAAATGGGCTGCATACGTGATTGAGCTGACGATAACGGGCTAGCCCAGCGATGGTCCATGTGATGTAGATGCCTCCGGATCGTGAGTCGGCGATGCGCGATGCTCTCTCCGATCCGTAACACCGATCTAGCAATATGACAAGTCAGACGCTAAACCTGGGTAGCATAAAGGCGAGCGACTAGTTATGTCATCCATGGCAAAGATCTAAATGAACCAACCAAGTAATTATAAATACATAATCTATTGTTTAAAATTTAGAAAACACTTTAGAAACACATGACTTTAACTTACCAAAACCCAGAAAATCGCAGTATGGAACCTCATATCATCCCTATGGAGTCAAGTTTATAAACGCCGTGGTATCACGACGATACCACTACATATAAGGATCATGGAAGTCTATCACACCCACCATAGGGGGTGTAGTGATGATCCTAGCCGTTCGCGTATCCCATAAGGTACGGAGCATGATACGTCGCCCAATCTCTCTAGTGTCGTCCACGTGCATCCACTCTATGTAGTTGTTGCTTATAAGAGCAAGATGGAGGTATCTCCTAGTATAGCCCAAACTGGCGTAAGACTCGCTCTGGACGATGCCACTCAACGCCTCAAACATATGTTTATGACATCGTCCAACGCATCTCCCGATCGCCTAAGTAGATATCCGAAGTATCAACCAACTCTCCTACGTATGGCTGCCATAAGACCTACACATTTACACTTGACGTCAAAAAATTTTATGTGAATATGAATGAAATTACTATAACCATATATACTTTAAATATATCATTACCGGACAAGAGTTTGTGTATCCACCGACCAATATAGAAAGAGTACACAGTGATGGGCTATATTAATTCGTGTCAAAGGTAATTTCCACCTACACCCCAATGGAAGAGTTTGGTTTCGCTCAGCTTATAATGCTAGCTTCAACCAACCATCGCCGAGGGCCTCACGATAAATTCCATCGACGACATCAAGATTGTCATCTCGGCATTGAGACCGGTGATGTCGATGGCACTACCGATCGCCCAAAATCGGTCGCCCAACGCGGAAGTCTCTCCCCAAGACCAATGAATATAAAATAAACAAGAAGTAAGTAACCTAATGATTTGTTTGTATAAGGAATGGCGTAATAAAAAAATATTACATACCTATATCAGTGTAATACAACCGCCAATACCGCGGCTTCACGATCCTGCCGGCTCCTGCATAACTCGCCGACATGGTATGTGCTAGTATCACACTAACTTAACTATAAGTCATAGTATGTGTCAAATCATAGTACGGAGAAAGCACAGATGAACATACCCCTTCTTGTCCGCGAACAAGAAGGATGACGCCAAAGAGCATGTAAAAGTTGGTAAAAATATTGCACTGCAAGGCGCAAGTATACGCGCTTCGGGTTCACGCAGCGGTAAAGGCTAGTCAAGTGTCATTCTCACAAAGAGAAGCATGCTAAGTAATGATTTAGTGACCAAGACAATATTTGATCCGGGCCAGAATAATTATGAATAAATTAACCGAATTAAAGAAAGTTTTTAATATTAAAGTTTTGGTTTAAGGTAATGATGAGAAAACCTAGGTTTTACTTTCACCTACCACACCCGATGGATTTTAACCGCATAACGCATTTATTTAATATACCATATGATTTCAAGATGGTTGATCAGGTTTACTGCTTCGCTTTTCTATATAGACTAAAACCCTTCAAATTAACATAGCAACAAGAGCCTACACTTCTCAGATTCATGCTTCACTGATAAGTTTGTTTGATAAAATAATTTTCTTAATGTTCATGATTTAAAAATATGGCTAAGTCTATGACACTGCAAGTGCACAGTCATACAAGTAGTAAAATCTGAATGTAAGTCCAGGTATCATTCCCACAGAGATTGATAGCGAATTACAGATCAACTACCCCAACTACTAAAATTCCACACTATTTGGACTCAAAACTCATAGTGAAGGTTTTATCTACATGACACAAATTAAAAATCCTATACTATTGAATATGTTAAAACTAAACTAAAACAAAAGTAAATGAATGAAAATAAATTGTATAAAATGAATGGATTGAATCAGCCTCGTGGAGAAACGATAACTATCAATGAAATACAATGGAACAGTCAATTCCAGACTAAATCCATTGCTCTATTCTATGTATGGATATGGTTATTGTCCAAGATTTCCTAATTATTGGAATCGATTTCTCCATTCATCGATTGATATCCCGCTTCTCTCGAAGACAAGATCAAACCGCCACCAGATTCCAAATTCCTTGCAAGATCCCCGGGTATTTTTCTTTCCTCAATACTTCACACCTATTTCGTTGATGTTAGAACTTTTGCTTTACCTTCTCAGGATTTTCGCAAAGTTTCTACTACTTAATTGGTGGCTCAACCTCCAGATCTATGGGTTTATCCCTTTCCCTTGATTAGATCTAAGCTAACACGGGATTGGAACTTACCTATAGATTAAGGTGAACTCTCTGATTATTTATTGTTAAATACACCCCTCCAACTTCAATTATGAGCGTCAGGATTTATCAAAAATGAACTCGTGAGCTCGCAAATAATAACGGTAGTCGAACATACCCGTAAAAGAATGCTCTCAACTCTCAGAATCTCTGCCTCGGGCCACGCAGAGGGCATCTTGATATCGTAGCAAGATACAATCCTCAACCGGTATTAGGGTACTACTAATGGGAACTTATCCATTCAAATGACACCATTAAGTAAAACCGAGCCCAAATTAATTCTCCATTGCAGAGAAAGATTTAACAAATGTAAATCAAATCCAAAGATGAGCCGCATTCGACATCGCATTTGCGAATTAAGAAATGGAGCACCGATCTCGCATTAAATCACCGAATTGCAATAAAACTCGAGAAAGAATGAATTCCAAAATTCGCCTAGATTTCATAAATTCTCAGCAAAGAATACTAAGAAAAAATACGAACTAAAGATCCAAATTTCTACTGCCTCTCGCACATCAAGTGATTCAAAACCGTAAATTAAACTAAAAAAAAATAAAATCTACTCTTAAATATACACTGAGTTCCTCTTTTCCCTTTCTAGGAAAGTAAGTATGAGAAACTACTTTACTATTCTAAAGCTGTCTATTTATACTGTAAAAAGAATCTGGGCCGAATCCCCAAAATGCTCCAGGTGCAAATCCAAAGAAAAAAGCCTAGCTCACTTTCCTATATCGCGACCTCAAGTTGATGTCGCGACATGGACTTCTCTTGATTGCTCATGATCAGTCGCGACCTCTTTCTTTAAGTTGCAACCAGTTTGTCTTGCAACTTGATCGCCGTCATGGCATCGCCAGGGTCGCGACCTCATTCGTCGCTTTCCTTCAAAGCGTCGGCTGTCGCGACCTACCAATGTGGCGACATCATCGCCTTCCTATTCTTCCGCTCCGAAGCTGCTACATCGGGGCTTAGGTTAAGTACCACTTTTCCGTTTATAGCGATGACTTCATGTCGTGACTTTGATTTCTTAGTCGCAATTGTGTTGGTGGTCTTCTCGCTTCATATGTATCACAATTTTATGTCGCGAATTATGGTGATGTCGCAACCCTTACTTCCCATTTCTTTTCTTCAAAGGCGACTTCGCTCTAATGCTAAAGAATTCCTTCCTTCCCACCTATTTTTCCTGTGTCGCGACATCAAGGTGGTGTCGCAACCTCAATTTCTCTCGTCACTTCAGTCGCGACCTTAATGAGTGGTCGCGATGATCATTTCGATCCCGCCAGGGCAAGTGCTCATTCGGGCTACTGTGCTGCACCTCGACCTTCCCCGCTTTTATGTCACGAAGATCGAGTGGTGTCGCGACATGAAATGGAGCCTTGCATTTAAAAACTAATCGCAACCTCTTCTTTCGCAAAGACCTCAGGGCTTCCATAGACGGATCATCACTCAGAGTGGTGTCGCCATTCATAGGTCTTTTGGGTATGCCGACATCAAAGCATGTCGCGACTCTGAATTTCTCTTCCTTTGATTATTTCCATTAGTCTCGGAATTGACGCTTTGTCGCAACCTCCTTCTTCAAGTCACGACTTCACTTTGTTCAAGTTTTCATTTCTTCTTGTGAGTCGATTCGCCGATGTCGGACTCGGAATCACGCAACCGAGCACCCTGGCCGCGACTTAAATTTTTATTTATGACCCCACCTCGCGCAGCCGATTTCTTCGATTTTGCTAAGATTCAGCTTCTTCAGATTTTCCGCAAATGAAAATTGAGTAAAATATCCACTTTTCTGCAAACAAATCAACATTTATCTCTTAATATACTCAGAAAAATGGATTAAAAATCTAATGAGTTTTTGGACTCATCAAATTCCCTAAACTTAAAATTTTGCTTCATTCCTGCAAAGAAAGAAAGAATCATTTGGTCTCTCAAACAAATAAGTAAGCTTAAAATTTTTAAGGAAATTTTTCTGATCTCATACCACAGCCTTTTCTCATTCCACCTTCTCGACTGAACTAAGAGATACCAACATCATTTTAAATTTGGGCTTTGATTCAAGAATAAGACATGGTATACTCATCACAAATTTCTTTGATTTAATTAATGTATTTAAATGTAAATTTTTATTCAACAAGTCTTGTTCTCGTGTGTGTGTGCGTGCCCTCAATCCTTTTTCATCTTCATGTTGAATTTAGTTAAACTTCCGGAGTTTTCGACTATTTGTCAAAGTCCCATAGGCTTGTTTATAATGATCTCCACTAATGTAGGTAAATTCAACTCTCAAAATCAATGAGGTCCTTCAGTTTGTAATGTCGGGCTTGTATCGGGTAGATAATGAAAAAATTTAAGTTGTAAATCATCCAGCTTCCATCTTTCTATACTTCGCTGCTTTCAACTTTCACCATTTTTTCTCTTGTACTACGATTCTCCTCACTTCGCCCGTCATCTTCATGTCGGGAATTCTACGTGGAATTTCACTCATATACTTTATCTCAGCGCCTCCTTTGTTTCTCGAACTCTTTCGCTTTTGTTTCCTTCTTAAGGATCGGGAATAGTGCAATGTTTGTCTTCTAGTTTCTATTACTCTTAGAGAACTTTGGGCTAGCAACTCTCATACCTCAAATGGCATTAGGGTACTAGGTGTTAAAACACCTCACGAGCTTAATTGTTCAAGGAAGCCAGGCCACAAGACAAAACTTATTCCCTTTTACTAGCTTCTCGCTTCTACTTCTTCACCTCCTTCATTGTAAAATTTGGAAATATTTCTTGCCCCAAACTTGTGTCTTCCTTTATAAGAAACTTTTTCGAATCGAAACCGGATAATTGGGGCTCTTTGTCGTAAGTTTACTGCAAAGGAAGGGAATTTAGGTTTCGCTGCCGCTTATCAAGAAATGCGCTTATTCGGGCCAAATAAAGTGAACTAGAGAATATGCTTAAGCATATATTGAGGGTAGGCTTAGAAAGCTCAAACTACATGGCCTCTATCATTTCATAGTCGTTTTCACCTAAGATTTCGCTCAATCAATAATCAAACAAGTTCTAGGACTATGGACTCTCAACTCGAATTCCTAGAAGATGTTCCTAATTCTCAAAGTTTCATAAGTTTTGTTGACCCAAGTGTATTATTTCTTCAAGACTTGTATTTATTTACTGCCTACTCTACATTATTTCATCCAAGCATTTTGTTCCATCACACACAACCAATTTTCCAATTTTGCAAACTAAACTGAATTTAATTACAGCAATATTCCTAATTTCCGCTTACTCATTCACACCCCGATTCTTCCTAAGTCATATTCTAGAAAGAACATAATTATTTATTTGATTCATGCACAAAAAGGCATTTATTTATTTATCATGCTAAACAGAAAATGACACAAAAACAAAATTTCAGTCTACTTATAAACAATCAGTTCGTAAGTCAAAAAGAATTTTATTCAAATATCAAATCATTTCGATATTGCATAATCTGATTTCCTTACAAAATAAGATCAGAATTCAAATTCGAGAAAACTCTTTCATTTCTTGGATCTAAAATCCTATATCTTCCCCTCGAAGGTTGCAAAACTGGCCTAAAATTTGTCTCACTAAACTCGAGCTCACCTAAGAGTGATTCTACCGTGAACAAGGTTATTCAACAAATCGAGCCCTTTCTCCTTCTTCTTCGAGAAGTTGATGGGTTCAAATTAACCCTTCTTCCACCCCTTCCCATCAACCACTCTTTGATTACACATCGCTTTATGGAATAAGGAAATGGAATTGGTTTGTTTTTCGACTCCATTCATTCCATAAACTCAGGTTCACAAATTTCAAACTCTTCCTTTCTCTCATTCTCCCTTTCTCTTCATTCTTTTGTTTGTTTTTCCTTTGTTATCCCATCCTTTTATAGTGATTTATGCCTCTTTGGGAACTACAAGGCCATTTATCCTCTTTAAATTTTCGATGAATGAATTGAATGAGGTTTTCGACTTCATTTTTTGATATTTCAAATGTGGGTTTTGGGAATTTGGTGAGAATATTGGATCGCTTTTATTAAATTCTCCGATTATTCTCTCAATCTGAGCAAACCAACCAATTCGTGCCTAATCAAGATATCGTGTCTCGTTTCGCATTAATAACTATTTATTTCCAAAGATTCTCGAATGAATGATGCAAAACCCGAAAGGTCAGTGAATCGTAGTCTATGGAATTTGAAGTGGAATAGATGCTGGGTTTAATGTCATGATTGCACTATGTGAGTCGCGACATTAAGTATTGAGCCTCTAAATTAATGATTTTCAAGAATTTATTTTTTTAACTGCTGGAATGCCCCAAATTGAGAGGTTTTAACCTACTTTATTTGACTCTAGGACTATTCTGGTCGCAACTTCAAATTCTTTGTCAGGACTCGAAATGTATCACGATGTGACTTTGGTGTTGCAACATAAAATGTTCTTCCTCCTTTATTTCGCCGTGACCTCGCTCATTATTTTGACTTTCTTTTCCACTTTTTATTTTCACATCCAAAGATTCTTGGTTGCAACTTTGGATTAATGCTACACTCAAAATATAAATACTCAAATTCACAGCAATTTCAATTTATTCAATTCCATTCAAAACAACTACAACTCAATTCATCTTCATCATGCAAAAATTCAACAACTTCTACTATGCATCACATTCAAAATTTAAGCACCAAAACAAGATAAAAATTCCCCCAAACTTTCAATCATGCTATATCAAAGACAAATTTTAAAATCAAATCAAGAAGAAGAAGATACTGCCCCTTTCCCTATGCTTATCAAGTTTGATTTCAGATGTTTTCTTTTGCACAATCTTCATTGTCCTGTTAAAACTGAAAAAATATTTACCTACTCTTTAATCAATAATGAGTAAAATCACAATAAGCTATTAGAAATTTAAACACAAAAATTGTAAACTATAGCGAGAAAAATTAAACAAACTCGGTGGATCGGCCTACAAAAGCCGCTTCAATTTTTAGTCTTGCTGATTTCACGCCATTGTTCTCGCTTTCTTCAATTTCTTTGTTCGCATTTAAGGTTACTCTTCCACTACTTTCTCCCAAGGTGTTTAATCTCTCACTATTTGATTCAAATTTTCCCGAAAAGAGTCTTGGGCCTGAGTTGAATAACAAGATCCGGGTTCCCGCCTTGAATTCCTCTCAAAATTCCGCTGATCAGCGCCATTTTTTCGTTTTATCCTTGTAGACTTCGACACTATCATAGCTTCATTCTCAACTTTCCAATTCATTTAATCGGAGTAGTCTATCTTTCTAAAGAGCTTTAAAATCAAAATTAAGCTTCGATGTTCACATAGCTTTATATTCTAACTCAAGAGGTAGGTGACAAGGTTTTCCAAAGACAAGTCTATATGGGGACATTCCAATGGGAGTTTTGAAGGCAGTTCTGTATGCCCAGAGTGCATCATCAAGCTTCAAAGACCAATCTCTTATGCTGGAACTTACAGTATTTTCCAGAATTTTCTTTATTTCCCTGTTGGAAATTTCACTCGCCATTTTTCGAGGATGATAAGCCAAGCCTATAATATGTTTTGATACCATATTCGCTCATGAGTTTGTCAAACACCTTATTTCAAAATGGCCTCTCCATCACTAATTATAGTTCGTTAAGATTGTCCCAGGCTCTCTTGAGAAATATTTCTTTGTAAATCCCAGTTGTATTGGCATCATTCTTTGAATATTCTTTGCCTCAAACCCATTTGATACAATCCTGGCTAGGAGTATGTATATATTTCCAAATGAAGCTGGGAAAAGGCCACAGCAAATCCATTCCCCCATACACTTCGAACAATTGCACCACCGGGGATACCGCTGAGGGCATCTCGTATTTGCGTCTTCCCATTCTTTGGCATTGATCACATAACCGCCGGTGAAAGCAGTCCTTAAAAATAGTAGGCGGTAAAATCTGATTGGAGAATTTTGAAATTGTTTTATCTCTATGAAATGTCCTCCATGTAGTGCATGACATTCTTGTAAGTATCTTGCTTTGCTCACCTTAATTACACATCTCGCCTCATCGAATCGACTCTCTTTTAAACCGATAATGGGTAAATCCCGGATCATTACTATTATCGAGTCCTTAGTTTTCTCTGTTGGTGCGTGAATTACGGTGGCATAATTCCACAAAAGCTAAAGTTCTGTCTCGACATACGAGGTGATTGGGTGACAAATTGGAATACTTCTTCATCTGGAAAATTTACTCAACCATTATTGCCAGCACATGCAGTGGGTTTCTACTCTTAATGAGTGATCGGTATATCACATTGTCACTACCCTTATCTTTATTTCTAAGTCAAATTCTGATAATAGTACCCACACGATCGATCTTAGCTTTGTTTCTTTCTTTGTCGTTAGATATTTAATTCTTTGCATAGTCAGTGTGGCCTGCGACATGACCCCCGAAAATATGGCTAAATTTTCGCGTGCAAATCTTTATTTCCGGTATCTCCTTTACCATTAGTGAAGTAATTTTCTTGAGCTTAAATTAAAGGTTTTGCTAGCATAGTAAATGGCCTTGAACACTTTCTGTCTTCATCCCAATCGGCTCGATAGAAAATCAACGCATCGCGTGATTTGAATTCTGTTCCCGTCTGGTTTTTGCCGTGATGGGGGCTTAAACTAATACAGATTTTGATTTCCTCAAAAGCTTTACGTGCAGATTCATCAAATAGAACTTAGTATCTTTTCGACAATCTTGCATAGTGAATCTGCAACGTTTTTGATAAATCTCTCATTAATCTTACATAAATCAGCATGTCTAGAAACTTCTAATTCCACTTATTTGTAGTGGGTGGCATTAGATTTCTTATAATTGAAACTTTACGGTCTACCTCGATACTTTGCATAAATCATGTATTTAGACAATTCCTTACGTAACCATAAAATGGCATTTCTCGATTCGAGCTAGATTCTTATCTTTGCCTATTTGATCTTGTCTGGGATTTATGCGGCATTGGCTGGATCCATCTGCTTTATAAAATCATCCATGAAGATCTCATAACTTCTTCTTGTGTCGAAGAAATACTAGACATCATGCATCTTTGGGGTACGGGAGCATTATGAGCGAATGCGTGTCTCCACAAGCAAAGTACGAATGGGGCGTGTAAAGTGGTTTTCTCCCGATCTTCGGTCTGATAGCAATTTGGTTTATATCAAGTATCCATCGAAAACAAAATGAGGGTGTCACCTTGACTATCAAACATCGATCGAAAGCGGGGAAATGATCATTTACGGTTCAGGTATTCAATTTTTACGTGATCGATACACTTTATCATCTGCGGTTCTTGTAGGAATGAGTTCATTCTTCATTCCATTCACGATGAATCCACCTTTCTTGGGAACCACGTACATTGGGCTTGCAAGAACTATCTTATATAGCATATATAAAACTGCGTTTAACCATTTGAGCACAGCACTACGGCGGCTTAACTCATCGCGGTTGACACTCTTTGATGCTTTCGATAGAAGTTTTGCATTATCGTGTGATATTTTGTGCATGCGAATGGAGGGTGACCGCCGGATCCTCGATTGACGGCGATTGATTCCTTGTGACTCGTAATTACGGCTGACTTGAATAGCCCTGACGGTCGATGCGGTATATGATAAGCGGTTTTCTTTTCTAGTTCTAAAAACTCATTCAAATGGCCCTGGGCAATTCTTTGATATTCCAGCCATACCATATTTAGTTTCTTACTCGTAGGTTCTTTGTTTACATTTTGCTTACTTCATCTTAGTTTTCATTTATATAAAGGCTGTTTCCTTGTTAAACAAATTTGAAGCGGTACTTCACAATCAGGAGCTCGAATCTTTAAAGTCATTTCAATTTCATTGATAGAGTGTTGGATACAATGGAATCGATTAGCACCTTTAAGAAGGTGTGTGTTTCCTACTGACCCGTCTGTTGTCGCATCTACATTAGGATGTTCGGGCTCATTAATATTAAAATCACCTTTGCTTCATTTCCAACCACAGTGTCGATTCACCTTTACCTTGCGATCATCGAGCGGCTCAGGTTGCTAAGAATGGTCTTCGACAACGAAAGACTTGGGTGTCTTATGTCTAACGTGATAACGAATCCACTAGGAAGATGAATTTCCCTGACCCAACCAAACAAGTACATCTTCAAGAATGCCTTACGGTTTGTGCCATTTATCTACTCGACCATACACGATGTAATTGTTGTTGAGATAAGTTCCCCAATTAAGTCTCTGTGGCCCGATAAAGCGTCAATTTATCTTAGCGCGAATCCATAAAGCTTTCTTGAATTCATATTTCCCTATGAAGCAGGGAATGGTGAAACTGCCAGGATCTTTCATCTTTGTTGGGGCTTTTACGGATAATGCCTTGCCGCGTAGCGGTCGAGTGCTTATACCCTCCTCGGTATCTTCCTTTTTCTTGCTGTTATCTCTCCAGGAAATTTTTATAAAGGCATTTGGTAATATCACCTCTATGAAGCGGATATTTATTTCTATTTTCTTGAAAATGTCGAATTGGCACATTTCTTACATTCTTGATTCCAAATCTATCCATAGCTACTTTGAGAAGTGTATACTTAAATCTTCGCCCTTCCTTCTTTTTTGGTCATTACTTCCTTTCGGTATTTGATCTGGTGTGTCTTCTCTCCTTAACTTTTTCGAGTCTCTTGCTTTTTACTCAGTCTCTTACTCCTTTCTATCCTTTTTGTTCTTTGTAATCCTTCCCACTTCTTAATTGAATTGTCATGCCTGATGCTGGTTCTTAGTATTACTAGGGAATGTACCACACTCTGATTGGCATGACCGGGGACCGATTCACCACTGCGTGTCTCAATTTTCCGGTGACCTTTAGCATTCTTCTGGGGTTTTGGCTGTTTGAGTGTCGGACTTGAAGCTTCGAGTCGGATGGTTTGTTCCACTAATTGCTGTAGCCTATCTTGTTGTCCCCGAGGCTACGACATTTGATGTGAATGGTTGAGTCCTCACTCCCGACCACGATATTCATTTACGCTCACTCGCTACCTTTGCTTTCTTCTTCAAGAACCTTGGTATTTCTTGATATGCCTTGCGGGGGTTACGTCGTACCTTGGGCCTTTATGTGCCCCTCCCGCGTATGAGAAATTCTCATGGTTCCTCAGTGTTGGGTTGTAGTGTGTGGGCGAGGTTGCAGTTGGCTTGAAATGATAACTTCTTGGCTCGTTCCGTGCTTAACCTCCTCGGCACCATAAGAATCTTCTGTGGTGGCGTAGCCCACTTCTTTCTCATAAGTTCTCTTTCGGCTGCTCTATTTCATGAAGCGGTGTGCATCTTCTCTCTTATTTGTCATCACATGCATTATGAATCCGGCTTTGCCTGCCGTCATCTGCTCGGCTCACGACCCGCACTCTCTACTTTATTTCCTCATGAAAACTAGGATGGAGCTTTCGTATTGCATTTTTCAGTCTTCTGTCGGATCTCTCACCTCTTGAAGCACTTTTCGTTTGAATGCTCCTGGCTACAAACATGATAATACCCTTAGATGTATCATTAAACTTGAAACATATGTCCATCGGGTCTTGAATCCTATGCCATGCGTCGGGCATCTCTTCGTGACTCTTGAATCTTTTCCCAGGCTACATATAGGCTATCATCTTTCCCTTGTTTGAATACCCTTATCTCTCTTTACTTCTCTACGAAGTAGAGAGATGGGGAAAGAATACGCAGTAAGCCTAGAGCTCTTCCCAATGGCCCAGAACCATATGGTAATAATTCATACCATGTGGCTGTATATCTCTCAAAAGAAAATGGAAAGAGATGCATATTTATCACCTACGGTCTCCACCATTCCAGCTACGTATTTGTCATCTGAAATCTTCCAGTGCTTTCATTTTAGGTCTTGATTAGGATGACCGATGTGATGTTGTTGAACCATTATGTCAGTAGCTTTAATTCGAAATTATTTGCATCTGATAGGTTAATACGATTGCGAGAATACTCTTACGGTAATGGGCCTCCGAAAATCCTCCATTGTGTCGATAATGGGAGGCCTTACAGTTGTTGACTCCTCTGTTCCTCGCTTCTGAGTCATGTCTCTAAACATCATAAGCTGTGTTTTACTGCTCTTTTGTCTTTCTTAAGCTCTGAGAGTGTTCTCTCGATTGATGTCTAGCTGAGATCTGAAATTAGATCAGTTTCCTATGCATTAAAATTCTTCTTGGGAATTAAAACACACTTTCAGTTAATAAGTTAGTCAAACTAAACAAAATATTTTCAACATAGCTTGTTAAAGATTAGTGGTGATGTAGCCCTTTGCTTGCAAAACTATTTTGTTCTTTTATTAAAGGTCCAATTAGTATTTCTCTTTTGTTAGAATATTAGTCTACCCCCAATTCTTTTTCAATCAAGCTGGCACATCATAAAAACTTGTTTGCCTTTTCATATGGCCAAAACCCTTAATTAACATATACTGAAGAGCACTTTATATCATCGATATCACTTTGGATAAGTTTGCTTGATAAAATAATTTTCTCTTAATATTTGCTTGATTTAAAATAAGGGTTAAGTACATGACCTTTAAGTCTTACGGTCCTTACAAGTAGTAAAATACGGGAATGTCTTAAGTCAGGTAGCATTCCACAGTTGATAGCGAATTACGGATCCTATTTACCCATTCTTAAAATTCCACCTTTATTTGGACTCAACTGTATTGAAGGTTTTATCTACGACCTTAATTAAAAATCTATCTTATTGAACATGTTTCAAACTAAAAGCTAAAACAAAGTAAATAGTGAAATAAATTGTATATAAGCAGATGGATTGGTCCGGTTTCACATGAGAAAGCGAAAACTATCGATAATCTGATAGAATAGTCGATTCCGGCACTAAATCCATTGCTTTCACGATACATGTATGGATGCAGTTTATTGTCGAAGATTTCCTGGTATTGGAATTGGATTTCTCGTATTCAGCGATTGGATATCGCCTGCTTCTCGAAAACCGAATCAAACCCGACTACCTGTATTCGAAATTCTCTTATGAATCACGGGTATTTTTATTTCTCGATACTTCGCACTCATTTCTGTTGGCGTGAGAACTTTTGCTTTACCTTCGGGTTACCATACAGTTTCTCTTACTTAGTGGTGGTTCTGACCTCCCGGATCTATGGGTTTATCCCTTTCCTTGATTAGATCTAAGGTAACCGCGAGTTGGAACTTACTATGGAGTGGGTGAACTCTCGATTATATATATTGTTAAATACACCCCTCTGACTTCAATTATGAGCGGGCGGGGTTTATCAAATGAGACTCGAGGAGTCCGGCCGGGTTCCGTCGATGGTAGTCGGAACATGCCCGAGAAAAGAATGCTCTCGACTCTCGGGAATCTCAGTCTACGTACTTATATGAGAGGGCGTCCTGGATATCGAAGTAAGATCTGATCCCTCCCTCATTTGAGTATTTAGGTACTCTTATTAGGAACTTATCCATTCAAAAGCGACAGATTAAGTAATAGGCCCAATTAATTCTCCCGGTGTGCGAGAAAGATTGTAACTAAATGTAAATCAAATCCAGTAGAGCTGCGTTCTGATTACTGCATTGCGAATTAAGAAATGGGCCATAGTCTCATGTGACCACTTTTGTAATTACTGACTAAAGCGAAGAATGATTCAAATTAGTCTAGATTTCCATAAATTTTAAGCGGTAATACTTAAGAAAAATAATAGAAGTAAAGATCCGAGCTCTACTCGTCTGCAGATTCATGATTCAAAACCGAGAAAATTAAACTAAAAAATAAAAATCTACTCTAAAGAATATACCTTTGAGTTCTCTCTTTCCCTTTTAAGGTAGTAAGGAAAAACTACTTCACTATTACAAAACATACATTTATCTCTTTATATAAAAGAATGCAGGCGAATCACGAAAATGCCGGTGGAAATCCGAAGAAAAAGGCCGTCACTTTCTGTGCCGCGACCTCGGGGTGATGTCGCGGCGTAGTTTTCTCTTGATTGCTTTCGTGATCGATCGAGCCTCTTTCTAGAGATTGACCAGTTTGTCTTTGCTGACTTCTTTGATCGATGGTGTGACATCGTTGTGTTAGCGACCTCGTTTTCCGGTTCGCCGGTGTTGATATACGCTGACCTCGGTTGATATCGCGACATCATTGTGCGCTCATATTCTTCGATTTAGGTTCGGCATCGGTTTAGAGTTCGCGACCACTTTTACTATTTATATGAAGTGACTTCATGTGTTGTGACTTTGATTTCTTAGTCGCAATTGTGTTGAGTGGTTCTCTTGCCTTAAGTGTGTCTCGATTTTATCGCCAGCGACCTCGTGTGAGACCATGACTTTCTACTTTACTTCCCATTTCTTTTGCGAGTTGCGACCTCGATTCTGCGTTGCGAAAATTTCCTTCTTCCCCTATTTTCGGTCGCGACATCAGGTGGTCATCATGACCTCGATTCTTCTGCTCGGCTCTTGCCGGTTGCGACCTTAATGAGTGGTCGCGACATCATTTCTAATCCTCAGTTCGTGGCAAGTGCTTCTGGCGACTCAGGTTGCGCCAAGATCTTCTGTTTTATGTCACGACATCGGTGGTGTCGACCTGAAATGGTACCATTTAAAAACTAATTGCAACCTCTTTCTTTTGCAAAGACCTCTCTTGTGGCTTCATAGACGGATTGCCATCGACTTGATGGTGTGAGCATCATTCACTATCTTTTTGGTGTCTAGCCATCGAAGTAATCATGTTGAATTTCTTCTTTAATTATTTCCTTCCCAGTCCTGGAAACCACGTTTTCTTTGTCGCAACCTCCTTCTTCAAGTCCACAGAGCTTCACTTGTTCAGTTTTCTATTTCTTCTTAGGAATGAATGCATTTGATGTCGTGACTTGGAATTGGCGCTAATGAGCATTCTGTCGACAAATTTTTATTGTGACCTCGGTCTGCTGTAATTTACGATTTCTTATTTGCTAAGATTTAGGCTTTTGCGTATTTTCTGCAAAATGAAAATTGAGTAAAATATACATTTCATAAGCAATCAACATTTATCTCTTAATACTCGGAAAAATGGATTAAAAATCTAATGAGTTTTTGGACTCATCGTTGTTCTACAGACATTCTCTCGAATATAACTTCTATATTGGTAAAGTTGTATTGCATCTCTACTTCTACCCTACATTTCAGGATGCATGAATGTATGCAAGCCACCCCAGTCTTTTACACAGAAGCGGGGATATCACATTCCACTGGTTGACAGTAGTTGCTTTACCCATGTCCTACGAGGTCATCATCTCTCGATATCGGACTCTAGCATTGGCATGCATGGTGGCGAAGAATGACATGTGATTACATTCGAATAAAACAACCATAAATTCATATCTATATTAAATAAAACACAATTAAAGTATTAATCCATAATGGTGCGAGTTAGGGTTGGCCAAGGAACCACAGGCGAAAAGTTAGTTCATAGTGATTTTCATTCTAGCTGAAAAGATTTCCCGGCATCCATGCGAATTAGAAAGAAATACGAGAAAGAGTCTTCGTCTCCACGAATCCATCTTCACCAATCTCTCTATCGAGTCTCTCTTCCTTGATTTGTCTCGATCCCTTTTGCCTCAAAAATCGCTCCCATTTTTATACCTGGCTTCGGGCCATCAGTAGCGAAAATGAGAACTTTTTAGAGCTCTGTTTGGATTGAGAGACTTGGCTACCTTAGTTGAGACTCCTTCACCTCGGCGTACTCGAGGCACTTAGATTCTGGTCTTCAAGTTCGCTGTAGCGTAAGCTCCCTTCTCTGTTGCGAAGCGCTACACCACAGAGTGGATAGCCTCGTTGCTACGTATCCAAGACAATCACTGCTGCACTTCTTTGTTGCATTCTCTACTTTGGTCCTTTCTATCTTACAGTATGTGTAGCATCCCGATATCGCCGTATTTCTATGGAAACATTAAAATTATAGGGGATTAGCCTGTCTCCAGTGTGAATATGAATGCAGATCATGCGAGTTTTAGCTCTGAAAACACATAGAAATTGTGCGTCAATGTATGCATGATTCACTCGATCAAAGGGATCCATCATTTAAAAGATGAAACCATGCATTTCATTTCTAAGCGACCTGGCATCTGCATCGGGTGTTGGTGGATGCGGTCACATAACCCTTAGGATGGAGATAAAGATCCTTGAGGCATCGACGGTGGGGTGACGGGGCGGCTCCCGCGCGAGCTCATACATCGAGCACACGTGTTCTAATGGTATTGAAATTAAGTCGATCTGTGGAGGCCCGAGGATGATAAGCGACATCACGTAGCGTGATCGTCATCACGGCAGGCGAATGGCGTGTGTGTCTCCTGCTTTGCCATTACTGATAGAGAAATTGATAAGTGGCCAATCAATCATGATGTGGCCCAAGCGGTATATACCATAAAATCCCATGCGAATCATGTATGGACGAATGCGTATATCCATCATCCACATACTCATGAAGGCTTTCATTTGCTGACGAGGTTAGAGTACTTCTTGAAACTATAAGCAATGAAGAAACAAATTTTATAACTGATTATATATAAATTACATGTTACAACTATAAATATTAATTGATAAGTAATAAAATACATGCACCGCTCTTGTATGTCGTGGTGGGACTGTATGCGTAACGCGATACGAAATGAATGGATCAAATGGATGCGTCATGAAGCCCTCTGAGATGCCGTATACATAACGGATAATAGGAAGGCGAGTATAATTATTAATAGAACACATTGGAGAAATGAGTATCAACATAAAATTAATGCGAGTACTTCAATTTACCTGAGAAACCAGTGATTAAAATACGTGCATGATTGATGTCTCGTTTACTTAAATAAGGTACGAAATTATTTCACGTATCATTAAACTTATTTCTATTCTTACAAGACCCTTGATTATCTTATTCTGATTATTGCGTAACAACATGTGATAGTAGTTTCCTCCTAACGTCCATTTCATTATCGTGGGATTGATTTAGGGCGTCCAGCTGCTGTCGCGTTTCATTGACTGGTAGGTCTGATGTTAGGACCATCGTAAAGAGGCATCATCTTCATTGAATATTGGATGAAACGAAAGCACAATACATGTATCATAATATATTTGCGTAGTGTAGTAGCTTTAGACAATTAGAAAATCAATACTTCAATCTTGACATGCTACTATGATATAATACGCTTGAAACCATAGATCGATTAATGCGCATTTTTATCATCTGAGTTGAGGCGATGTTCGACCGCGCCAGCTGACATGGGAAATCGATACAATATGTGATAAGTAAGAACAATTTCATCAGAACATTATATAACCGACCCTTTGAATCTAAGCATCAACATGTCGGTGGAAGCGGGTCATGGTCAATCCCATTAGCACCTTGTTCCGCCTTTGTAAATGTATTAGCGAAGTCAGTATCTTAATCGGTGTATGGTAGCTCGTGTAGCACCTTTTCGATCGACCGTTATTTGATCTGAACAGTCGGGATGCTCACGATACCGTATATCACTTTATCGAAATCATTTATCAAATACACTTCATTAATATAGCGTTTTTCGTTTCTCAAATCTTTGTGAAACGATTTCAATTTGAAATGACCCATTACACATTTACAAATTCAGTACATTTCTTTACAAAATATGCATTTAACCAAATATGTGTTTTATATCGTTTTACAACATAACCTCAAAATCTATTAATCGGGGTCTGGATGCAAAAAATAATTTCGAGAGTTAGACTGCTTTTGTTTACAAAACGATGTCTTTGTCTTCCAAGTGAGGATGTATGTGACGAAGTCGTAGACTTTACGAATGACTCACGAGCTCCTCGACCTGCGCCATGATCCACTTTCAATCATTGCTTATCACTTGGTACCTACGCATTGATAAAACAATACACTAAGAATTTTCATGCTTAGTGGTTCTGCTCTGATTCTTTTCTGTTTTTAGTTTAAGTGAGATCATGAAATTTTTACTAAATGACTTTCAAATCTTTTGGTTGATCGATGTCAATATGATACATATACTTATTTCATATACAATCCATTTTATGGTTCAAATTTGATCATTCCAAATATACACTTTCATATGCAATAAATCATTTATAACCAAATCATGCATTTCACAATGCTTTTCATTTCAATTTGCAATCATCTTTTCGATTACTTCATAACCAGCCAATCTGGTCAGATTCAGGTTCTTCCCTTAACAAATTTAACCTATGTTTGGTACTCACGAGGGATATCGGAATCAAGCCGCGATCATTTGAAATTTCTTGTTGGTTATTAAGCTCGGTCGTGAGCAGTACGGAGATAATATCCGGTAGGCTGGCGGTCAGTGACATGCATATAATCGTTTGTTCGTAGCTGCACTAGTGACCCCTGACCAGTATATCGATCTATCCTTAATCACGAATGAAATATAGATTTAACATTACAATGGGGCGTTCAAATCCTTTAAAGAAAAGCACAGTACAATATGTACATTTGTATAAAACGATTCGTTTTTCAATACTCATGTGATTTTCATGCAAACATTTTCACGATCAATTGCTTGAATCGATTAAAAGAAACAAATACATGTGCTTTACTAGCATAAATTTTAGACAGGCATTTGAATCTTGAAGCGAGAATAGGAAGGTAAAGCAAACCAATCTATCTCTTTCTTTTGCCTTCTTGTCCCGATCTGGTCCTAGGTTAGGTGATCCCTCGTGACCTAACAAATCCCACCACGCATCACATTTAGTAAACCTTATTCATAACATTCGCTTTGTTGAGGCGGCGAGGTACTACGTTCTTCATTTGGTTTTTATCCTTATTTGAACCACCATTAATCATTATTAGGTGCTAAGCGATCGATTGTATATATTATAAGGTGTTCGAAAACAAAATCAAGGCACCTCATTATAAGCAGTATCGTCACGGCGTAGGCGTTCGCGACATAGCTCGCTGCGCTGGCAGGCGTACTCGAGTGCCATTTGGCACCTGACCTCGCAGTGAGGCATCCCACGCCTTGGCGCGTAGATGCGATAGGTAGCGCCGTTCCTCTTATTTGTAGCATGGGCTGATATTCCCAGTTTCGATTTTTTTCTCTTTGCGATTTTTGTAAAGATGCGAAACAAAACATGGGAATCACTCCCAAATAAACATCCTAATATCATCCTAAGCACTTGATAAATGAAAACGTAGATGGTTGGGTTTTTCAACCAAACATCAAATACAACTTTCTATGGTTTGGTTCTTACCTTGAAATCTCTTGTCCTTTGAAGCCACTGGCTTTCTTAACACCATAATCTTACGAAATCTTGCCTGAAACATGGAGAATTCACCTTAATCTCAGATATTTCAAAACCTTAGCTTTTTCTCCTCTCGTACTCAACGTTTTTGCCTGAGTGGGAGGCCGTATTTAACACACACAAATTCCATTTTCTTTTCCTGCTAAAACACTAGTCTCCTTATTTACACATTCACTTATCATTTATTTCACATTAGCATTTAAGCTATCATTTGGCTCTTAGGTCCTCATTTTACAAATTTGCCATTTTTCACTTGAGTTTATTTCCGGGTTCAATCAATTTCTCATTTGCTTTCTGCCTGTTTAATCATATGCTCACATATTTATTTCACATTTCACAGTTTATGATTTTTCCCCGAAAAGAAAACTCAAGTTTGGCTCAATTCATACTCGAAATATATAATAAAATTATTATAAAAATTTTAAGGTATTTTTGGGGCGTTACACTACGTGCTCCTTTAAGAACACTGTTAAATACCTCCGACATGTTGGTTGTCATTATTCCATATCTTTGACCTACATCATGCGAAAGTGCCCATAACTGAAAAGGGATTGCCTTTAACCATTGTTGTGCTAAGTCAGTTCTCCCGATTGTAGCCATATGTATTGTGTTATGCGTTCTGTACTCGCTAAAGCTACTCTGCATTCCAAATTCTTCAAGAGTTTATCTTTAGATCGGGTCGCTGAAATTGCTTGCGAGATGGCGCAAATCTGTGATAGGCGGATGGTGTAGTCGACCAGATGAGGATATTCATTGTTGATCATGTGCACGGATGTTTATCGGATATAACGAGTGCGTCGGATTGAGTTACTTTGTTTACGTCGTGCAAGGCCATCCTCGACTATTCATTGCTCGCTTGTATATTGGCAAATGCGATGGGACTTGACTTATTATTTACGTCACCAGTGCGATCAGTAACGTGTCTTTATACTTTATACAAAGTGTATTGCCATGATACTCATCTGGGATGACAATGTTAGGACACTTGATAGATGGCATGAATGGCGAGAACGCGTGGGTGGAATATCTCGATGTAGCATATTAGTGTAAAATGTTTTCCAATTACAACATCCAGGTTATTTGTATTAGAACAATAGTGGCGGAGTTGTGTATATGAGGCGAGAAAAGTCACGAATAACTCTCTAAGTGTTTTATGCTTTCCATCAACGTAGTTTGTATGATGTTGATATCCATTTCTCCATCACACTTGCTTGAATAACAATGTAGTCGATGTGAATTATTGCCTTAATTATTGTCTTTATATGACCAACCAAGTTTGAGTCGATTGGTGATGGTCCGTTCAACGAGGATTGACATAGTGTGAGTGCTTTTATGTTTGGCGATGACCAATGCCAGTATCTTTCACCAACCATGGCATGACTGTTGACATTAACATTCTTGGCTTTATCTTAAGCGAAATTTTTGAGGATGTAATAATAATAAACTCTTGGTGTGCTTTAATTAAGTAAATCTTTGTAGCCTCTTTGAATGGATTCTGATAAAAAAACGGCGACTACAAGTTCTCCTCAGAAAAGCAGAATAAGCTGGAAGTATTTTTTTGTGGGTCGACCGCCCGAGACAGCATTCTAGTTTTGCATTGTTGAGGTGGGGTGTTGGTGGCAAGTGATGACGAGGATGACACATGCGGTTCACCGACATCTAGGTTATGTTATCTATAACATGCTACATGGGCAGAGACATATACCTTTTGCTCATTCTCCAAAACTTGGTTGAAATTCTGAAATAATGATACATGTCCATTAACTTGAACATCCGCGCGTCTCTATTAGATTCATCATCAACATTTTCATCAGATTCATCATTACCTTCTTCATAAGCCTAATCTTCATCTTCTCGCGTAGTATCGATCTTTGGACATTACTAGGCTGACCGTAGTCAAATTCTAACATTATAATTGCTTATAAACCAATAAATCCTATACCATGCTTCTGGCGATTCACTTGGCTTGACTCCGAACAACTTCAATACTTCAGAGATTCAATTTCCTCGATGGTAGTTATTGTGCCAACCATGTTCAACATTGTTTTACCACTTCTTGTCATCAGAATCATGGAAAGGTTGGAACTGTTCCACTTTTTAGGGGATACTTACAATTGAGGACTAATTTGAATCTTTGTTTGTCAATGGTTGTCCTTGAGTATATCATATCAATCAAGTGTTCAAACATGCATTCAACCGGTACATCCAAAGGCACAATAACAGCTTTTCTCCCCCCATATTTGACATTTGTCTCAGTCCTCAATATAGTTCCATTGTAATAACATATCACGAGAATAATTGAAACAGACATAATTCACCTGTACAAAATTGTCTCAAATGAATTAAATAATATGAGAGGTTATTATCCTTACCATTTAAACTACATCATGACATAAGAATACGGAAAAAATGTATAATACACATATATAAGAGGATCTTACCTGTAAATGATGAATTTTCGAGTTTGTCGAGAAATCTATTTTTTGCTTTACTTTTTTAAGTGCTTGAATAATGTCTCATTACATGCGACCATTGTATATCATTCCATTAATTAAGTTTGGTGACATCCTAGAAGTCCTCATCAATCACGAAAACAATGATTTTATAAAAACGTTGACTACATTAATCATACTTGTAATAAGTACATTCCCATTATGCCTTATTATTGATAGATGTTGGATCGTACCGGGACGAAAGAAAATGGCGAAGTTGTTTTAAAATCTGAAATAAAGCTTGTCCTTTTCCTATTCTTTTTGTTCTCTAAAGCTTCAAAATTTGGAACATTTTCAATTGAAATGCATCATTTTATTCTTTAGGAATTTTTTTCATTAAAAAAGCTCATCCCGTTTATTTCATTAAAAAACTAACCCCTAATCCTCTCGTTTCTCTAATAACCATTTGACCCGGCTCCTTGCAAGCCTCCTCCCTGTACAAGTAAACATTCTCTTTTCCTTCTAGAGTTTTTGCACCAAATCCTTCCCATCTAAAAAGCGAGGTACCGATGCCAAGTTTCTTCGACCCTCACAAATATTCCAACCTTTTAATTTTTCGTTGGCGCTCTTATCACCCGTCCAGGTTGACTCCTTAAATACATCGAGGATGCATTACTATGGAGTGAGGATTACGATATCAACCTCTTACCATATGGCTTCAAAGCAGAGACCAAATTTCCTACCTCCTCGATATCTGACTCTGGTTTCCATTATCACATTCATCTCTCACTTTCTTAGTGAACTCATCGCCTCCCATTGTCCACATAGTTTTTCCCTTCCGACTCCCTTTATTTGAGTATATTCATAATGATAATTGGGCCCTGAATCATATACACCTCAATAAAACCTAGCATTCCCTCACTATGAAATAATTTGTGCAATTTATACACCTGTAGTTGACATAAGTGATCTAGAAGTAAGGAATTCACAGTATAATTTATTATAAAATAATTTTCAAAAAATCCTAATGTGTTATGCATTTTGCTAACTATGAAATTTGTTATTATGAATGTGGGGTTTCCAATTGAATAAACTAAGGTTGTGGCATGATAAATGAAGCATGAGGTTTACAAGCTTATTCATCTGAGGAAGAAGCATATCACGATTATCATAAGGAGCTTAAAAACAGAAAATCTGGGGGAGCATATATGAGGTTTTGAAGCTTATTCATGCACGAGGAAAAAGAAACTTATATCATTGTGATCGAGAGAGGGAAGCGAGAAAACGAGAAAATGCAAGGAAAGGAAAAGTAGCTGTCCAGTCAATTAAATGATTCACACAATAACTTATAGGAAAACTTGATAAGTTAGAATAACTCTATCTAAAATCAAATTGATATCTTTAGCCTCTGTTTGCTTCTTCAAAACTACTAGGCAAAGAGAAAAATAAGCGGGACAAAATTGATGATCAGGGACCAGCAATATTTTCACAATCATTTCCCCCCACTTATAGTAAGTAAATAGAATTAATTAGAGTCCGCCTAAAAAATAACACCAGAATCTGAATACTCCAAATTTGTCATTTTCCAACTTCTAACCGGTTACAAAGTGAAAACTAATGATAATGCCCAAAACCTCCAAGCCCAAATTTCAAATTCCAAGAAAATTCAAGACCTATATCCAATCTCTCCAACAATCAACTCACTATGCAGAGAATGAAAACCATAATTCCCATTACCACTACTTCAAGGAATTATCACAAAATAGAAAATAGACATATACATACATACCAAACACCAACAATTTGGAGCAAGCAAGTAAGTCGTCAATGGCGTCGTCTTCAACAGTAGAGAACGGAGAAAATGGGAGGAGAAAACGAAACAAGTTTGAACAAACCCTAGCTGCAAGTAAGTCGTCAATGGCGTCGTCTTCAACAGTAGGGAGCAGAGAAAATGGGAGGAGAAAACGAAACAAGCTCAAACAAATACCCTAGCTGCAAGTAAGTCGTCAATGGTGTCGTCTTTAGTAGAGAGCGGAGAAAATGGGAAGAGAAAACGAAATAGGTTCGAACAAACCCTAGCTGTTGTTTGGCAGTGATTTAAAGCCCTAAATGCCGCTGTCATGGACAGGGACTTTGCCAATTTGAAAAACCCAATTGCCGCTATCATGGACAGCGGCTTTGCCAATTTAAAAAACTCAATCGTCGCTGTCATAGACAGTGACATTTGAGATTTGATAAATCCAATTGCCGTTGTCATGGACAGCGACATTAGGCACTAGTTTGACAATTATTTTGCCTTCCAAATTAATTTAATAATTTTTTTTTCAAACATATTATTTCGGTATAAAACTCCTTCCACTTCCTCAAATAATTGTCCACTGCATTAGAGAAGCTTGTTCCTCAGGTAAAATATCCACACTTGCATTAGAGAGGCTTGTTTCTCAAGGAAATGCCCACGTCTCCACTAGGGAGACTTGTTCCTCAAAGAAATTCCACGTTTTCAAATAACTGCCCACATTCTGTCACTTCTAATATTTGAGAAAAAGTCTTGTTTGACTTTAGAAAATTTAAAAAAAATTTATAAATACTCCTAGACTTTTATATTGGCTTAGTCAAATGGATTTGGGTCATTTTATCTAGAATTTTACTTATGAGTTTGGGTTTAGGCCTAACCCAATATTAGGTCAGCCCAAATTTTAATTTAAGTGCAAACACCTTCCTTTCCTTTGTTGTACAATTCTCTGATCCAACTGCTATCCGTATTTATCGACTAAAGCTATTGTTTGGAATGATTCTTTAGTTCATAAGTTATTACTTTTGAATCATTAAACATTTTTATAAACTAATTTACTAAAAAAATACAACTTAATGTCTTAACCTTGGGTTAGATTGATACCTAACTAGAATATCACAAGTACCAAAAAACAAAAATATTGTCATGACTCAAAACTTGTTGACTAATTCACTTGACCTTATTCATTATTCAAGTTACATGCTCCAAGAAAATTCCTAAATTTGATTAAACTATTTTTTTTAAAGTTATTTTTACAAAAAAAAAAAAAAACCATAAATGATCTCATTATGTCTATCAATATTCGGTTTCTTTCTTTCTTTCTTTCTTTTTTACTGCTTTATTCTATTATGGAGATTTAAGTGCACTCAACTAGGATATAATTCTATGTGCCCTGAGTTAAAAACAAAACTAAGAAGGAACATAAACTCATTACTCAATTAAATCAAAATACCTTGATACATTAACCTAATTGACTAATTTTTGTCTTAAATTCAATGAATTTGTACATGTCATCAAACTTTCTATGCTTCAAGTAAATATAATTAGACTTAGAATAATCATCTGTAAATTAACATGATAAAATACTAGTAACTGTTCAAATATGGACATTGAAAGGCCCATGTACATCAATATGTACTAACTTTAAACACTCCTTGTCTCTATATTCTTTAGCAAAAGGGTTATTTGAAATCAAACGAGGTAAAACTCTAAACCTCGCTAGTACTTGGATCTTCTTTAAATTAACATGATTTAGGCTTATTTCTCATTTCATTGTAATTGGAAATACTCAATTGGTTAAAGCTTGTGGATATCAATTGCAAAGTTAGAGGTTTAAGGATGTTTCCTTATAACATAATTCATCTTCTCAAATTATTAATTAAATTATCTCTATTATCACATTAATATAAAAAATTTAATGAACTCTCTTTGTCACATTGCTGGAATAGCTCAGTTGGTTAGAGCGTGTGGCTGTTAACCACAAGGTCGGAGGTTCAAGCCCTCCTTCTAGCGTTTTGTGTTTCTTTTTCAAATTTTAATAACTCAATATAATTTAAATCATGAAAAAAATATTCAACAATTGCTGTTGGCAACCCTAATCAGATTCTTTCTGAATCTCGGATGTGCTTTCTTTTTCTGAATCAAGCTAAGTATAGCGTTGAAGCAAATGCAAAGAATTCAAAATTTCTACAAAACCCGAAATCATAACCCAGCGGCAATCACTCTAATTATCTTCAAGAATTGACTGAGATTCTGTCGCTTCTCCGACCTTCACTCACTTTGATTTGTATGCAGAATTGAAGAACAGAAAGGAGATGCCATAAGAAGAGGGTAAGAAGATTTGAGGAATGGGGTTGTTTGGATAATAGTGGGGAGAGGAAAAGGGGATGAGATGAGAAAATAACGGTATTGTTTTTTAGCTTAATTTGTTCGTCTGTCTTTTGGAGTTGTCCACAAGGAAAAAGGCAGAGGGCAGAGGATAAGGAGGAGGGGTTGCCTTGGAATTGGAGAAGTGGAGAGAAGTTTGGCGGACACTAGTCGCCGCTGTATTGAAAAATCTAGAATATTCGCCCAATTATCAAAAGATCTCCTGCAAATTCCAATCGGAGTTGAGGGTCGTCGTTGACGGTGAAGGAATCCGATGATTAATCCGCTCAAATCGGCTTCGGTGTCGATGCGTCACTATCCACCGGCGGCGAAACTCCTGCGCTCCGTCGATTGTGGTGAGGTAAGTGAGCCTTCATCCCTCTGATATCACCTCGTATTTTCTTCGAAGGAATTCATGGGTTGGGTTAGACTTGAATATTTTTTCTTCTTCTTCTTCAATTCTCGTGGCGGATGAGATTGATGGTTCCTGATACGTCTTACCTAGTATCGGTCGTAGCTGATGACGCGGCAGAAACAACTCGGCCGAGTTGTGCAGACTCGGCCGATACTTTGGGCCCTGCTTGTAAATTCCTTTTTTTTTTTTTCAATTAAGCCGTCTAGAGTAGTTCATTTACACGTGTCTTTCAATCACAATTAGTGGCATTGAAGAATTGGGAGATGAGATGGAGCCCAGTATTTCATATCGGACACTCAGGGTTTGAGCAATAGGCATAGAAAGAGATTTCCAGAATTGATATACCATGGAATTCAAATGTGACAAACAACTTTTTAGATCTAGAATCATAGCTCTTGCACTCCTTTTTATTAGTTGAATTTCCTAATTTGGCAACCCGTGGACCTAATTTGCTTCTGAGGTGATTTATATGCACATGAACAAAGGCCTTGACTGGGAGTGATGGGAAGAGTTTAGTTTGAGGATAATTTGTATGGATCTCTCAAAGGAGCTTGATGGATGTAGACAAGTAGTTTATCGAATTGGAAGTTGTGGGAAGTGCTTTCCTCCAAATGCGTGTTGGTATTCCAGTGATGAACATTAATGGACATGCAAGTTCCAACAACTGTTGAGTTTTCCTCTTGGCAATACCATTTTTTAGGCTGTTTTGGCACATAATTATTGGTGAACAATCCCATATTCTGATCAAAAGTACCCTGAGATTTTTGAAAAATACTCTCCTATTATCAGTTTTTAGAACTTGAATTTGTTCTTACAGCCTCAGATTTTTATTTGAGCAAATGAATCTGACAAAAATTGTGTGATCATCAATAAAAGTAATAAACCAACTAGCTCTTAAAATCACATAGAGGGCCTTAAGTATGCTATGCATGAAAACAAAAAGTGCAAATTTTACATAATGCTGTTATGGGAAATAAGATCTTTGATGTTTTGATAATTCACAAATTTTGCAATGCTGCATATGACTTCCTTGCAAATAAGGAAAACTAGGGTACCCTAATTCACAATACCAGAATATGATTTTATTGTCACTAGATCAAGATGAAGTTTTCTTCACTACTTGAGCTTGCCCTTCTGTAACAGCATCATATTCAAAAGAGTGCTAGTCTCTTCCCCGAATTTAACTCTTTAAATTCTCAGTGAGCGTGAAAACATTCAACCATACAATATAAATCTTTGGTAAACTTGCTGATAGAAGAAGGATGGCTAGACTGATTAGGAATATGAAGGACTGAATTCAGCATCCCAACTCTTTCCGGCAACTGACAGCAAAGATCTATCAGTAATTCTAATTGCCAAAACATGGAATATATGAAGAGAATAAATTTGAAAGACTGATCATCAGCACTTCTTACATATGATCTGTTGCTCCTAAATCAAAAGCTGTACTTTGATGGATAGGTTCCTTCTCTTTTATTTATATATATGCTTGCTTACATCATTGGAATAAAAAAAGACTCAACCAAAGCTTTGAAGAGGAAAAGAGCTTTCAAAAAAAAAAAAACAAAAAAAAAATTCAGAAATATAGGATGCTTTCAAAGAGAAATTTCAAATAAAAAAATCCTGAAATTTGAAAGTCAAATATCATTTACTAATTAATTGTGACTCTAGAAAAACGAAAAAACTGCATCTTGACCTAAATACTTTTGATATAGTATATTGGATTACTTTATTTCCTCTTATTCCTTTCTTGATTCCCGTAAAGAAACCTCTTGTAAAAGATAAACATGGTTCTAGTCCAGCTTATTGTATATGATTTTATGTTGCAAACTTATATGATAATGTGGCTAGACTGCAAACAATTTCACAGGCTATTTTTTTTCCTGTTTTATCTTTTTTAATCAAAGATGGTTGTTTCAAATGATGTTAAGTGTTCTAGCACAAAAACACAGGCAGCATGTGTGCAAGCAGTGAGATTGAATATATAAGAAGTTGCAATTTGTGATTTATTTAGTTTCTGTGTATCCTACATGTTTTCTTATATGGTTAGGTTGACTACTGGTAAGTATGCTGCATTTACTTGATCTGTTTAAAGCCACATTTGGATTCAATTTATGCACAACTGCCCTAGAAAATAGCATAGTATCTCATGTTTATGACTGTCTGGACATCCTCATGGAAGCAATGTGTCTGCTATGTCCAATTTCTTCTGATAGGTTGAATTATGGTGCTAAGTTTTCTGTTTCTAAGCAAGTGACAGGTATTTTAAGATTTAGTTTTCTTAAAAACTGTTCCATATATTCATTGAGTTTATGTTTTTTATGTTAGCATTCCTATCCATGCAGTTGTGCACTTCTCAAGGACTTCAGGTAGGGTGCCCTCCATATCGACAGCCAAGTTTGAGAAATTCAAATAACTGTAAGTAAATACATCTGTACTGTTTAAGTGTGTTGTACATCATTTTCATATGATCATTAATATGTAGCATTGCAAAATGTCTGCACTTCTAAATGTTGATCTAACTATACTTGCTTAATTGTCTTTGTCAACTTGAAATTTATCTGACGACCCAATGTTTCTAACAGGAATTTTTAAATATGTAGTTCTATAACACAATTTTCATTTATTTACTCTTTTTTGAACTGGTGGTCACCATATTCAGAGTGATTTTGGTGGTCTATTTTAGTTTGGATTTTCATTTAGATTTCATGAGAAGGAGGATGTACTTATGGATGAGAGTCTCAAAGCCCTAAACCCTAGCTTATAGCAAGTAATTGAAGATAGGGTTGGGGATTTTGAAGTTCAATTGAAACAAATATGTTTCCAGTGAAGAGGGATGAGTGTCAGGGTCCTTACGGGAGGTTTAATCGCGGTATCTTTTTGGTAGTTATTGTCTTATTACTTCATGTTTCATGTAGCCTTATTTTGTAGATAGGGTTATTTTTAAGGCCATGGAAACAAAAGATTTTTTAAAATTTCTTATACATTTACCGTTTGCATATCGAAAATGTTTTCTTATAATAATAAGATCAAAGTAATATGGTTTTAGTTGTACTTTTTTAAAAACGAAGAAATGTGTAAAATTTTTATTATATCATAAAAAATGTTAACAAAATTTGTCCCTCCCATTGATGCATGTGGTTTTTTTATCTTCATTTATGTCAGAGAACAAATACTAATTTGAAGAACACCTCAAAAGAAACCATTCATTGACTTGTAGAATCGCTTACATGTTTCTATGCTGGTCTAATAGCATATCAAAAATTTCTTTGGTGTGTAGTTGACTGTGTATCCAGGATTTAGCCCAACTCCTTTTTTCCCAATGAAGAATTGGGATATTAGAGTTTCCCTCTATATTAGAAAACATAGTTTTTCAAAAAAATATCACAAATAATCTGTGGCTTCACAAAGCTTTAAATACCTGAATGTAATGCATTTACAAGATAAAGAGATTCACATAAGAAATTTCAAAATCGTTTAAAGAATAGGTGAAATTATTTTTTTTGTTTTACTTTTTTTTTCTTTTTTCTCTTTTTTTGCAGAATAAAAGGACAGTTCAAATTAGAAACATTATAGATCAAATTTGAGTAAAAAGAAACAAAAAACTGTCGAACAAAGGATACTAATATTCGCATATATGTCTTACCTATTGTCGTTTCTATCAGAGGGAATTATGTATCAAGCAAAGTCTTGTATATTTTGATTTGCATAAAATCTCTCAAACTTTAAACATTTCTGGTGGTTAGTTGGAGAGGATAGAATATGCATATCCTAAGTAGCTTCTTTGCTTGGGAACTGATGTGAGGAGAGGCTTTAACTTTGGACCAAGTTAAGAAGAAGGGTTTTGTTATGGAAAATAGATACTATATTTGTCAAAGGAGTGAGAAATCCATTGCTCACTTTCCCCTCCATTGTGTAAAGGCGAGGTTGTTATGTGAGTTGTTTGGAGTCTCTTTGGTGATGCCTTCCTTAGTTAGTGAAACACTATTAGGGCAGTATGGATTTCTTGTGGGTAAAAGAGTAAAACAGTTTGGAAAGTAAACCCTATATGCATTTTTTGGACAGTTTGGAAGGTCAGAAATAGAACTGTTTTTGAAGGTGACATATTGTCCATCCCTTTGATGTTAAAAGGTTCTTTTGTTTACTTTCTTTGGTCGAAAACTAAATTGTTCATAAAGGATCGTCCTTTAATGTTAAATGGTTTATTGATTGGGGAGGTTCTTGTTGAGAATGGGTTTGTTTTCTGCCCATCCTTTTTTTATAGTTTTTGGGATCAACTGTGAGAGGTTGAGTGTTTTATTGTACGGTCTGGGCCTTTCACACCCCTTCATGATATTTATACTTTTATCACTTGTTAAAAAAAGAAAAAGGAAATACTAGGATATCATTTCCCACTGGATAGATATGTATATCTTAAGATAGTATTTCAGGGTGGAATATAATGTCCTTAGATATTATACCAATAGAATGATATCCGAAAGTATTATATTGTATCATGCTTATATTTAGTTTGTAAAAAGAATAAAAAGTGGAATGAGAAACATTTTGCATTTAAATGCTCGACATTTGTTTAAGAATAGAAATTATATTATATCTCAATATTTTCTATTTGAACATATGAAAATTTTCACATATCTAGTATTATTTGGAAAGCATTCTCCGATATATAATTTAGTACATGATTGTTTATTTTTTGCTACTAATAATTATGATTGAAATATTTGTAAATAAAATTATTATTTTATATTGTTAATAATATTTTAGCATATCATTTTCTATGAATGATCCATCATTTATTTTGCTATTCTTGTAAAATTGAATTTTTTTTCTAATCTTTTTACTCTGTTCCTTTCTTCTACAGTTGCTCTAAATAGCGTTTTACGTACTCCAAAGAAATATAGTGGTGTATCTCAGCACTATTTCAACCCAAGAGTGGAGTTTGACAGACCATTTGTTTATAACAAGCTTCGGAACTGGAATAAATTTTCCAGAAATATTGTTGCAAGGTCTGAGCTTGCTGGAACTGGGTATCCTGATGCTGGCTATCCATCTTCAGGTTCCTCCAGAAAGCCATTCTGCTCTTGTTCTTTCTCATCTTCAACCTGAAATATCTAATCTGTTTTTTAATTGTCCTCATTAAATTACAGATCTTCAATTGAGCTCTAAATTTAGAGGAATTTGCTTCTATGCTGTTACGGCTTTTGCTGCCATTTTTTTGTTTGTGCTGATGATGCTGGCACATCCTTTTGTGCTCCTATTGGATAGATACAAAAGAAGAGCCCAACACCTTGTTGCCAAAATTTGGGCAACTTTAACTGTTAGTCCATTCTATAAGATTGAGTTTGAGGGGCTGGAGAATCTGCCTGGGTCTGATACTCCTGCTGTATATGTTTCCAACCACCAGAGTTTTCTGGACATATATACACTTCTCACTCTGGGAAGGAGTTTCAAGTTCATTAGCAAAACTGGGATCTTCCTTTTTCCGATTATTGGATGGGCTATGTTTATGATGGGTACCATTCCTCTGAAACGGATGGACAGCAAAAGTCAGTTGGTATTCCTTCTCTCTTTTTCTCTCTACTTCATCTCTAGGGTGGGAAAAAATTTAACAGGCATTTTTGCTGTATAATAATTTTTCTTGTCCTATCTTCTTGGTCAACCTATGGTTGTAGTCAAACCATGGAATTAAACTTCTGTTGGCTTTGCAATACAGGATTGCCTAAAGCGGTGCATTGATCTCATCAAGAAGGGAGCATCTGTCTTTTTCTTCCCAGAGGGAACTCGAAGTAGAGATGGAAAATTAGGTAGTTTCAAGGTAAGGCATCCCTCTTGATTCTCAATTGAACATCTAGTCTGCAGGTCAGATAGGATCATAGAAGAACACCTTATCCCATCTTTAGCCATTAGAACCATAGATAAAGGAACTTGGTTATTCTATGATCTCAACAACCAAATGAGAATGTTCATGTTTTTAGTTGCTATGAACCATGGATAAAAATTTTAAAAAAAAAAAAAGGAAGTCCTCTATGTTATTAGTCATCGAGTTCTCTGTGTTATTCTGATTTACATCCTAACTAAAGATGAAAAAGATTGCACAGATAAAAAATTCCAGAAACTCAGACCGCCACTGTTCCTCAGAATCATTTAATTTTTGTCTTGCTGTTACAATGTGTAGAAAGGTGCATTCAGTGTTGCTGTAAAAACCCGAGTGCCAGTTGTACCAATTGCTCTCATCGGAACTGGCAAAATCATGCCTGCAGGAATGGAGAGTATAGTGAATCCAGGATCTGTCAAAGTTGTCATCCACAAGCCTATTGAAGGAAATGATGCAGAAGTACTTTGCAATGAAGCTAGAGACATAATTGCAGATGCGCTTAATCAGAAAGGCTGAGGAATAGATCCTTCTTCTTTTTCCTTCCTAATTTTACTGCTTCTTCCATGGTGAATCCCTTGCCATGGATTGAATGAAGATACAAAATCCCGAAGGTATGGACTAATTGCCCCATCGCTTTGTTCCACTTAATACTAATTGTTTCTTCGATGTGATTCCCCATCCTCCTGCAGCAAATTCTACTAATTTAAATTTATCATTTAGCTTATACTCTCTTCCTTTTTCCTTTTACAGGGTGTCCAAAGCTGCAGCAACTGAATCATATACAAATCTGTTGCTGTACCAATTCAGGCTTTTTGAGGTTATGCCATCTAACATTTAACATAAAGTTTTTGCTTTGTCTCAAAGATCACAGATTCTATAGAGGGTTTTCTTTTGACAAACACTATATTTTTTTTTATCACACATTTCCTTCCTGTGTCAACTTGTAGACCCTGTGCTGATGATCCCTTCAGCCTTTTATGTTTAAAAGGTTACAAGAATTGAAGATGACTGTATGATGTGATAAACAATAAGAATGTATTATGTTTCAGTTCAACCATTTTACAAGCATCTCTAACCATAAATCTCCATTTCCAACTTCAATTTGGCACATCATCTCCATATTTTACAGTTTAACCATATTTTGGAGATGATTTGACCCACTATTTATTCTTCAAGTTTTTATGTTATCTAATAGGAAGATGACGTATGAAATATTTTTATTTAAACATAAATATGAAATTATATTAAATAAATAAAAATATATTAAAAACCTAAAAATATATTTTAAATTAATAAATATTATATTATAGAGCATCATATTGCATTAGAAAATAAAACAACATTAATAAAAGCTCTATAATAAAATTATATTAACCAAATGATAAAAATACAATATAAAAACTAATATGGTGATATATAACCTTCATAATTTTCATTTTTTATTTATTAAAATTACTAAAATTACCATTATTATGACCACTTGATCCACTTGCATGGGATTTACGAGTAATTTTTCAATAATCTTCATTTTTTTTTTACCTTGAATTACTAATGTTCAAATGGATTAGATATGGAATCAAGAAATTTTTTTCTTTAATTTTTTTTCTTTAATTTTTTAACGTAACAGCTTCGTATTTGTTGCGTTCGTTTCGAACATAACGTCGTATTAGTAGTAATGTTTTATATTTCTTTAGTCGTTTCGTTAAATCGTTAAGTATATTTTTAACTATCGTGCTTTTGAATATCTTAATGATTTGTAATTTCCCTCATAAATTTTGACAAGGAAACGACTCTTCTTGGCTTCTAATCATTTTGGCAAGGAAATTATTGAATTAGTTAATTAAAATCTTAATGTCTTATATTACAACATAAATAAAAATGTATTAGATGCTTGACAATTTTATAAAATATGATTCAAATGATGATTATATTAATAAAAAAAATTAAAAATTTCAAATATTTAAAGAAAAAATCAATAAAAAAAATAGTGAAATTATATAAATTTCAATGTATAATTAGAAATTTCAAAAATAAAATTGTTTTTAAAAGAAGTTATATAATTTATAAGGGGCGTCTCTTCAATAAAACATATGCCCCAAAAGACAAGGCGTTATTATTAAAGAGTGGTTGTGTTTTGAACCTAGACGCGTCTTAAGCCTTTTAAAACTATGATAAAAATATAATGCAATACACCAATATAATGCAAAGAGAATAAAAGTCAACAAAAATGATGGTATTGGGTTCCAACGAAGGAATCAATAATTCAAATATAAAGTCCCTCTTATTAATAGTCAACCGAAGCCTGCTTGCCAAATCTCAATGACCAAAAAACAAAAAGATACCCAAGACACTTTTTTTAGGCTTTTTTAAGATTTATCATAATTATGAAATCGTGTTTTAAAAACATGACTTTGGTGTTAAATTGTAAAGTTACAAGACCTATTCATCATAAAAATATTTTAGTTTTTGTGCAAAGGATAATTTTCTTTCTTGAAATGCATTTCACCAAATATAGTATTTAAGGTTTTCTAAGGGAGTATTTAAAATTTAATAAGGTAATAGTTAGACATATTATTTTACGGAAGGGTATTTTTGAAATAAAACATTCATTTGTGAAAAAACTAAAATATTTTTTTGAATGAGTGTCTATTAAGATGATTTTCCTTTTTGGAATTTTTTTCTTTTTTGAATAATTCCAAAACACAAGAACGAAAAGTTGTGGCAGCCAACCAATGAAGGGGAGGTAGAGGTGACAGCTGATAAGGATGTTTTGAATCGATGGGAAAGGATGTGGAGTTCCGTGTCCGTAGTGCCTCTCAATGAGCCGTCACGAATTCAATAATTGAATGGTACTCACCAAGAATGTGGTAGGTGGGTGATTCTCCCCTCCCCTAGGTATATTAATAATAATAATAATAATAATAATAACAATAATAACAATAATATCAATCAAGTGAAAAATCAACCCAAAGGCTAAACTGAATTGGTTCAATCTTGTATTTATTCCTTAATAATCATCTGTTTGAGTCTTTTTAAAGTCATTGAAAGTTCTTTCGATCGTTAATTTGAAGTCACATAAGAGAATTAGTTAAAATCATTATAAGGTAGTTCGAGCAGTTTCGTGACTTAGCTTCCAGTGATCAATCTTTGGGGGCACGCTCGTAATGATTATCGATTTAGTCTAAGTCATGCGATTAAAGAGATTTTATGATACGTTAAGCTTTTTGGGAGTGCCGTGTGATTGAGTCGAATTAGCTTTCGGACATCTACTATTATATTAAAAAAACAATAATACCAAACAACTATCCTTAAGTATATATGTATCACTTAATGTAAGAAACAGAAAACCCTAGTAGATCCCCTCATTTTTTTTATAAATCTTTTCCTCTAACCACACTTTTTTTAAGCAAGATGAGGTGAATTTTTATCATTTGCCATATATATATATATATATATATATATATATATATATATATACTCCTATATATATATATATATATATATATATATATATACACACATTTATCAATTTCTCAATACAATGGTATACGTAAGATTTTCTTAATGTGGGCTTTATTAATTGAAATTAACTGAATTAATTTGGTCTAATAAAGTGAGATATATGGATTCTTAATTAATTAATATGGAATTTGGTGGTGTGGGGTGATGCAGTCCGGCCCCGCTGTATTGAGAGGGCCGTGGTCGAGCTGTAAATAATCTTTCGAGTCCGCTCCACAACCACAGGGATACGTGATTTTTTGACTCACATACAAATTCGAGGAGAAAAATTTTACTGCTGATTGATGGCGTTTCGTTAAGCCGATTATTATAAATCACGGGGATAGGGAGAAGATCTTGAGATCTTGAGATCGTATTTTGCGGATCGCCGGCGGTCGCGCATCAAGCAACCATGGATTCCAAATCAGGTATGCTATTTTTCAGATTCTCATTATTATTATGTTTTGTATTCTAATTATGGTGATCTAGGAAGAATTTTTCGTGGCCTACAGTTGGTATCAGAGCCAACCATGGATTAGAATCAAAACATATGAATTGGAATAATTTTTTAGGGTTTTATTCGAGAGGTTTCTGTCCAGTTTCGGAAATTTTCATCAAATCAGAACTTGAATTTTATTGCATATTTGGAATCTACTGAAGTCAAGGCGAAGATCGGTGGAGTGGCCGCGTGTCGCGGAGGCCGGGGTGCGCCCTCACGCGCCTCCATGTGCCTCCGCGGCGCATTAAACGCGGCGGCCAGCGTGGGACGCAGCGCCCGGTCGAAACCTAAGCGGCTTCTTGGCGTCGGCTTGGTGATCTGGCGGACCGTTCGACGGTGAGGCCGGTTCAAGTTACGATCATCGGCGGCGTCATCAGCGTCATCTTGACCGATCCAACGACCCGGCCGGTCAACTCAACGGATTTTGACCCGACGATTGACGCCCAGGCCGGTTACGACCCGACCGATCAACCACGAACGTATTTTGACTGACGTCCGATGGCGAACCGATCAGCGATGTTTGCTGTGCCCGCAGCGGCTTCACCGCGCCGAGGCCATACGGTGGCGCGTGGTATGTGACGTCCTTTTGGGCCGATCTTGATGTCGGCCGAGCTTCGTCGCGGATTCTCTACAATGTGGTATATTTATTTCCGCGAGTTTTGAAGTTTTTCACAGAGGATATGAAAATGCGTTATAGAACCTATATGCGCCTATAAGTGGGGTATTTTACGTAGTTTTTTGTATTTACTCTATGGTTTGAGGGGAAATATATATGGTAGCTAACATGTATATCCTTTACATAAGGGCGTAGCCAGAGGCAAAATTCATTGTTTGTTAATGGAATTGAACGGTATAATTAACGCTGATATGTAATGCATAAAGACATAAGCCCCTGGTTTTATGCGGCAATACATATATAGATAGTGAATGTGATAAATGGTTTATATCTTTGGTATGAGAGATTTTCAAGGATTGATTAGGTTGTGGCCTTGAAGTGGCACACTTGGCTGGATTTGAAAGCTTAACAGGTCGTATTGTGGTGGAATGTCTCTGTTTTATTGCATGATCATACTCTAAGGAAGTCTTGTGTTAGTTCGTGGAGGATGCATGCCTTATAGCATGAGCTTGAGAAATGACTGATGCTTAGTGGTTCGTACACACCCAGGTGGTGATTTCACGAAGATTAGAATATGTTCTCATGGCATTTGTCATGTGGAGAGTGTCTGACTGCGTGTCATATTTTTACGCGAGGTGATTATGTGATGATGTATGTAATTCTCACCTTGTAAAAAGTATTCACATGATGCGATTGTATTGTTTATTTTTGTTTTCCGGTCACTTTTTCGGTGGCAATGATTCCATTCGATTGAGGTCCCTTCTTGGATTGAACTTTTTGAGAAATGGAAAGAGGATTTTCTATTTGGAATGGAAGTGGCGGATATTGGCATCACTCTTTCAAGACGACCCGGCCGGATATCACCGGCCACCGATCTTGGCCCGAGGAAAGCAGACTATCTTTGCTTGGGAAAACGATCAATTTGCTTATTGGCGATAGAAATCCATTGAACACTTAAAAGTGGTTTACCGGTATTTGTCTTGCTAAGGAAATGATGAAAGCCTTGAGGCTGAAACCGCAGTTCATCCAATGCGAGGTTGGAACACTTGCTTCAGCTCTTGAAGTAGACCTAAAGGCGAAGCTTGAGCTCTTAATGTTACCATTCGATGCTTGCACATGGCCGTAACCACTAACACCGCCAGCTGATTTTGGGATTATAAAGACAAATTACAATTCCCGAGGTGAGACTTGGTCGATTAATGACTTGATAGCAAGGGTGGTGGCAGAAGAAGAAACTTAAGAAGGAGAAAGAGCATCGGCCTTATATGCTGTAGTTCCACGTAAAAGGAAAAATAAGAAGTTGAAAGTCTTACTCGTAAAAATTTTCAGCTTCCGGTCGATATGACAATATGGGTCAAAGAGAACGTGCGAAAAGGATGGTATTCCATTTGCTTCTTTTGTAAGAAGAAAGGTCACATGAAGAAGGAGTGTGCAAAATTTAAAGGCTTGGTTGTCGGCGATGGGCTTGGGTAATGATTCTTTAGCACTTGTTTGTAGATCTGACTGCTCGAAGCTTCATCCAGGTTCTTGGTGGCTCGATAGCGGTGCAACTAATCATGTTGCGTATCATGTTGCGTTTACCATACAGGGATTCATAAACCGGAGGAAGCCAAATAAGGATGAATCAAAACTCACTTTGTGGGAACCTGCTTGAGAAAGGCGATGTTATGTTTGTGGGAGATCATAATCTTGATTAGACTACGGTTTTAGATTAATGTTGAAAGACACTTTTTATGTACCAGCCGTTTAGGCCAGACTTAGTTTCCGTATCGTATGCAGACATGTATGACTACTCTTTTGAAATCAGAACAATGTTATTTTACTTTGTTTCTTAATTAGATAAAGGTTAAGGTGTTATATGTCCAGCAGTTATGCAGTTAATGTTTATCTCCCGATGACATATACATCGCTTATGCGAATTTGAAAGGTTGTTTCTAAAGGGGCAATTACCTAAGGAGCAGTCTTATGCATTGTGGCATAAACGGCTTGGTCATATCTCTAAGGATAGAGTAGAAGGGTGATAAAGACTAACATTTTGCCTACTCTTAAAAATGACTTAAGGAGCATTCACGTGAAATTGTTGTAGAGTAAAATGACGAGATAAGAAAGAAAGCGCAATCCAGGAAGTTCGGCTTGTTGGAGGTCATTCCACAGAATATAAGTGGACCTTATAAGCGGCGCGGCGAAATTTTTATTTCATCACATTTATTGATGACTATTCTCGATTATGGTTATTTGTACTTGATTAAAGAAAGGGTGAGTTTCTTGACAAGTTAGATTTTAGTTGAAGTCGAAGCAGTTGGGAAAAGTCATAGGGGATTTGTTAAAAGTCTGACTGCGAGTGGAAGTATTATGGCAAGCATGGCGATGCGGACGACAAGGAGCCATTACGCCAAATACTTAGAGGATTACGGGATAGTGGCACGAGTTTACTATGCACAGGAGTCCACGAGCGAATGGTGTGGCGAAGGTCGCGATCGCACTCTTATGGAAATGGTAAAGGAGTATGATTAGTAGGACAGCAAATTTACTGGTTTACGTAGGGTGAAGTTTTGAAACAACTGTACGATGAATCGTGTACCTACAAAAGTTGTTAAGATTGACTCATGCGAGTTATGAATTTGATAAGTCCGGCAAACCATCTTAAGGTTTGGGGATGTCTAGCAGTGAAGTTATTTAATCCAACATTAAATGGTTGGACTCCAACCACTAGGTGTTACTTTGTATCTTACGAAACATTCGAAGGGATATCGGTTCTATAATCCCAATGGAGAGCACAAAATTGGCGGGAGATCCGCAGACGACCCGAGTTTTTTGGAGTTTGATGTGGCGAAGAAATGGCGCTCCACACGGTTAATGAGGATTATGATAGTGCAATTTGGCATATGGTGGCTTTACATCGCCGCCGCCGGATGAAATTGTGAGCTTTGCACCATGGCCGGGCCTGTTGGGCTGGGATCTTTGTTGCCCAGGGGCGACCCAATGAGTTCATCGAGAAGCTCTCGGGTGCGGGATGTGACTATTGCTACTCGATGGGAGATCCACTAGGGAGGCGATCAGCTATACCACTTAGGACTATTTAGTCACATATAGGAGAGAGCAAGACTACGATATCGGTTACGTAGTGATCGATAACTTATGCTAAGTTTGTTTCTTGTCCTCGGTCGGGCGTGGTTGGATCTGATGAGAGATGAAATTCAATCTATGAGGCATAATGGAGTTTGGGAACTTGTTGAATTACCTGAAAATTATAAACCCATTGGCTACAAATGGGTGTATAAGACTAAAAGGGACCCTAAAGGAAAGATTGAGAAGTTTAAAGCGGGGCGGTAGCCAAAGGTTTCGCTCGAAGAGAAGGAGTAGACTATGAACAACTTTTCTTGATCTCTTCTAAAATTCTTTGGAGTGATCATGGCATTAGTTGCTCATTTTCGATATGAAGTTACGAGATGGATGGCCAAAGCGCCTTTCTCAATGGAGACCTTAATGAAGAAGTCTATATATGGTACAACCCGAGAAGGTTTTGTGGCAAATGATTCAGTGCAGCTTGTATGTGGTAGAAAAGTCTATTTATGGTCTCAAGCAAAGCTTCTAGACAATGGTACTTAAAGTTTCATAATTGTTGTTGTTTCATATGGTTTTGTTGAGAACAAAGTAGATCCGATTACATATCTTGCAAGGTTAGTGGGAGGAAATTCATTTTCCTTATACTCTATGTGGATGATATCACCTTTGAGCGGTGACCTTGGTTTCTTTGCACATGAGACAAGCCGGATGTTGTCAAAGAACTTTGATATGAAGGACCTTGGTGAGGGTCTTTGTCACAGGCATTGAGATTCATAGGAATCGTTCTCGTGGACTATTGGGTTTATCTCAGAGAGCATATGTTGATCGTATTTTAGAAAGATTCAACATCACGACAATGTAAGCCGGGGAATTGCTCTGTACGTAAAGGTGATAAGTTAGTGCGTCACAATGTCCTCGATGCGATATTGAGAAAGCCAGATGAAGAATGTACCCTTATGCTAGTGTGCTTGGGAGTATTATGTATGCTCAAGTATGCACTAGGCCGAGATATTGCTGCAGCGGGACTTCTAGAGGATATCGGTGAATCAGGGACCTGGGTCATTGGGTTCTTGCCCGAAAGTTATATGAAGAATTGCCAAAGAGGACAAAGACTATATGTTGATTTACAGGCATGTTGAGGAACCCTCTGACTAGTTGGGTATTCGGTTCGGACTTTCTTTATTTGTCGAGGATGAAAAGAAGTCAGCAACCCGGGTTACATGCTAGAAGTTACTTGGGGAGGTCGCTGATGTCATTGGAAAAATGAGAAACAGAAATCAATAGCATCCTCTACCATGCAAGCGGAGTTAGTAGCATGCTTTTCAGCCGCTACTCAAGCAATTTGGCTCCGAAACCTCATTAAGGAGTTGAATGTATTTGATTTTGTGGATAGGCCCTGGTTGTATTGTAGCGATAACTCTGCCCGGTGTTGTTTGTTAGCAGCAAGCCAGGATGTCTCGAGTCTACAAGCACATGGAGGTCAATGCGACTATAAGAAAAGTTCGAGGGCCCGGTGACATTGCGGAGTGGAGCACATTTGACGGATGATATGATTGCGAATCCGTGTATTAAAGGTAGCCGCCCTTGTGTGTTTGATCGACATGTCATTAGCATGAGCTTAGAATTATCATGGGATGCGTAAATTAGTGGGGCTGTTAAGTTTTATGTTATGCGCTGAAGTTTAGATCCGATTTCATTACATTTTGTAATATTTGAATTTGTAGCCAACTCTTTTGCATTCAATAAGGTATTTGTGAATGTAGATTTATCAAGTTGAGTACATATAATTGTTGAAAATCTCGAGGCATTGTGTAAACCTTGAGTACAGGCTATGGGGCATTCTTGGCATTCTTGGCATTAGCCTTAACAATATGTCTTGTTACACATAAAGTAAAGTTACCTATCAAGGTAACACATATACAGGTTCGTTGGAACCATGATGGATATTCTCTGGTGACACACTAGGTTTTGTGACACTTAAGGAGAGAGAATTTGGACTAACAAAATGGATAACACATGAAGTATCACTCAAGTTATGAGAGGTATTGTCCGTTAACACGCTCACAATGTGAATCGCGTATCGATGAAGTTGAAAGCACTCGTGACCATGGAAGAGTGCCTCATTGTGAGTACATGCAATTACCGCCATGATTCGGGTGTTCGAGACTTTTATGGGATGGGATTGACTATTAAGAATAATCGGCCAATATGAAGGTGCGCACACAGTTTTGTTTCAATTAATATCGCCCAAGTGGGAGAATGTAAGATTTTCTTAATGTGGGCTTTATTAATTGAAATTAACTGAATTAATTTGGTCTAATAAAGTGAGATATATGGATTCTTAATTAGTCTAATATAGGGCATTTGTGGTGTAAGAATTTGAGAATGCGGCCCGACCGTAATAAAGAGGGCCGGAGTGGTCGAACTCTACATAAATAATGCTTTCAGTCACTCACAACCTAAGGGATACGTAATTTTTGACTCACATACAGATTCAGAGAGAAAAATTTTCTCTAACTAGTGAGTGGCAGTCTCATTAAGCCAGTGTCATAAATCTGGGGATAGGGGAGAAGATCTTGAGATCTTGAGATCTCGTATTTTCAGAATCTTGCATTTGATTCGCATCGAAACAACCATGGATTCAAATCGGGTATGCTTTCTTATTATATTTTGTTCTAGTATGGTGAGATTTAGGGAAGAAATTTTTACGTGTCCCTACACCTTAAACTAATCCAGTTTTCATTTGTTTTTAAATGTTTTATTATTGTTTTGTTGCGGTGTTTACTTGTGTATAATCGATTCAAACGGTTATGTATATTCAATTAGACATTAAATCAAATCAAATCAAATCATGATGATAAACCTCCTTAACAAAAGCAGAAGTGTAAAAATTAAGTCATTGTTAAAAAAAAATTTAGCCTGTAAAGGGCCTTCTACACCACCTTTTTGAAAGAGTAGAGGATGCATTATTCTTATGATGTGAGATTAAAAAAAGAAAAAAAAAACTGTCCCTCTCCTATCCTTTGGAAATCCCTAGTTCATATGTTCTGCTGTTGAATTTTCTTCATTTTTTTGTAAATTTGTTGTGTATGGTTGTATGATGATATGATGGTTGATTTATCCATTAGTTTTCATGTGGACAATTCAAACGCCAACGCCGTTTGACGAATAGAGAAGTGTCCGTCTGGGTTGTCAATATATTTAAATGGTGGAATGCCCAGGTAATCTGACATAAAATAATAGTGTGTTAAACATGAACGTTTATTCTTTTTTTTAACCTGGATGCTATGTCATCCTCTAATGTTTTTAACACTATGGTTTCTATGTCGCTGTAAAGACCTGTAGCTAGAAATTTGTAATGTGGTGTTCTAAATCAAGTAAAAATTTCTATTTAAAAAAGAAAAAAAACTATTAACTAAATTATTTTTCATTTTTTAGTATTTAATAAAAATATTTTTCATATAAATCTATATTCACAACAAATAATAATAATTATAATAATAAAAAAAATACAAATTACAAAATATATCTAAGTTATAGTTTACAGTTGTTATGTGTTGTAAATATTTTCTCTTTTTTTTTTGTACAGTCTAGTAAACTGTTCATATTGAGACTCGAATCTTGGATTCCTTCATTCTTTGAATGTTCTATTTTTTAAAACTTTGAACGTTCTACCAATTGAGCTAAGCATGTGTACTCTAAGATGAGACTTTTGACTTTATTTTTTGGTTGCTTTTGAGATCTTTAAGGGTAATTTGGCATTTTTATAAAAAAAAATGTTCTCGTGAGGAATTAGCAAACTTTGTACCCACCCTTCGGGCCTTCACAGTAATTACCAAATCTATGGGCCCTTACAAGTCATTTTTATTGGTAGAATAACCTAAATGGTAATTCTCTCATTAAAGAAAGAAGATATAATTTATTTTAATAATTAGATTCGATTAATTAGGTTAACGTTTAGATATAATTAATGAGGGAAGGCAGACGATCCATTAGAAAGACAAACGAGTAGATGGTTTGGTAGCAGAAGGATAAAAATGGAATTGCTTTAATGAAGCTATATTAATAAGGGTAGTTTTAGAACAAAAGTTGTATTACCCAGGATAGTATTAGAAATAAAAAGTGTATACTTTTATAAGTAGTATTGATTGTTGTAAAAGTATTATAAAATCCGAACCTTAAGTAGAAAAGAAATATATTACTCTCTTTGTATATAAGAAGAGAGAAGAGAAATGAGAGAATTAGTAAGTGAGAAAAGAGAATGAGAGAGATAAAGATAGGAGAATGAAAGACTTTCTTTCTCATTGGGATGATTGAAATACGAAGGGTGGGAAGCCTTTTATAGGCTTCTCCTATCAACATCAATGTATGAACTTCATAAATGAAGTTCATGAAAGATCTCATGAATGAAGTCTAGTTAAGGGCTTCATAATAGTTATTAAGAATTTCACCATCAATGTAGTCATTCACCACATGTAAAGAAACAACTCATTTACAACACTCCCCATGAATGACCACCACAAGAATATGTCTCATTAAAACCTTACTAATAAAACTCAATGGGATATAACCTAGCGAAGGCAAAAGAGTACAATATTCATATGATGTTGTAGATTGTTCTTAGTCTGTTAGGACTGCCTCATTAAAAACGTTATCCCGGTAAAACCCGATTAAGGGACGAAAACCTATAGGCAGAAGGGAAATCTGATGCAAACATCATGTCATAAGCATACTCCCCCTCATGTCAATGTCCTTTAGTTGGTGCATTCCAATATTGTATATTAGCTTCTTGAATGTTGAAGTTGACAATGACTTTGTGAATAAGTCTGCTAGAATATCAATTGAGTGTATTTGTTGAACATCAATTTCACTTATATTCTAGAGTTCATGTGTATAAAAGAACTTTAGCGAAATGTGTTTGGTTTTATTTCTTTTGATATAACCTCCTTTAATATGTGCAATACATGCAACATTATCTTCAAATAATATTGTGAATTGTCTTTGATAGAGGGGAATCCGCATGATTCTTGGATATGTTGAATCATCGACCGTAGCCATATACATTCACGAATTGCTTCATGAATTGCAATAATTTCTGAATGATTCGATAATGTGGCAACCATTGTCTGTTTAAAGGATCTCCATAAAATAGAAGTTCTATTACAATTAAACACATACCATGTTTGCGATTTGGCCTTATGTGGGTCTGAAAGGTATCCTGCATCAGCAAATCCAAGCATTTTCTGCTTTGATTCCTTTGAGTAAAATAGACTCATATCAATTATTCCTTGGAGGTAGCGCAATATATGTTTGATACCATTCCAATGTCTTTGGGTTTGAGCAGAACTATACATGGCTAATAAATTGACATAAAAGCAATATCTGGGCGAGTACAATTAGCAAAATACATAAATACACCAATGACACTATAATATGGTACTTCAGGACCAAGTACTTCTTCACCCATTTCACAAAAATGAAATGGGTCATTTTTCATGTCAAGTGAATGGACAACCATTAGAGAACTTAAAGGGTGTGCTTTATCCATATAAAATCGCTTCCAAGAAATTTTCCTTAGTATATACCGATTGGTAGACAAAACTCCGGTAGGGAAATGCTACGATCTCTGGTCGAGAAATTTTTTTCCCAGAATCTTTAATCTCAGAAATTCCTTTTCAAATGTTTGCCTGTTTTTGTGAGTTCTTTTTAAGAGTCCTAACAAGATTTGAAAGTAATGACATATCTGACAATAATTCTGGAAATCTGGTTTTCGATTTCTTGATAAAGATGCATGTGCATATGTGGTTGTTTGCATACCCTTCTTTCAATAAATACTCACTAAGGCCATTATACTACTTGCATCCAGATTGCTTCAATCCATGTAGAGATCACTGTAATTTGATTGAGCACATACTACAAAGCTTAGTATTATTTGCTTTAGACAATCTAAATCTTTAAGGGATTTTCAAGTATATGTCATTATCTATGGATCCATATAGATAAGTTGTGATGACATCCATGAGACACATATCTAGTCCTTAAGAGACTACTAAACTTATTAAAAAGTGAAAAGTGATTGCGTCCATAACAAGAGAATATGTTCCCTCATAGTCAATACCAGGTCTCTACGAGAAAACTTGTGCTACTAATCGCGCTTTATATCATATGATCTCATTATTTTCATTGCGCTTTCGTACAAATACCCATTTGTACCTGTTGAGTTGTAAATAGAATGTTGACTTGTAAATAGAATAGGAGAATTATTTCATAATCCCTTAAATTGAGGGATTCAGTTAGTTTCCATTTTTTGTTTTTAGGAATAAGTTAGTTTCCTTTTTATGTCTCTTGTTTCCTTTTTCCTTCTCTTGTAATCCCCTATATAAACAGGGTGTATAGTCAATCTAAAATATAGAAAATTATCACTTTTCATCCCATATTTCGTGTCATAAATGTATCAGTGTAAGTTTCTAAAACACAGGCATCATTCTAGCCTTAATCGCGCCATTTTTTAAGCCTTCATATTGGATTTTTTTGTATTTCATGTTTTTTCTTTCTCTGCTTTGTTTTGCTCTAATTTAGAGGCAGCAAAACATGGTGTTTCCATCAGGTTTTTAGTGAAAGATGTGGGAGGTTCGGGAGGTGACTATTAGGCGCGATGAAGATTCATTTGAATAACCAACCTTGGAGAATTCATAAAATCATTCATTTTGTGAACAGGATGAAGCCACCAAACGGGTCTCAACTTGTTCGCACTGTGCTGAAAGGGAAAGGGAAGAATAGCCATCTTATGGGTATAGGGTAAAACCAAGAGATCCACATTTTAAAGTATGGGATGAAGAAGATTCTATGATTATGGCGTGGCTGTGGAATCCTATGACTCCTAAGATTAGCGAGACATGTATGTTCTTAGCTACGACTAAGGATATTTGGGACGCAATTCAACAAACGTATTCAAAAGCTAGAGATGCGTCTCAAGTATATGAGGTCGAGTGACGGCGATCATTTGCAGAAGCAGGGGAAGTAAAATGATTCTGAATATACTTGTCGAATTGAAAACTTTGTGGCAAGAACTTGATCATTATAGGGTGATAAAACCAAATGTCCTGAGGATGTCACTGTTGTAGGATTTCATTGAGCAAGATAAAGTCTATGATTTTCTTGTTGGGTTTAACCTAGAATTTGATCAAGTGCGAATCCAGATTATTGGCAAGCAGGAGGTTCCGTGCTTTAATAAGGTGGTGGCACTGATTCAAGGAAAGGAAAGCCAAAGGAGTGTTATGCTTGAACCACAAACCTTGGATGGATCAACCCTAGTAGAAAAAATAGAATATCCAAAGAAAGGAAAAAATGATCTGCCTAAACACTTAGGTAGAGACAATCAGTGGAAGGAGGACAAGGAAAATCTTTGGTGCACCTGTGCAGAAACGAGGCGCACCAAAGAGAGAAGTGTTGGAAGCTGAATGGTAAGCCACCAAGTCGAGAATCAGGAAACCATGGAGGGCAGGAAAGGCCTCAAGCACACATGGCAGAGCAGCCTAAAACTGAGGAAAATTCAGCAATAGGTGGGTTAAAGAATGAAGAAATGGAGAAGCTGAGAAGCTTGTTGGGATCCCTTGACAAACCTATGGGAGCTTGTTCTTTGGCTCTTTCAGGTACACCTTCATTCTCTTTTTGCATAAATGCCTCAAACAAGGTTTATGATGATTCTTAGGTAATAGACTCCGGTGCCACAGACCATATGACACCCTAACTTTTTCATACCTATCTCGATCCCAGTAACAGAAAATTATAGTGGCCAATGGCTCTTTAGCTATTATTTGCGGAGTTTCGAGACGTGCTCTCATCACACCTACCCTTATCCTTAAAAATGTCCTCCATGTACCAAAATTGTCGGCCAACCTTGTTTCCATTCAAAAGCTTACTCATGATCTTAAATGTTATGCTATTTTTTCCCTTCTTATTGTGTTTTTCAGGAACAGGGTTCATGGAGGAGGATTGGACTTGCTAAGGAAAGGAACGGTCTTTACACCTTGAATTATCTCAGAAAACTAGTAACAATTTGTCTTTGTCTTTTCTCAGTTCCTCAAATAAAGATACCATTTGGTTGTATCACCTACGTCTAGGTCATCCATCTTTTAGAGTTTTTAAGGTCATGTTTCCTTATTTGTTCCAATGATTAGATATTTTTTAGTTTCATTGTGAAACCTATGAATTGGAAACACATACTCGTGTATATTTTCCTATTAGCAATAAAAGAAGTTCTCATCCTTTTCATTTAATTCATAGTGACATATGGGGTCCTTCGACTATACCTAATGTTTTTGGGGCTCATTGGTTTGTATCCTTAATTGATGACTGCACTCGGTTTACATGGATCTTTCTTCTTAAACAAAAATTTGATGTTAGTATTGTTATACCTAATTTCCACTAAGTGGTTCAAAACCAATTTGGGGTTCAAATAAAAAGCTTTAGGACATATAATGCTAGAGATTGCTTCAACCAGATTTTGTCACCCTATTTTCAATCACAGGGCATTCTCCATGACTCATCATGTGTTAATACACCCCAACAAAATGGGCTAGCCAAGAGAAAAAATGGGCATTTACTTAACACAACCGAGCCTTACTCTTTCAAGGGAATGCTCCTAAGTCCTATTGGGGGGCAACTGTTATTACTGCCACATACTTGATAAATAGAATTCCTTCATAAGTGTTAGACTACAAAAGTCCGTGAGTGCTTAGAGTTTCTATCCATTCGGGGGCCTGAAAAGGCTCCTCCACAGGGTATTTTAATTCTGCTTTGCATTTGTTCATGTCCACAACCAACATAGAGACAAGCTAGACCTCCGAGCCATAAAATGTGTCTTCCTTGGTTACTTCTCCACTCAAAAAGGTTACAAATGTTACAACCCCTCAACCAAAAAAGTTTACATCTCTGTAAATGTCACCTTCACTAAAAACAAACTTTTTTTCTCCAAGTCCTCTCTTAAGGGGGAGATTTCAATGATGGAAGATAGTCCTTGTGAGTCCTTTGAACCTCTTACCCTTCCTCATGTATCAACCCATGGTGATGAAGAACTTGAGTCACCTAATTCTACCATTGAACCTGTGTCATCCTCTGTTCTAGCCTATGTCACTCGCAATTTTCCATAATTTCCTAAGGTGTACTCAAGGAAAAAGGCCATTCCAAAACCGAAGCAGGTCCAAGAATCCGACTCAGACCCTGGGAATGCAATCACAGTAAGATTAGACCCACCTTTACATACACAACCTGGTGAAACTTCCATTGACTCAAGAGACAACCTAGACTTAGACCTTCCCATTAATGTTAGAAAAGGCACCAGAGAATGCACTAACCGACCACTTTATCCACTATCACACTATGTGTCTTTTAAGCATCTATCACCAGCCCACAAGAATTTCATTGTGAGTCTAAACAACACTATCATCCCTAACACTGTTTTTGAGGCATTGACAAAAAGGGAATGACAAAATGCTATGAGAGAGGAGATGAGTGCATTTGAAAAGAATAAAACATAGGAGATCGTTGAAAGACTGAAAGGGAAAAACATTGTTGATTGCAAGTGGATTTTCACACTAAAATATAAGGCTGATGTATCTCTTAAGAGACATAAGGCAAGATTGGTAGCCAAAGGGTACACTCAAACTTATGGAGTTGATTATCAAGAGACTTTTGCTCCGATTGCAAAATGAATCTTGTAGAATCTGTTGTCATTAGCTGCCCATTACAATTGGCAACTCCTACAGTATGATGTTAAGAATACATTTCTTCATGTTGATTTAGATGAAGAGATTTACATGAACATCCTACTAAGATTTGAGGGAAACACAAGTAATATGGTGTGCAAGCTGAAAAAGGCCCTTTATGGGCTAAAACAATCTCCTAGGGCTTGGTTTGGGAGATTTTCAAAAGTCATGAAAGAGTTTGGGTACAAAAACGAAGCGAAATTGACCACACTCTCTTCATTAAAAGCACTCTGTTTGCGGGAATGCTTGCTCTTCTAGTCTATGTTAACGACATCAAAGTGATTGGAAACGATGAGAGAGAGAAGCATGATGTGAAGTAGAGATTAGCAAAAGAGTTTGAGATAAAGGAACTAGGGAAACCGAAGTACTTCCTAGGTATTGAGGTGGCATATTCTACACAAGGGATCTTCATCTCTCAACAAAAGTATGTGACTTATTTATTGGCAAAAACAGGGAAGATTGGGTATAAACTAGTCTCTAGCCCAATGGATCCAAACCACAAGTCAGGAGAGGCTAAAGAAGAACCAATGGTGGATAAAAGAATGTACTAGAGGCTAGTTGGTAGGCTCATATACCTTGCTCACACTGCGGACATCGCCTGCTTGATGGCGTCGATCAAATTCATGCATGATCAAGAGAACCTCATCTTCCAAGTTGCTTCTGAAGTCTTTTGCATTAATTTTTTTTCAAGAAGAACGATACTCTTGCTCTAGAAGCATACACCGACACTAACTATAAAGGGTCCATAGTGGATCAAAGATCAATTACAGGGTATTTTACTTTTCTTGGAGGTAATCTAGTAACATGGAGCATTAAAAAGCAGAATGTGGTAGCGAGGTCATCTACAAAATCAGAGTTTAGGGCCATTGCTCAGGGATTGTGTGAACTACTTTGGTTGAAGATTATTCTAGATGATTTGAGAATCAAGTGGGATGACCTTATGAAGTGCTATTATGACAACAAGTCGGCTATCAATATTGCTCATAACCTTATACAACACGATAGGACAAAACATATTGAGGTTGATAGACATTTAATCAAAGAAAAATTGGAAGAAGGAGTAGTGTGTATGTCCTATGTTCCGTTAGAACATCAATTAGCTGATATTCTAACAAAAGGGTTGAACAGTTCAATGTTTCACAATCTTGTATTCAAGTTGGGAATGGAAGACATCTATTCCTAAGCTTGAGGGGGAGTGTTGAGTTGTAAATAGAATGTTGACTTGTAAATAGAATAGGAGAATTATTTCAGAATCCCTTCAATTGAGAGATTCTGTTAGTTTCATTTTTCTGTTTTTAGGAATAAGTTAGTTTCCTTTTTATGTCTCTTGTTTCCTTTTTCCTTCTCTTGTAATCCCCTATATAAACAAGGTGTATAGTCAATCTAAAATACAGAAAATTATCACTTTTCATCCCATATTTTGTGTTAGTACCCAACAAGCTTTACACCTTTAGGTGTTTGGACTATATGTCTAAAACATCTTGTTTCATTAACGAGTTTAATTCTGCCTGCATAACTTTGTTCCATTTTGGAAAATCATTTCTATGTCAACAATCTTCCACATTTTTTGGTTCGGGATCTTCAACATTTCTTATGATGTCTAAGGCCACTTGGAAAGTAAATATATTATTGATAACAACTTTATTTCGATCCATTTTTATCTACTGTGCAAATAATTTATTGAGATCTCATAATTTTCAAGTCCCTGTGCCTCTTTAGGGGCTATTTCTTTATCTCGAACCTTTTAAGGGGTTTCTTGTTCAATATATGCCTCTGCAGGGGCATCTTGTTCACCATATACCTCTTCAGATGCTTTTTGTTTATCATATGCCTTTATAGGGGCCTTTTGTTTATCATGTACCTTTTCAAGGGTATAAATTCTCCTTTATGTTCTCCTATTCCGGGGAGTTATATCTTTTGAGCCAATAGGTCTCCCACGCTTCAAGCGTATTTTAAACTTGTTTCCTAATTGTCTTTCAAGGATATCAATCAGTGCTAAAGCATTGGCACCTGGGATATATGACTTTGTCACTTTCTTTGTATCAATAAAAACATCTGGTAATTGATTTGAAAAATCTTGCAAATGAATGATCCTTTGAACTTCCAATTCACATTGATTTGTACGGGGATCAAAATGAGACATGTAGATGCATTCCGAGTAATTTCTCGTCGTTCTTCTGGAACTGACTTTTCTCTGCCTAATGGCAGGAATACACTCTCATTAAAATGACAATCCATAAAGCGGGCTGTAAAAACTTCTCTTTTTAAGGGTTCAAGATATCTTATGATAGATGGAGAATCAAAACCTACATAAATCCCAATTCTTCTTTGGAGACCCATTTTAGTGCTTGGGTAGGTGCAATTGGTACATAAACTACACAACCAAAGATTCGTAAGTGAGAAATATTTGGTTCTTTGCCTAATACACAGTATTCATGGTAAGTTGTTGGTCAAATACGAACCAAACTTGCAGAATGCATAATAGCATGTTGATGAATGTAAAACTCATCTATGTTTTGAGTTCATTTCACATGCAATTTTGAGCATTTTATATCCATATTCATGTAAAACTCATAAAATTTCCTCCAAACTTGGTTTTGTAGGATTATTGTTGAAAAGCAAGTGATTTGGAAAGAAATGAGCGATATATATACAAAAAAAGAGTCAACCGGGTGTCTCACAACGCGCCACCTAGAAGATGAATTTTTCTATACCATATGGAACATCAAATGGTTCACATTCCCCCATAGTTGTATTCTTCATTCAAATAGCTTTCTAACGACACCTCACACGCCCAAATCCGAGTTCAAACGAAAAAGTTATGTCATCAACAAGTTGGAGAAGAAAATAAGTCCCTTAGCAGATTTTGTTGAGACAAAGCCAATGACAAAGCTTTCTTGCGACAAAACCAGATTTTGTCGCAACAGAGTTAGCAAAAAACTCTATCACGACAAACCCAAATTTTGTCGCGACAGAGCTTAAGACAAAACATTGGGCCTTTTTTAAGCCTCGAAAACTGCTGTTTTTGATTGTTTTCAAGCCTATTTCACCCTAGGACTATAAAATACTTGTTTTTTTTAGGTTTTTAGGGCAACGGGGAGGTGGTAGAACACCTCTCATGGGGTTTCTCTCTCTAAACTACCCATTTTTTTAGTTTTGCTGCAGATTTTGATTTTTAGTAGATCTTAGAGTAATTTTAGAGCATATTTTATTTGTATTGAAGAGATTTCGATGTTGTACATCAGATTCAGATTTCATTACTGTTCAGACAAAGATTGAAACTAAAATCTAGATTTTTCTCTCACTCCTTGTCTCTTGATTTCTTTCTTCATTTTCTTACTTGTTGTTTGATTGGTGATGATTGAAATCCAGTAATTGAACATTAAACACCCTCTAAGGGTGGGGATTAATTGATGAACATTCAGATTTGCAGATTCTCAGTTATTTTGTGGGTTTGAAAACTGAATTTATATAATTAGTCTTCATATAATTGGTGTTCGAATATTGGTAACTTATACCTAGAAAAGAGTTGTATCTTTGCTTTGATTTTTAGGAGGCCCTCTGAGTGACATAGAAATGGAGATTCACGAGTAAAAGAAGCGATAACTTAGGGTATGTTAGACTAATATTATGGAACTAATGAAATTTAAAAGATTACTTTGATAGATCACTAATTTACTCATAGTGTGAGGATTAATTAGATGATGTATCAGTTTAATGTATAGAGGTCTCACCTCAAATTGATAAGTAACTTGGGGGTATGTTAGACTAATATTATGGAACTAATGAAATCTAAAAGATTACTTTGATAGATCACTAATTTACTCATAGTGTGAGGATTAATTAGATGATTATCAGTTTAATGTATAGAGGTCTCACCTCAAATTGATAGAATGACCTCGATCCCGTGTTAGCATAGATCTAATCAAGGAGAGAGATAACTTTATTAGATTTGATGGCCGAGGTACCAATTACATTGGAGAAGGCTTGCATTATCCTGTTTATAGGGGCATAAATTCTTCAGTCATAAGATTTGGGTGTGAAGTACTGAAAAGGAAAAATATCCAGATCTTAGAAAGAGGATTATATTCTACAAGTAACTTGTTAGACTCGTGTCTCTGAAAGGAACATGGATCTCTAATTAGTGAAATGTATGGTGTATGGAGAAATCCATGCTATACTACATTGCTCTTGGACAAATCTAGCATTCAACTCACAAATGTTGTGTTTTCAAGGAAATGCAAACTATTTTGTAAATAATTATCCTCATCCCTAGTGCCCCCTTCATACCTTTTAGAATTAAGTAGTTGTTTATTTGGTAGATTTTAGGATTAGTTTTGAATTAGTTTTTATTTCAATTAAATTGATTTTATTCCACATCCTATTTGGTCGCCTAAATAGTGAAGAGCCCTTGTAATCAGGGTGATCAAATTCCAATTAGAGAGAACCTTCAATCCTCGTGGGTACGATATCTGGACTTTAGAGTCCACTTTATTACTTGTATGACTTGTGTACTTGCGGAAAGGGGATGAGTGTTGGTAATACTTTTCATTTCAGTTTTTGAGTACGCTTACTTTTGTTTCGTCGAGTTTTGAGTGTTACCACATTCACTCCCTTAGCCATATTTTCATATATACATCATTTGGTCTTAACAAGTTTTTGGCACCGTTGCCAGGGAATTTAGTTAGTCTTTAGTAGTCGTGTAGGAAAATTTGGTCAACACATGTCCCTAGGTAGAAGTCGATAATTTGGTTTTCATTAGTAATGGTCGAGCTATTAATTGAAGACATTTGATGAGGGACTCCGCTAAACTGTTTTGGGTGTGAGTATGAACAACATGATGCTCAACATTTATTCCAACCGACATGTAATAGTCAGTAAAGGTTTGGGAGGTAAACTCACTGACTTTGTCAAGTCTGATAGTCTTAATTGGATAATTAAGAAACTGGGCTCGTAATTTGATCATTCATGCGAGGAGCCTAACAAAGGAAAAATTATTGTCGAAAGAAGACAAACATAAGACCACCTAGTAGAGGCATCTATTAAGACCATAAAGTAATGGAAAGGTCCAAATGATGGATGGATAAGTCCACATATGTCCCCATGTATTCTTTCTAAGAAGACCGGTGACTTAAATGTGACTTTGCTAAAGGATGGTATGACTATCAATTTACCTTGTGAGAAAGCAACACATGGGTTTTCATTGGGTAAAAGAATCTTCTAGTTCTTTAGTGGATGCCCATGTGAGTGTTCTATGATTCTCCACATCATTAAGGACCCAGGGTGACCCAGCCTATCATGCCAAAGAATGAAAGTCTTTGGGTCGTTGAACTTCTGGTTCATGATAACATATGACTCGATACGCTTTATATTTGTATGATATAGCCTAGAGGAGTAGGTTGAGATTTTTTCCATTATAAGTTTCTTACCATAAACATAGAGGTAATGTAAATTCATTCTGTATTACCTTCACTCATAGTTTCAATATGATATATATTTCTACGAATATCTTTGGAGCTGGGCAAATTCCTCGTAGATTTGCTAGAAAATAATGCATCATTGATATGGAACCTAGTTCCATTTGGTAGAATTATGTTTGCTCTTCCGGAGCCTTTAATTAAGTTTGCAGTACCATATATGGTGGTTACATTGACATTTGTTAATGTCAAATCTAGAAAGTATCTTTTATCTCAAAGAATTGTGTGTGTGGTTGCACAATCAGCAAAACATACATCATCCTTATTTATTTTGAGATCAATAACACATGGATTTAAGATAAAACTAATAAAAACTAAAGATAATATAAATAGCAATGTAATGGATGTAATAACAAAATAATATTTTATTTTATTTTGATATAAGAAGCATCATTCAGTAGCAGTATTTTCATCATTTATCAAATAGTCCGCTTTTCACTAGGACGTCCTAAGAAATCAGTATCATAGTAAATTAAGTCTAGTCCATTTATATCAGTACAGTTCATTTCTATATCTTTTCCATTTTCTTTGATGATGCTTGGTAGAGGTCGGCCAAATATCTGGGTGTACGACAAGTACTCAACCAATGCCCTTTCATACCACATCTATGACAATTTTCTCATGGGCCTTATAAGGTGTATTTTGTATATATTTTCCATTTTCTTGTTTCACCTCGGTATTATTCTATTTCTTGTGGTTCCATGAAGTTTTCCTTTTCTGGGAATTTGAATGATTGCTACTATGAGTTCCATGGTATCGGAAATTCCTTCCACAACCACATCCATGTGTTTGGGACGATATTGCATTCACTTCATGGAATGGTTCAAATCCAATTGGACGGGACTAGTGATTTCTCATCAAGAGTTCATTATTTTACTCAGTAACAAGACGACATGATATCAATTCAAAGTATTTTTTAAATCTATGGTCTTAATACTGTCGCTGTATGAGCACATTCGAGGCATGAAATGTGGTAAACGTTTTTTCTAGCATGTCTTCTCCTATGACTTTCTCTCCGCACAGCATCAACTAGGAGCTGATTTTAAATAATGCGTGTTATATTCATTGATTTTTTTACAATCTTTCAACCTCAAGTGCATCCAATCATATCAAGCTTTATGGAGAATCACGGTTTTCTAGTGATCATATCTCTTTGCCTAGTGTTGTCTCTTCTGTGTTACATGAATTTGAGGATGTATTCTCGGAGGATGGTCCTTTAAGGGCATTGAACACTAGATTGACTTTTATCCTGGAGCTACAATTCCCAACCGACCAACTTATAGGACTAATCTTGAGGAGACAAAGGAGCTATAATGCCAAGTGGAAGAATTAATGGCTAAAGGACATGTGAGAGAGAACCTTAGTCCATGTGTTGTACCAATCTTACTTGTACCTAAGAAAGATGGTTCGTGGAGGATGTGTGTTGATTGTCGCGCCATCAACAACATTACGGTAAAGTATCGTCATCCTATACCTAGGTTAGATGACCTACTTGATGAGTTGCATGGATCTTGTTTGTTTTCAAATTTTGATTTGAAAAGTGGTTATCATCAAATTAGAATGAAAGAAGATTAGTGGAAAACTGCTTTCAAAACTAAATATGGATTGTATGAGTGGTTAGTAATGCCATTTGGCTTAACTAACGCACTAAGTACATTCATGAGATTGATTAATCATGTTTTGCGAGCTTTCCTTGGAAAATTTGTTGTTGTCTTCTTTGATGACATTTTGGTGTATAGCAAAAGTGTGGAAGAACATGTTGACCATTTAAAATCTGTTCTTGAGGTTTTAAGGAAAGAAAAGTTATTTGCTAACCTCAAAAAGTGCTCTTTTTGTAATGAGAAAGTGAATTTTCTGGGGTATGTTGTTGGTACAAATGGGCTTAAGGTGGATGAGGAAAAGATAAAGGCTATTAAGGAAAGGCCAATACAAAAGACCATATCCGAGGTAAGAAGTTTTCATGGATTGGCTAATTTTTATCGTCGTTTCATTAAAGACTTTGCTTCTGATAGTGCACCACTTCTTGATAATAAAGAAAATTTGTTAGTTTTTAAATGGGGGGTTGAGCAAGATGATGCATTTCAATTGCTTAAAGATAAGTTGTGCACTGCTCCATTACTTGTTTTACCAGATTTTTCAAAGACTTTTGAAATTGAATGTGATGCGTTGAGAATAGGTATTGGTGCTGTTTTGATGCAGGAAAGAAAGCTAACTGCTTACTTTAGTGAAAGGCTTCGATAAGTATTGCCTTGAAGTATCGACCTATCCTTAAGGAGCTGCAGCTTTGGTGAGGCTTTATAGACTTGTAACGGCTACATTTAGTGAAGGTCGTCCTCCACATGGATCATGAGTCCACAAAACACTTGAAGGAATGAAGTGCGGTTGACGAGCTTATCAAACCGGGTGGATCAAATTTATTGAGAGTTTCCCCCTTTGTCATCCGATATAAGAAAAGTAAGGACAACATAGTGGTTGATGCTTTATCCCGACGGTACACACTTCTTTCTACTTTTGAGGCAAAGGTGCTTGGTTTTGAACATGTGAAGGATTTTTATGAAAATGATAATGACTTTTCAACTCTTTATAGGGAATGTGAAAAATCTGCTTTTAGGAAATTCTATAGACTAGATGGGTATTTGTTTAAAGAGAATAAACTTTGTGTGCCCAATAGTTCTATGAGGGAGTTGCTTATTCGTGAGGCACATTGTGGGGGCTTAATGGGACATTTTGGTGTTAAGAAAACACTTGACACCTTAAATAAACATTTCTTTTGGCCTAAAATGAGGAGAGATGTGGAAAGAATCTGTTCTAGGTGCACCAACATGTAGAGAAACTAAATCTGGGGTGTATATGGATTGCATACCTGCCAGTTCATCTTCTCAGGTTGATATTTCTATGGACTTTGTTCTAGGGTTGCCTAGATCAAAGAGGGGCAAGGATTCTATTTCCGTAGTTATAGATAGGTTTTCTAAAATGGCACATTTCATTGCTTGTCATAAAACCAATGATGCAACTAATGTGATTGATTTGTTCTTTAAGGAAATTGTTCGTTTGCATGGTGTTCCTAGAACTATTGTTTATGATCGAGATACTAAATTCTTAAGCTACTTTTGGAAAGTTTTGTAGGGAAAATTGGAAACTAAACTTTTGTTTTCAACAAGTTGTCACCCCCAAACTGATGGACAAACTGAAGTAGTTAATAGGACTTTGTCTACTCTTTTAAGGACATTGATTCAGAAGAATCTTAAGACCTAGGAGGATTGTTGGCCATTCATTAAATTTGCATATAATAGGAGTGTTCATTCCACAACTAACATGTCACCTTTTGAAATTGTTTATGGTTTTAATCTACTAAATCCTATAGACTTGCTGCCATTTCCAGTAAATGAAAGGAAAAGTTTAGATGGACACCGAAAGGCAGAAATGGTGAAGAAACTCCATGAGACGGTTCGGTAACAAATTCAAAAAAGGAATGAGCATTACGCAACAAAAGCAAACAAAGGGTGTCGAAAGGGTCATTTTCCAACTAGGAGAGTGGGTGTGGGTGCATTTGAGAATGGAAAGGTTTCCGTCTCATAGACATTCAAAGATAAATTCATGAGGAGATGGTCAATTTCAAGTCTTGGAGTGCATTAATGACAATGCGTATAAGATAGACCTTCCCGGTGAGTACAATGTTAGTGCAACCTTCAATGTTTCTGATCTTTCTCCTTTTGATGTAGGTTCTGATTCGAGGACGAATCTTTTCGAGGAAGGAGGGAATGATGAGAACATAGGCCAAACTCAAAGTTTAGAAGAACCACTCCAGATGCCAGTTGGGCCTATTACAAAAGCAAGGGCCAAGAAGTTTCAAGAGGCACTAAATGGGCTCATGAAGGAGTTCATTTGGGCCAACCCAACATTACAAGAAGAGTTCAGGCCAAGTCAAGCCTTTGGAGGAATTAGAGCCAACAAAGAAGTCCAAAAGATCATAAATATCATCAAGGCTATTGATGGTGATAATCCCTAAATTTAGTAGTCAAAAGGGATAAGAAAGCGAGAGGAAATTCGTGCTTCATCAATTATGCTCCAATCGAGGCTTATTTTTGAAGAATTCGACTTTTTGGTCAAGACTTGAAGTAGCTATCCATTATGGGCCGTCATCGGCTACAAATTGGTCTGCTTTTATGGTTGTTTTTTTGTCAAATTAGTCTCTTTTATGGTTCAGAATATTAAGAGATGGATTTCAATAGGGATATAGATAGTTACCTCCATGTTGGTTTGGTAATTTTGCAATTTCATTTAGGTAAGTTGGATTGTCAATGCTGAAATTTTCAGCAAGTTTTTCCTTTCTTTCTTAGTCCTTAGGCTATCTCAAACTCTATATAAGGGCATTTGATGTAAGCTTCCAAGATAGCGGAATAGATTAATACTCTTTGTAAGGTTTTTTCTTCTCTTTCGGTTCTTGTGAGAACTTTTGAGCCTATCAAGGTTAATCCTTGTAGTGCCAAAACCTACGACTCTTGATTCTTCCATAATTAAGGGGACTGGGTTCTAGGTTCTTTTACTTTGTTCTTACGGATTTTGGTTGTCTATAACCAAGGGGACGGGGAAGGGGACGGGGACGGGGACGGGGACGCTACACTACACTTACAACTCTTGATTCAATATAGTCAAGGGGACGGGATCATTTTCAGTCCTGTTTGAAGGTCCTAGGGATAATCCATATCGTTGGGTGGATCTCGCAACCACAAAAGCGTACGGGGTTCACATCAAAAGTATTGGACGTGTTTAAATCATTTAAGGTCAAAGTTGAGAATCATCTCAACAAACGAATTAAAATTGTTAAATCTGATCGTGCAGGTGAATACTATGGTAGATATGACGGTTTAGGTGAACAACTTTCTGGACCATTCGCCAAATACCTAGAGGAATGTGGGATCGTCCCATAGTACACCATGCCAGGATCACCTAACATTAATGGTGTGGCTGAAAGACGAAACCGAACACTTAAGGACATGGTAAGGAGTATGATTTATCATTCTACCTTACCTAAGTCACTCTAAGGAGAGGCACTAAAAACTGTAGCTTATATATTAAATAGAGTGTCAACTAAAGTAGTTGCTAAACCACCTTATAAGCTTTGGACAGGTAGAAAGCCTAGTCTTAAGCACTTTCGTGTATGGAGATGTCCAATTGAGGTGAGGCCTTATAGGCCAAATGAAAAGAAACTAGAACCTCGAATAGTCAGCAGCTACTTTATTGGCTATTTCGAGCGATCTAGGGGCTATAAGTTTTATGATCCCAAATTAAAGACAAGTTTTGAGATGGGAACTGCAGCATTCTTTGAGGATATTAGGTTTAGGGGAAGAAACAAGGTTAAAAACTTTGTCTTTGAAGAATAATCGATTTCTATTCCTGAACCGATTCATATAGATGTTCCTACTCCCATTCAAGATGAGATAATTGTTCATGAAGAACAAACTCAACTCAACATCCTCAAGAACCTGTGCAGCAAGAACAAGCATCTTTGTGGCAATCGGCTAGAGTAAGGAGAAATGCTATTCCAAATGATTACATATTGTTTCTCCAGGAGCAGGAGGAAAATGATGGTAAGATGGAAGACGACCCTATTAACTTCCATCAAGCCATGCAAAGTTCCAATTAAAAAAAAGTTGATTGAAGCAATGAATGAAGAGTATAAGTCCATGCAAGACAATAAGATTTGGGTACTTGTCCCATTACTAGAAGGAGTAAAATCCATTGGTTGTAAATGGATATTTTAGACCAAACGGAATCCCAAAGGTGATGTGCAGAGGTATAAGGCTCGTCTTGTAGCTAAAGGATTTACTCAGAAGGAAGAGATTGACTACAAAGAAACCTTATCTCCGGTTTCATCAAAGGACTCTTTTAGAACAATCATGGCTCTTGTTGCACATTATGATTTGGAGCTTCATCAGATGGATGTTAAGACAACGTTTGTTAATGGCGACTTTGACGAACCTATTTATATGGTGCAACCAGAAAACTTTGTGTCAAAAGACCCAACAAAGATGGTTTGCTGTTAAGACCAGAATTATCCAAGTAATTAGCACTGCCACGAAAGACTATTCAGTCCCTTGCAACGACGCCAAAAACTTGTTAAGACCAAAGATATAAAATATGTTTTCTGCCTTGTTTGTAAAATGCTTCATTTGAAAATTAGTTTGGTTTAGATCACTACAAGTGCACAGGTCATACAAGTAATACAGTGAATTTTAAGTCTAGATATCATTCCCACGAGGATCAATTAGAAAAATTTAAAGATTAACTACCCTCACTACTAAAGATCCTTACTATTTGAATTTCCAAAGATCATGATAGATTTATCTTCATAGATAAAAATAAATTAAAAAAACTAATGAAATTACTAAAGTACATGATTAGAGAGCCATCATGAACTGAAACACATGGGAAGAAAAACAATGTTGTGACCATCACTTTGCAAGTTCGAAAAAAGATAAAGTAATGGATGTGACTCTTGGAGTTGTCCAATAGCAAATTAGTGTAGAAATGAATCTCTCCTAACTCTACACGTTTCACTATCTAGCTTACCACACTTCTATCTCTAGACAGTGGGTCTAAAAAGCTACTTGTAGGATTTGTTTCTCTTCTTAGATTTGACTATTTTTCCTTATCAGTATTTCACAGTCATTTCTTAGAACTAGAAATTGGTTGCTCCCATGGACAAAATATTGCAGGCCCTCTCCAAAATAAAAGGTACCTTAGTCATCAATTAGACAAGAATTTCCTCTTCCTTTGATTATAATCTCAGCTAACACTAGGTTTAAGTTATTCTTCTCAATTGAGGTGAAACCTCTCAGAATTAAGTTGCTAGATCAGTAAGTGGATCTTATGCCTTGGGCACACATTCCTGTTGACACCCAGGAGAGGGCCTTGAAAGCAAAGGTTAGATCATCACTAGTGATATATCAAAGTAATCCCAAAAGTCCATTAGTTCATATAATATTAGTGTAATTTTACCCATAAGTGATTGCTCATTGCTCTCAGGTAGTCTCAACTCTATGTCACTTAGAGTTCACCGGAAGTCGGAACAATGATCTGACTCTTTACGGGTGCCAGCCCACCTAATATTCAGAATAACTCAATCTAGGAGTAATACCAGTTAAATCACTCCAATTTTCTTACCCAAAACAACATTAACTCTTACAATCAATAATCCTAACAAAATGCTCTTCCTAGAAGGAGCTTAGTCTTTCAAACCTGGATCACAAATCACAATGACTAGTTGATTAAACGAATTCATTTAGATTGCAATCAAAATTGAAGAAAAATAGGTTCGAAGGTAGCTTCTAGAATTTTCATTAAGATCTACCATAAATGATCAGATTCTATAGATTGTTTAGGTTCATTAGTTATCAAAATCTAAAACGCTGATCAGTATAGAATAAATAAATGAAAGTGAGTGAAAAAATATATACAATGAGACTTGACTTTCCCAAAAAAGCACAAAGACTTGATGGCCATTTGAGTTGCACTCTCCCCAAAAGCTTCTATTTATAGAGTCTTAGGCCCTAAAAACGAGGTGAGAATCACGCACTTCAAAAAGCCTAAAATTGCTGCCCTAGCTGCTATCTGGGTGATGTCATGATGATGTCGCAACATCGGGATTGTCGATGATGTCGCAACATCGGTGTTGTCGATGTTGTAGTTTGAGTTGATATCCGCGACATCAAAATCTTTGGCACTTATCCGAGTTTTCGGTGATGAGTCCGTAATAAGTGATGATGACGCAACATGGAGATACATTGTTGTAGATTAATTTCGATGTTGCAACACTGCCATTCTGGTGTTGTAACATTTAGTTGGTGTTGCGACATTGTTGTGATGTTGCGACGTAGCTGACTGATGCCCTTGCTTGTACACACTTGCCCTGATGTCTCGACATTGCTGATCTAATGTTGTGACATTGGTCATTTAAGTTCATGGTGATAACCTCGGGCTGATGTCGTGACACTGTTGTGATGTCGCAACATCATATCTTGTTGTTTTGAAGTCCTCTGCCAATGTTTTGTCACGACATTTATTCTGTGTCGTGACTTTTGACTTGTCTCATCACCCAGGCTGCTTTGATTGAATGTTGAACATTACCTATCCGATGTCGTGACATTAGCTGTGTAGATCTCCAATGTTCAAGCTTTGGCTAATGTCGCAACATTTCTGAACCGATGTCGCAACATTCAAACAATTCGGCCTTCTCCTCTACAAACAATGTCATAGCCATGTTAATATGATGTCGCAACAATGGATGGTTGCCATAATTTGTCTACTGGAGTTGTTTATGATGTCGCGACATTGCTGTATCTTTGCTTTCCCTTCTTTAGCTGATGTCGCGACGCATGCCATGGCTGAACTTTTTTGCATAATGGCCCCAGAACCTTAGCTTCAGAAACTCTTGAAGTATGCGCCCGTCAAGTGTGCGAGTACATGCTTGTAAGGGGCATGCCCAGGCACAAGTATCACACTATGGTATTTTGGAAGGTGTAAATCATAATTTATGGAACCGAGATTGAGGGTACTAGTGCGGGAGTAAGTATTAAATTCTAAAGGATATAAGGGCATAATTTGAGAGATAGTATGCCAAAATGAAAATAAAATAAATTGATTCTGTCTCAAGAAGTGTTTGAGGACTAAATTGTATTCTGCCATAGATATGAAAGTCAAAATCAAAGTAGAGATGGGCCATAATAGTAAAACAAAGTTAAAAATATTACAATATTACAAAGTGCTTGGGGACTTGTGGTAATTAAGAGCAAAGTTAATATTATTATAGAGAGAGGAGACAAACAAAATTTAAGAACACACACAATTCTGAATTGCTAGAGAAGCGAAACCGTAGGAGAAGGAGAAAGAGAGCAAGAAGAAGAAGAGGAGGAAGAAGAGGAAGAAGAAGTGGGAGGCTTGACAAGGTATGTTTTGTTTTGTAATCATGGGTATTTGGGATTTCCTAAGGTTTGAGTATGAGATTAGTGCTCCTTTGGTCTATGGTTTGTGGAGAAATCATTAACCCTAGAATTCTTGAGGTTATGAGGTAAAACCCAATTGAGTGTAAAATAAATGTGGAATCAAATCGTAATTATATATGGTTTTATATAGAATTGGTGGACCTTGGGGTTAAATTCATATGATTCTTGGATTTTCACCTAGGGTTTTGTGGTATGAATTTCAAATCACCAATTCAAGTATTTGTGGAGTTGTTTTGAAGATTTAAGATTTCATGTGGTTTTTGAGGGTGTATTATGGAATAGTTGTAAAGAGAATGTTGGGTTTTAAAGGGAATGCTGTCAAGTGCAAAGCCCCCTGTTCTTGTTTTTGGATATAGATTAAGTTATAATCATCCAAATACTTGATTCCAATTAGTAAGAACAAGGAATAGGGATAAAAAATGTATAAGAAGGGACTAAGAGCAAATTGTAGCTCTAAAGGCTCCCAAATATGGTCTGAAGGGTGAGCTCGTGTAGCTCACTGATTTATGCTCTGTTTTAGGTATGGATTTGTAGTGTTTTGGTCATAGAGAGTGGGTTTCATTCATCCAAATTGAGTGATTCAAAAGAAGGAATTCTGGGCCCAAAATAGACTTCTGGGAGATAGTTATCTGAAGTAAGTGCAAACAATTGTAACCCCAAGTGCCCAGAAATTTTTCCAAGTGGGCTATGGCGGTCTCTTATGTCAATCTGAGTAATCTAGATATAAAATACAATAACGAGTTTTTTGGTGATCAAATTGGGTGATTCCAATTGGAGAAGAAACCTTAGAACCATAGCTTCAATGATGAGAAAAATTTCAAATTAGGGAGTTAAGATCCCACGAAATCAAGGATAACAGTAGGTGATTCAGTGAGTTAACCAAATTGGCATCAAAACATGCTGTAACTTGTGTATGTGGTTGAGGCTTTAGAGAAGGAATTTTAAATTGAAAATTTAAAGAGATGTCGTGGATATATGAAGGGACTGATCTGGAGAGTTTCATAATTTTTGAATATCTTTTGAATAATTTTGGGTAATACAAAGTCCATAGGGAGTGTTGTTGGAAAAGGGTTTGCCAAAATGAGTAGTTTTTTGTTAGGGTTTTTTAATTGTCAAAGGTGAAATTGTTAATTTGGCTTTATATGAATGTTGTGCGACTGAGTGACTTGCGTGTGAAGTCGTTAAGTTTCTGTTATCTGTGACGAATAATACGTTCACCGTATTCGTTGAGTGTGTAGGCTAAAAGCAGGCGGGGGAAAGTAGTGGAGTTGTGCTCAGTTCGGGGCTGCAGTGAAGTGTAAAACTGATTTTGAAAATTGAGTTTTAAAGTGAAAGATTTTTTAATGTTAAAAATGAAAAGTTTAATGTAAATGTTTATATATGTATATTAAATATGTATGCATATGTTAAGACATTATGAAAGTTTAAAATGTATAAAGAGATACATATGTGTTTTAATGATAAAGTAAATGATTTAAATGGTTTATAAATGTATTTTGATAAATGTTTTCTTGATGGTTACCTAACCCACCTGTAGTTTGTTATGGTGATATCAGCTGGGGAGTGCCTTGGTGTGTAAAGGATTTGAAACACAATTCAGGTTGCCTGCTTGGAGGAAATAGATTTTAGTGTAATATCCTTACACGTGATAAAGGGAGTGCCTATGGCCCCGGAACCCTATACAAGACGTGAGTTTCTCATGATTGTAGTGGTTATAATTTGGATTGGGCGGCCACCCTCACCTTGATGCAGAAGCTGTTGGTGTGTGTTTCCTCCTTGGGTTCCAATGAAAGAAAGATTTAAAGCATAAATTGGTTTTAAATGTGTAAGTATTTGTCTTTGATATATCTGAAAATGTTGTCTAAGTAAATGTACACTCCTTTGGGCTCCTTTGAAGCCATCTTTGGTATGTTTCCAAAAACATTTTTGGGGACTGAGGCAATGAGGAGTGCGTGGGTGCGTGCCTGTAGTGAGTCGAGCCATCGGGAGACGACATGTGTACGTGTATATTTTATATTACATACCCATGTGAATCTTTTGTCATGTATGTATGCCCTTATGTGCCTTATATATTTTTTGAAAAGGAACCTACGCGGGAAGTCCTCGATTGGACGAGGTAATGGCGTTAAACTAAGTCCGCTCCGACCCGATCCTTTTATAAAGCATGCATGGAATTGAAGAAGTTACGAATGTTTTGATGATTGAAATAATAAATGTATATATGTGTATATATATTTTATGATTAGAATTGTATTGCCTTATTGGTTGTGGACGAAGTCATAAATGGAGATTAAAAATTGAAAGAATTATAGTACTAAATCGACTCCTGGGTTTTTGTAAATTTGGAAAGTCAGAAAAACAAGCTATGGCGATTTTACAGAAAAATCAAAGTTTGAAAAAGAAAGAAAAGAAAGAAAAACTTACTTGGCTCGCATTGCTTTTTCTAAATATATGTTAAGGGTTACTTAAAGAGGTTCACTCCATGGATTTTAATTGAATTGTTTTGAGGAAAGAGTTTATATCAGTTTTGAGTATGGAGGTCCTAGTTCTTGTATGAGGTTAATCTAGTTAGAGATTAATGAAACAAATCATTCAGACATTGACCTTTTCCTTTTTGTGCTGATTGCAGTCATTTATGTGAATTATATTTTTCTTTAAAATTTATACCAGCTAGAAATTTGGGTAACTTTTATAATTTGCATTAATGAACCTTTAAGCCTGATAAGTCTAGAAAAATGGACTTAAAAATAGATGAGTTTTAGACTCATCATTTCAAATCAGCAAAAAATCATATAGAGATAAACAGAATCTATATATAAAACAAAACAAGCATCTGATCATGTTATAAAAAATTTCATTGTTGATTCTAATTTGGTTTTGAGATGAATGTCGTTTGATGATTGTGTGTATCACGAGTTGGTGGGAACAGTGCATTTTCTTGTGTATATTGTGATTGATATACTACTTACCACTAATGATATAGGCATTGCTGAAACAAGTTTCTATCAAGAGGAATTCGATAAGATTATCACAAAAGACTATGTGATAAAGTTATAAAAGGTTTGGCATACAGTTGAAGCCAGTGACCTCCTGTTGTAAAAATGATTTGATCACAATCAATTGCCCAAGAATGTAAAGGTTCTCAGATATCTGAGAAAAGTTTCTGTACATGTCTAACAGTAAAGTCTAATGTAAGGATCAAGTTAAACATGACGATCATGTATTATTGGTGTTGGTGAAATTACTTCCAGCAATCAGGAATGGATCCTGAAAGTAGCTAAAAGGTTGTAGTTCATTTAAAGAAAAGCAGGGATTATCATATACATATGGGAGACAGAGTATTGAAGATCATTAGGTATGATACGACACAGTTTTGTAGGATGCCAAGATAAGTAGAAAAATCGACTTGAAGTACATATCTATCTATTTAGTTTAATTAGTGATTCCAGCAAACTCTTGGCTTTATTTACCATATCTAGTTTATGCATATTCCTTCAGAAATTATCAATAAAGGAATTTGGATGAAGAATTTTGTCACTTGTTTGCATAGTATATGGAAGGAATTGAAAGACCACTTAAGATATATTAGTGATAACAAATCAATATCATAATATGTGGAACTCAACTAAGTCAGAAAACATATTGATGAAGGTTCCTAATTCTATCAAGAAAGGATTTAGAGGATCGTTGTCATGAGACACATTGGCAGACTCCATATTTACGGGATTAAAACTCACCTGAATGCTGGTGAGCACCTTGCTCATACCTTGAATTGTTGTGCCAATTAATGATATGTTTTAATGATGGGAAGTTGTATTTGAGTTATCATTAGTTATGAACCTTATTGTATGAATGGCTACGCAATATAAAGTTTTTATCTTAATTCAAATAAATGATTCAATTTTGATCAATTGGAAGAATAGAGTTGAACCAGAACGATGGTATGTTGAGATGACATTACATACAGTTTCCATACTACATCCATAACTTGATCTATGTCGTTCATTATATCAATGTATGTGACTATTAATCTGATTAGTTTATGGTATGTAATGATTGAAAAACTCGTTAATAGAAGATTTAAACCTTCAAGTGGCTTTGATACCACTTATTAGGAAATAACTAGAAGGGAGAAAGACTTTAGAGATGAAAACTATCATCAAAAGAGTTTCATGTCAAATAATCAAAAGAATATATTAAGCGGGCGTATGATCATAAATAGATATGATGATGGTGGGAAAGTTGTCTTGATCTTGAGCTTGCTGGCAGGGCTTGGTATTGGGTTGTGATGTGAATCAACATAATTGCAATCCTCCAGTTCCTTGAGTCTCACCTCTTATGACAGGATGAAAGAAAAGTGTGTATCTGACTTGGGGATACAGCCCCTATTTATGGTAGGTCATTGATACACTTGGAGGAATTCTTGTAGTATCCATTAGTTGTGGTATCAGTTTATATGATGTGCTGAATCGTTAACTGTTACATCTACTTTGAAGTTCATGATGTAAAACAAAAAGTTCATGGTAAATTACCAAAGTTCATGATAACCATCTTCATGAGATCATTCTCATTTCTTATTTTTAGTTGGCCTATCTTGGCACGTCAAAAAATGGGCGCTGGTATCTACATTGAATAGCCTTTATGCAGTTAACTCCATTCAATTAAACCTTATAAGATCCTTCATAGGAGTTGAATCTTTTCCCAGACCAGCTATACAATGTATGATATATTTGCAGATCCACATGTGGATAAATATCAGCAAAAGAGGTGCTCATAGTATTATGGATTTATCATATTCTTAAACCGTTTGATTCAACCAATTGTAATTTTAGTAATACCAAACTTGTAGATGAATCAGTTTGAAATTCTATGATTCAGCAAGTCATTCAGGACCCCAATTTCAAGGAGCCCTTTGTTTCTGATGAGTTTTACCATCTAAAATTATCATCCTTCCAAAATTCTCATATGTGGATTGATACAAAGTTGATGAGACTTAAAGCATCTTTCAATATGTACCTGCAGTTTGGCAAAAAAAAAAAAAAAGTTTAGTATGAAATATGATCAATCACGTACTTTATTATTATATTTCCATTATTTATATTCTGTTTTTTCCTTTTATTTTATTTTAATATTATGTTTTAAAATATTTAAAATATAATTTATTAAATCTCTAATTCAAATTAATAGGAAAACAATGGTTTTCAAGAAAGTCTACCATGGAGAAGGGCAAAGTCTATAGGTTTATATATATTACTTGAGGCTTGTATGACTGAAAGGTGGTCTGCTTTTAAATGGGTGGCAGGTTAGTCTTCAAATTGATGGATTCCCCACCCTGAGTGAATTCCAGACACGTTTGTTATTACTTTATAAACAAGTGTTTTATGATTTTAAAAATCAATGGAGTCTGATATAAAGTCTGATTAATTCTACAGTTTCCATTCAAAACAATAGTTTGAAATTTAATTCTATAACAGTCATTTTTAAATTTTTAATTCATAACGTTTGGCATTGATTTCAGTCTTAATATGACACAACCATAAAGTTTAAGTTTCGAAGCCAAAATTGTTGCCTATATATTGGACAAAACTTAAAAGTTGAAAAACGTTTCCTTTTTCATCATCAATTCTTCATCCCTCTTATCTCTCTGTTGTTTTAATTGATCCAGGATCAAACATGGAAAGACTATTATGCCAGAGATAAGTTCTAGGCGTTATATCAAGTGACCTCCCGATTTGTTTGTTTTTCTTGTATACGAGTTCTTACCACAGTGTTTTTTTAATCCAGTCCCAGCTCAGGGTCCACTGTTCAGTGATCACTGCCCACCATGTTTCTTTGGTTCAAGTGGTTATTAAATTCAGCGTCAAATAACGGCTTTCTATAATAATCTTGAGATTTTATCTATGGCAGCTAATTCATTCTTGGTTAATTTACTCATTCTATGATTCAGACCAGAACACTCCTTCCTACACTAAAATATATATAACTCACCCTCATTAGGTCTTCCGTCTCTACACAGGTGAGAGGTTCTATTATCACTGCTATTATTAAATACTTCCCAGACATCTCCCAGATTCAAGGTCTTTATCTATTAATTTTCAAATAGTGTGTGAGCCTTATCTTCCACATAGATGTATGCATGGGGTGGCTATAGCTACTATCTCAAACATTGCATTCCAACACTAAGGGCTTGAACTGCCAAACAAGTTTGTTGACATACTATTCTAACTACATTGTCTAACACAATTATTGAGTGTCTCACGTGTGCCCTAAAAAGGAAGCAAAGGTTACAACAGAATCAGTGCTGAAATACTTTATTGGATTATGGGATATGTAAAATTTGTTGTAGGAGAGCTTTACACAAATGGGGAGATGGTAGACAACCATAGGACCATAAACTCCAGTCATTGATTCCTACCAAAATATTGGAGGGACTAGGGTGAAAAAATGAATTACATAACAGTTTATAGGTTGAGAACAGTGATAGAGAAACCTCTTGAAACAATGGTGGTTATAGTAAACCAATTCAAACACAAGCGAGAGTAAGTTGTCACTGGGTGATATGATCCTCACATCATCATATGAAGATTGACATAAGAGACAAAAGGCAGCCAAAGAAAAACCAGTATTACCAAGTAGTGGTCAGCTGACCTAAAGATACAAAACATGACAAATCTAATAACAGAGCCCCCTTTAAAAGAGAAGGCCTTATTATGTTTATGTGACAATTCTGTCCCACTGTCAGAAAAGAGTAGCGGAAACCGGTGAAATCTCTAAAGCTAGTGTTAGAAATTTTGACATGTTTTTCTTTATCTCTAATGTTATAATTATTCAATTCAGGTGGGTGGATGATCTAGTAATAAGTACGATTGTTTTCTACCTCCCTCCGTGGGATGTGGACAGTCTTGCCAGTGACTCTCTCTCAAGTCTGGGAAAAGACAGGATCTACTGGAAGATATTTGGGAAGATTTAGCTTTGAATAAGTGTATTACATATTCTAATATTGACCGATTTATGGTTTAAGTTATCTATTGGGAAAAAGTCTGAGGCTAAAGTGTCAATTTAGATGATCTGGTTGTAATGACCAAAAATAATATATTTATGGAAAGATTGTAAAAACTGGAAAAATCTGATTTTACAAAAAAAATGGTAAGCAGTAATTTGTTGTTGTAGTCAAATTAACTTAAACCTGTCGGATGATGGCGGACTTCCAGTTTGAAGATGTCTCTGAAATCTAATTACTAAAGCGAAATTTGTGTCGAATTAAGACGATCGCCAGTACCAGTTCTTTGGTGTGGTGCATATGATGGTTGGCAAATTTGAAAAATCTTGGAGTTATCTTATCATTTAAAGGTTCACTAAAAGATAATTTGAACTTGAGCGGAACGAAATATAAATTTGTTTGAGAATATGGGAGAAGAAGCCTAATAAGTGGGACACAAGAGGCGTGATGTGAGCCCGCAAAAATTAATGTATAAATAGGAAAAATATACGATTTTTTAGGAAAATATCTCCCAAAATGGATTTTTCATCTTCTCTCAGGAAGAAGGAACAGAAGAAAAAAATTCTGTTTTCCTTCGATTCTGCCGAGGTTTAAGTGAATTAGGTCGTCCGGGCCAAGAACTAAGTTCATGCTTCAAACCGAGAATATAATATAGGCACCAAAAAAGAGATATTTCACCTAAGATCCAAAAGAGGAGATTTGGGGGAAATCAAAGTTAAGTTTATAAGTTGTTCTCAGGACCTCTCAAAATTTACACTCGTTTTAAGAGATAAGGATTTTCCCTTTTTTGATTTATTCTCTTTTATTTAATTTTGGGATCAGATTAGTGGGATGATTTATTATGTATTTATAAAAAGCTGGGTTTTATTGCATTTGCTGACATCTGTTTATAGTATCATTACTATAGCCACTTTTCTTTTAAGATATATTCAAACACCAATACAAATACAAATATGATAATGCAGCGCTCCTTGCTGCTTATTGCTCTGATACCAAAAATATTATGTGAACACTATTTTCTTTTTCTTAACATTTAACATGACTTTTGTACAAAATAATATGTAAGGTCCATTTGCGATACAAATACAAATCGTTTTTATACCATAGATACCTTAATAATATGCATCAAAGCATTTAATTATTTTTACTACCCTATGTGAAGCAGTAATGATATTTATGAGAACTCCAGTTTAAATACAGCTGTTGTGTATAAATCATTGACTAAGTAGTGTTGTGATAAAGTATATAATTTTTTTTTAAAAAAACATTATTATAATTTAAACATAATAAGCTGCATATGGGACATCTGAAACACCATCAAATACAAATTGCATTTTCTAAATATGTATCAATGACACTTCTAAAGAACCTCGGGCTCATCACATTTCATAAACAAAACTAGCCTAATATAACATATTTTTGCTGGCACAGGTTCAATGTTTCTTACAATATATAGAATAATAGTGAGTAAATCTGACCTTATATATCTATTGATAGGAAGACTTGATAATAATACAGTGTTGTTGTCTTATTACCTAAGTAATTTTTAAAACCGAGAATATTCAAGGCTTTCATTGAGTATCATCTTATAAAATGCCTTTTTCTTAAAATGTCTCAGCATAAACTATCTTTAAACATTTGAAGCTTAACCATGCTTCCACTCATAAAGATTTTAAAACTTTTAGAGAAACATATGCTTTGCCTATAAAGTTTAAACTTCATAAAAAATGCTTCTTGCTTTGCTATAAAAGTTTCTAAAAACTTTCTGTAAAAATCATACTTGTTTTCTCTAGTTTCTAACACTATAAAATATAACCTTTGCTATAAAAGTTCTAAAACTTTTCATAAAATGTTTACTTACCATCGATGGTAGTTTGCCAACAAATGGCAGTAGCCATGATCAACCAACGGAGGCACTTCTTGTTGTTGTGCCTATTAAGCAGGCTTCTTGTGTCTTTCTTAGATCTTGGTGGAAGGACGCCGTGTCAAAAAAAACAAAACATTAAGTGAAATAGCAATTGAATCTTAAGTATACATAATAAAATGCTTGGCTAACCTATCTAACTCAATGCATTATACAGGTCCTCTCTATTACTTATAATGCATGTTCAGTTCTAGTATGACAAATCTAAAATCTAATGCAAATGTCCTCTTCATTGCCATTAGAATATATATTGATAATGCCTTAAAACCTGGGTTTCTTAAGGCCTCAATATAAATATAATTTTCTTTTAGCTTTGTTTGTTTCTTTTAATCTGGTTCTATGAGAATTAAAACCATAAGGCTTTTTAAAATATGTTTAACAAATCAAGCAGCAGAAAGCTTTAAATATTGTTTAACAAATCAATACCATAAGCTTTAAAAAATATGGTTTAACCCAATCAAAACCATAAGCTTATGGCCATGGTTCTTCAGTCAAAACCATAAGCTTCAAGTAGTTTAACAATTAAAACCATAAGCTTTAAAATATAGTTTACCAGTAGTATAAAACCCAAATATGGTTTAACAAATCAAACCATAAAACTGTGAAATATGGTTTAGCAATTGAAACATAACATACTAAGCGTAAATTGATTTATGTAATCTGGCTAGTATTGAAGAATAAAGTTTATAACACTCACATTTCTGTTACAATAAATTAGGCGACTTACTTGATTCTCGCTCAGGCACTGCATAACATTCAGAAAAATCGGCAAAACATTAATCTTTGTGGTGTGTAAAACTTGTGAGCTGGCGACTGTCATTCAGATGGTTCGGATTTTAACAAAAAACTTCACACTTGATCACATTAGGGTCTAAAACAGTCACCTTAAATCCAAATGACTAGTACCATAGGCACAAGCTAAAAACACTCCGTTTGACCAAACTTTCAACGAGTACTCTTTGGACTTTATTAATAAAGTATTCATGATCTTTAAAAGTGTGAAATCTCAGGTTAAGTCCACATATATCCAGCCAGCGTAGCTGAAAATTTTCAATTTAAATTCCTTCTCTAAACTCAACTACACTAAAAAACAAACATGCCTTTTTTTTCGACGGCGGTACCTTTAAAACTTTATAAAAACCAATCTAATGTTTGTTCAAAATTAACTTCAAACATTGATTTTATTAAAGCTTTAGACTATTCAGGTCAACTAACTGTACCCAAATGTATTACTTATTCAATTGGTTAGGTTTTTAACAATCGAAAGCATGTTTGTCACTTTGACATAATAAACCATATTAAAATCGATAAATCAATGAATTGTCCCTGGATAAGATTCAGATTCGAGACCATATATTCTTGCAGGTAACTTTTAATGTCCCAACAATCTGCTATATGGGATTCAACACACTTGTGAGAGCAATTCCAGGTCAGTTCTGGCCTTTTGTTGACAGTATGGTTTGCTCGTGACGGATCACCTCTTGTTATTCTTAGTTTGTGGGGTCTTATATAAATTAGTAATGGTTTCTTATAATTTAAATCTGGGTTCTAGGTTTCTTCTCAGTTCAGATTACTAGTTTGGATACCAAACTCAAGTCATTTGCAAACGGGAATCTGCACAAGAAGCTCCTTTGTGAGTTTACAGGGTACCCCAGATTAATTTGCATACATATTTTAAGTAAATGTGCTTTACAAGTATGGTTTACCAATTTTGAATCATCAATTGGATGAGTGAAACCTAATTTTATGGCCAAAACACCTGACCACCACCAAATAGGGAGCACCTGCATGAGCTGCCAAAACTCACCTTTAAGCTTATATTGAGGAACCTTGAAATACAATTTGCTCCTAGTCCCTTCTACTACATTTATATTTCCTCTCTTGGTTCTTTATAATTGGAATCCTTCATTTAGATGATTCTCTTAACTAATAATAAAGCAGAATAAGGTTTGACAAAATTTTGTGCATTTCCTTCCAAAATATAAACATTTCTTTTCTTCGACATTACTTTAAAACCAATCCAATAACAATACTCTTCAAAACTCAGCTCCAAAACTGGTTTACAATAAGAGCAAAACTCCTTTTATCCACATTTGGGTTTTCTCAGCTCGGCACAAATAAAAAGTTTAGTTTGTCATACCTCGAATCTTTGGATTCTTCAACACCAAGGTTCCTTCATACTTTTCTTGATGCTAAATCTCTTGTTCACATGGAGGAAATACCAATTTTCTCCTCAGCATACGGATGATGCCTAAGCTCTCCCAAACAAAATGCTTAATAGAGGTTTTGTCTCTCGAGACTTAATATGATCTCCATTATCATCTGTAAATGTGTTTATTACACACAATCCCCATTCTCCATTTTAAACTGGCACCTTTATTTCATTCATTTTTCATTCACCTCCTTTCATTTGTTTAACACCCACTTCTTATTTGGGTTACTTGGTTCCCATTGTATTTTACTAAATTCATTTTACTCTGTAAAATTACAGATTACCTCTTTTTTTATTCAGAACCTTTAGTCAGAAAATTTTATTAATTTATTTAATGGAACTTAACAATATTTGCGAATTAGGAATTTTCATAAAAATCGTACGTCTGAGAACCAATGTAAACTTATCTTGTAAAATCTTAAAGAAAATTCAACATCACGAAATTCAAACCAGAAACTTTTTGATCTTCAGATTTATGAGGTAATTTATGGGACATAATCGTTAATCATCAGAAGTCTGGAAAATTTTCTAAACTACTGAACATTATAGCGTTTATTATATTATTATTATTAATATCTTAAAAACAACATTCAAAAATACTACCTTGTATAAATAATTAAAAACACTTAGTACATATCAAACCCTCTGATTGCAAAATACACATGCACCTCTGAGAGACAGGGCATTATAAGTGTATCATTTGGGGATAATCCCAATTTGTACAATATAAATGATATCTCTTTCAATACAAGATCATTTACAAAATATATTGAGGTTTTCAATATAAGTGAACAAAATGACGAGTTTACTTGATAATTGAATCATTTCATATGATATGTTGATCTTGCTTGTGAGAAGCTTTGGCGTTGACTCAAAATCTTTGATCAACATTGTATTTTTATTCGCTGCATTCGATGATCAAACATTCTTCATTTCATGCTTGATAGTTCCTATCAATTCTCTCTTCCATTTCGGCTTAAATCCGTCATACGATGACATAAAACAGTGCTTTTCATACATTTTCAATGACCCATCGTTAATACATACACCATATATATATATATATATATATATATATATATATATATATATATCTCTCTCCTCTCTCTCTCTTATATATATATTCATTTACATTCTAATTACAATTCATTTAGTTATTCAAATATCACATTCCATGCGCATAAATCATTCAATCCACAAATCTATACCTTTTCAATCTCATTATGTTTTTTATATCGAATTTAACCTATACTTTGGTGATTGTTTTTGGATAGCAAATCACGGAAAGTGATTAAGGCTGTCTGGTATCAAAACGTTTCATAGCACAATAAGATCCCATTTGTTTGTTGACTGATTATTGAAATCAATTTAAATAAACACTACCGATCTTGTCTATTTGGGCTATGGATCAGATGACCCATCTATTACAATTGAAGTAATCTTACTAATTGATATATTGAGTATACCAATCTATCTGTACTTGAATTTAATGGTTAACACATTCTTTTAAGGGCATTCAAATCATTCAATACAATTTACAATAGATGTATGTACATTCAGATACAATATTTATTTTCAACACTCCATTACAAATTTTATTATCTAATTTTATTTCTGTCGGTTATCTCAAATCAATTTAAAACAAATCAATATGCAGAATTATCATAAAATCATTATTATTTCATATCATTTCACAGTGATCAAATTTTGGCTGTGAAGAATAGTGCGAACCAACACCCATTTGAAACCAGGGATACGGTGTGGAAACCAGCTCAGGATTACAACCAGGACTTACATCGTGGATCAGTTACGAGATTTACAAACACTAATCCTACTTCATCTATCCCAATATCTTCACGTTATTATAACCCAGAAAAATCAGTTTATTTTCCAGTTTTAGGTTAAAGTTTGATGTCTTTAATACTCTTCATGGAAAGATTACCGGAAATAATTCTTACTTATTTTTCTATTCATTCAGTAAATTAGTATCTTGATTCATTTTCATTAGGAGATTGGAATCATCCCATTAAAATACTTGACTCAGAGTTCATGACATTTTCAATCTAAACTGATCTTGATATACATGCTGTGGATCACCTACTATTTATTTTCGATTCTGGGGTCATGATTAACATAAATGTAGTGTGTTTCTTCACTTGTTTGAAACCTGTGATTCTAGTTTATTCTCCATTGAGATCATCAGTTTGGATGCAAACTCAAATTATTGCCTTTTACATCAGACTATACAATTTGCAGAAACGAGATCTGCACAGCTCATGTCGTTGGGCATACTAGAGGAATTCAATTTGTGATTATTAAATTAATTGTTTACAAGTCAATTTGCCTGAGTACTAATCACTCAATTTGGATGGGGTGAGCAAAACATAATGAAACACTACAACTACACTTTAATGAAACAGAGCATGCCTTATTACCAAACTGTGCACCAAACCTTATATTAGACCTTGGGCGTAGAATTTATCTGGTCCTTCTATCCATTTGTATCTGCATAGATCTTTATGGATTCTTATTTAAATGAATCTCTTGGATTGATTATAATTAACCTAATGAGCAGAGGCAGGTTTTAAAAAAATTGGCCAAATGTAGCTCATTTTGACCATCACTTACAGCACCTTTCTCTATTTCTCAAAAACCATTTGACTTGTTTATTCATTAAACCTTTCTATCGAAAATTTTGGGTTTTCGTCGTAACACAGAAAAGAAGTTCAGAGTTTGGTTTCTTACCCCAAATCTTGTTCTTTAATACCAAACATCCTTCATTTATCATGATCTCAATCTTGGTTGCTTGGGAAAAGATCTTCAATCCTTTTCCCTTCATGGCCCCTAGCTCTCTCTTCTTTCAGCGCAGAGTACTAAATAATGAAAATGGCTACAAGGACAAAATTGGTCTTTAATTAAATACATATTTAAATTATGTTGGCCTATCCTTTAAGTTATTTCTCCATTTTGTTAACACTTTGTTTTGCTCATTCATTTTATTCACATTTTATTATTATCGTTGGGACATGGGTTCCATTTAAAACAATTTTATAAATTTATTTAGAATATTACGAAATTTTCCCCAGATTTTATGTTTTTTAATTTTAGTGTTTAACAGGAAGAATATAATTAATTAACCCCACTCAGACATATTGCATAAATTAATTAAGATCTTTTGGAGTTCATGTTTTTGTAGATCTTAGTCTGGGAGGATCTTATTTTCTGTTAAGAAAGTATTGTTTAGGTTGGTTTTGATTCAAGCCAGTGTATTGAGCCCAGAGCTCTGGCACATCATTTATCAGTGTTTGGACTGAACTTAGCCTTGATGCAAATTATGGACTTTGCTTGTTCAGTAGCTCTCAGACTTTCAGGCCCTCAACTGGCATTACTCTTTTTTGAGTTCAGAGACTCAAAGTCATGGTTCTTGGACCTCATGAAAATCTTTGAGGTCTGAGATGACCATATACCAGTTGGATGGATTTAGTGCTCACATATTCTTTGAGAGTTGTTCCATTCTTTTAGTGTTCAGTTGTTTTGACTATGTGATGGTAAAATGACCCACATACTATCTGATTTTGGTTCAGGTTCGATTACGAAAAAATGAAGTGAATTAATTTCAACTATGGAAATTATGATTAAATGTTGGAACCAGTGTTGTTTTGAATCACCAGTCAGACCTCTTAACTGGAGTTCTTGATCATTTCTGGGTATCACCAATTGTACTGTTTTGACCCATATCCCAGGATTTTGACTCATTTTGGATTGGAAAAGAATTTGTACAAACAGAGAATTCAGTTATATGAAGGGTGAAAATGGTCATTTAATTAAAATCAAATTTTTTGATCTTGGATAACCTGACGGGACTACGTTCAGGATTAGTCTGTTAAGTCTCATTTCTGCGTTAAAATTTAGTTGAGATTAGATAAATTAGAGATTTCATTTCTTTAAATGTGGGTGTGGGTGCTTGTAAGCAGTTTGAGGGGCATTATGGCGTAACAAAAATTACTACCATGTTATGTTTTATGTTGCAGTTAGTATGGGAGTGAACAGTTCTATTCTGTTCTTATTCAAAAATCGAAGCAAAAATGAGTAGTTGAATTAATTAAATATTAATGAGAATAAGAACAAGAAGAAGAATATCGATCTTCTTCTCCAAAACACGAAAAGAGCGGTGGCTGGACAAGAGGGTGCAATAGCTTGGAAATTGCACAGTTTAAGAGGAGAAAGATGAGGCTCTCTCCTCGTTGCGTTGAATGGACGTCGTTTTAAATATTTAGTAAGTACATTCTCTGTAGTGGGGGCTTTGTGGACTGATTTGATTGAGTTCGACAACTCAAGAAGGTAAAGGATCTTTTCTATGTGAGTATTCTCATGGCTAAGGTCATGTGCTATGATTAAGGATGTTGGAGCTTAAATTGTAGTAATTGGTTCAAAGTATTTGCGATGGTGAAGAATATCCCAAATTTGGTATTGAAACAAACGAATTTGTTGAGTTTCCTTGTTCCATGAATATCAGCATTGAATTTTCTTGATTGAAAATCAACATGTTATCAGTGATTAAATGATTGTGTGTTTCTGTTATTAACTCTGACTAATTTTGGGTCATTAATGATCGTGATTTATTAACATAGTTCATTTGGATCAATGTAATAATATATATTGTGTGAATATATTAAATGATTTTTGGGATTAACATCATTGTTATGTATACCTTTGAGACACCTAGATGTTAGGAGTGGAGTGCTGTGACATTGTTGAGAAGAAAGACAAAGTCATTTAATGAAGTGGTTTTGAGGAAGTTTTGAGATAATTGCCTTTAGGGTTGTCTACAGGTTCATCTGGATGGATTATGATTATTTGGAAAATATCGAGTAAATTAACTGGAGGTGAGTCAGTGTGTTGCCATTGGTAGTGGTTTCAGAAACAAAGCTTTGTTTAAACTTGGATATTCTTCGCATTAAGCCTGACATATGAGGGTGAGTGAGTTTCGGGACATGGATTAGTCATCTTGACGTTGTTAGGTAGGGTTCAGTACCATTATGAATCATGATTGTTATACTGGCATGTCACTTTTACCTTGAATTGGGAGTAGCTTATGTTGAGAACTATCTCTCTGAGCTTTGCTCAATCATTGAGGATCATATTTCAATGGAATGCCACGAGGTGCTATTCGAAGCAGTGTTTAGAAAAATCAGATTATGCTTTACAGTATTGATTTTGAATAACATGTATTGATTAGCAATTTAATGTAAGCGTTAGATTAAATGTGTAAAAACTCTTGAACCGTATAATATATTGGATTGGGATATATTTGTGAGTATTGATGTAAGGAATTTGTTATTAAATTCATTTTCTAGCATGTGGACATGTGAATTAATTGTTATTGGAATGAGTTTCATTATTTGATGACTCTCTGCTCGTGAGACTCTGCCCGAATTTTGGTAGTAAAATTGTAGGGTTCTTTTGAGCATCCCAGTGTCCGTAGTTAATGAGGTTTTCATGGACCCTCAGTTTTGAGGCGTCTGACTTGATGTCAGCTTGAGTAGCAATTTGAGGCTCTGGTTGGGTATCATAGTTTAATCTGTGCAAACCTTCATTATTATCAGAGCTTAGGTTTTATAATGCCTAAAAACAATCGTGGGATGCTAAGTATGACAGTATCAATAAATTGATATCCGTTCACCCTGGACTTGATCTGACACGGGTTAAATTCTTGCCCATTCTTATGCCTTTAGTGATTGATGTGTGATCATGTGTTGTGATTGTGAGTTGAAGTGTGTGTGATGACTAGCATGGGAGAAATTAGGCCTTGGAGGATTGAGAATTTTAGGCAAATAGTCCCAAATTAAAAAAAAAAAAAAAAAATTACAAGAATTTTTTTAGTTTCAGTGTCTTATTGGAAGAAAAGTAGTTAAATAATTTTTGGTTTCTGGAAAATGAAAAAAAATATATACCTCTGTATATACCACATATATATCCTCTCATATATATGGGTGGTTTCATTGTGAATTTAAAAAAATTCTTGAAAAATAAAAAGGGAGGGTTACGAATTTGGAGGATTGAATACTGTGTTCAGTTTAGTCACAAATCTACCTGATGGAGTTATATCTTGATATATCAGGCATGAGATGTGTGATGAGGACCATGATCATTGAGGCTGGCCAGACAGTGACTGCCTGATGCGTATGAAGCGTGATCAGGTCTACCAAAACAACATCATGCAGAGGCTAATTGAGTGTGAGTCTTGCGAATCCCAAACAGTGTGTGTAAAGAGCGAGGCCTTTAGCCGTGAGTTCATCGTCAATCGGGTCTTTGTCGTGACGATGTGATCGCAAGTTCGCGAGCGTAATCCGTCTGGCGATCTATGACGGGGAGCGGCGAAACGCTGCCGGGATTGTCGTGCGACGTGCGGCCGATCTGTGTGGCGTCAACTGACCGGCGGCACCGCAGTGACGCCGCGCGTGCGCTGTAACGACGGCCGATCGTGGGGAACGCTGGCGATCACGGGCGCGACCGACCGGTCGTGCCGACGCGTGGCGACCGGAGCCGGCTATGGCGCGGTGTCGCGCGGCACCGTCGCGCGCCGGTGGGCGGTGTACGGTGCGCCGACCGTTTGACCGTTGCTGTTTGATCGTATTGGTCTGTTAATGAAACCACATTCTGGGTTTTCTTAAGTAATAATAGTAAATCTTTCAAAAAAAAATTCAGTTTTATGTGGTTCAAATGTGTTGATTCTTTATGTCATTACTATGGAAGATGCACTGATTTTGATGTAGCTGAAATAATCATTTCCCATATATGAATAGTGTCTTGAAATTGTGTTTACGCCTTGAGACCTTTCATTAATCATCAACTTTGTTGGCGCCATGATTAAAGTGGGCATTCAGAAGCTGAAGGGCATTCTGAAGGCATTATAGTCTGTCAGAACATACAATTATTTGACCAGTGATATACCATTGAAGTAGCCCAGGATTACAGGCGTTTCTTTCTTCCTTCACCATGGTAGGTCATAGTGGTGGCAGTCAGATAACCTCAGGGTTGGGACACATAATCCTTCATTCATGGGAGTCAGATGCGGTGCATTGGTTCATCTGGATGAGGAAAATTATTCAGACTGTGGAGTCCACTGCTGTGGCCGAGGGATTCCCAGGCCAAGCTGATTAATTTAGAGGGTGAGGCCCAAATATGGTGGAGCTGGTAAGACCTCTGAACACTGAGCGATGACATGGCGGGGATTCAGGGACTGTTCATGGATCAAAGTTTTGGGATGCTATCAGTCACGCGAAACTTAAGATTCCTAAGGCTGACGAAGCTGGGAGGACGATCATTGTGATGATTGTGTGGCTGATTCACTGGGCTGGCAGTACTAATGATTTTATTTGGACTTTTGTTGAGTCAGAGGTTAAGTGGATGAGTTATCATTGGGCGGGGACCATGGACCGCCTCAGAGGACATGGACCTCTATGGGTTGGGACCTTTGTGCAGAGAGATCAGATTGCTCAGGAGCTGGGATCAGATTGTTCATTAGTAGAAGGAAGGGAGTGGTCTTGCTTCTGGTTCGGAAGAAAGCGGGGAGGGCTGGTTCACGAAGGTTACAGGATCAAAACCACGTCAAACTGTGAAGAATGGATCAGGTTGGGTGATTCAGAAGAATCGTTATTCTTCTGTTGCTGACGACCTGGAACATATGAAGGAAGTTATTCACTGAAGTGAGATCCAGGTTTGGATGAGTATGGGTCAAGTCATTGATGGAATAGAAGGATCGTTATGTTCTCCATTAGGAAATGAAATGAGGAATGAGTGTGAGTTTCAGGGGCTGCCTGACGCATCAGTTCTAAAGCGAACCAGAGAGGCCGGGGTTGATTATAAGTGAGGTAAGGACAGAATTATAGCGAGGCGTCAGGATTGGAGCGTTAATCTCATTAATCACCTATACGTGATCAATTTGATCATTGATTATCAGAGGTACATTTTTATCTAGCCTATGGTGAGTGTTTAGGTCATGTTTTCATTTCATTCATTGGTGTGCATTTCATCTATTTATTATGGATTGTGGATTGAGACGAGTTCAGACAAGGGCCACTTGTATATGAGTTCTCCCCACAGGGATAAAGTTTTGAGGTAAAAAAAAAAGTTGATATGTATTGTTCGAGTTGAATCTGATTCTTTCACGGTGATTGAGATCATGACCAATGTCGAGTTGACATGTCATGGATGGATTGTTGCTATCTATAAAATTAATTATCGATATTGATGGAAGTTACCACTTTATAATGGAATAATCTTCAATCATTATTGGGGAATGACGTAATGTTATTTTGGCGTTCTCTAAGTCTAAATTATCATGAACAGTTCAGTGGGTTATTAACCAGCCCTTGCAGACAGATCAGACATGAATTTCAGAATCTATTTTTTTTTTTTTCAATTGTTTGAGTATGTGAGGATGTTTTTAGACTGATTACAGATTGCCTCCAGAAAGTTGTGATTCAGTGTGAATTACTAGTATATTGTCTCTGCCCAGCTCCATGGGGTTGGCACCGATTGAGTTAGAACTCCAGGAGTCCATTCACGAGATTATTCAGACCGAGGTTCCATTCGCTTTGACGCCCAGCGCGAGCTCGGTTGTTGAAGAAAAAGGCGAAGACCAGCCGACGTGCGACATTACACCACATTGATTCGAGCGAGTTCTGATCAGAATGATTACCCTTCTTGAAAGGATCGATGTTGTTGATCGTCCGGAAGGCGCGGTCTCGAAATCGAGACGCCCATGCTGATTACCATCGGCATTGAGTTGAGGCAGATATCCCTAGCGGCTGCGTTTGGGACGCGTTATGTTGCCCGGTTGATCTGTTGCCCTTTGCGGTTGTGATATGCCGGCGGCATTCAATGGATCTCATGCATGGGTATTCCAGCTATCCCGATCGGATTGTCTGTAAATCTTAATGGATGACGTTTGATCCACTCCCGATTGGTGAGCACAGATATCATTGAGGTTACGTAGCTGTTCCCCACGGTTCGAAGTCTTCAAACGTCACCCAAATTATCTAGTAAGTTTTGGCTTGCAAGTTGAGATTTTGGGACCGTGTTGTGATCGGGGCGTCGCAGTGGACCTTGAAGAAGTGAAGCGTGATGGTTGGAGTGAAGTCGATGTGAGATAGTAAGTTCTTGGGTTCATTTGATCTCTGAGATTCGTTGAAGGGATTTCATATGCCTCCAGTTGCAGCCTATGGCGGGGATTGGCCCAGGAGGAGTTCATTAGTTGGGACAGCCAGGTAACTGAGCATTCTCAGGAGTTGAGAGGCCCTGCCTCTATGTGACCAGTCGGGACGGGGTGAGAGTACACGTTATCTTGTGATATAGGGTGAGATGATGTGTTTGATCGATCAGGGAGGGGTAGTAACATGGTTCCTTGTTAGTTCAGAAGATCCATGACGAAATTGACAGCCAGTTGTATGGCGACGTAAATCATAGCGCCGAAGTTGGAAACCACTGCCTCATCAGTGAGTTCTGGTGTATGGATTCACGAGTAAGTATATCTTCCACGTGTGGGACCTAATCATGAAGTATGAGATGGATGGGTTCCTGAGGTTATGACTTCCTTTTATTACCGTCTGATGCAAAATGTGATGTGATGTTGATATCGTGAGTCACGGGGAACGCATTATTTAATGTAACTTCGAGTGTGGGATCTTTCAGGCTGTGGACAGTTGGGAAACTCTCATAATCTGATGACGAGCTCAGAGTCACGTTAGAGTTTTGTAGCTCATAAATCCTGGTGACCAGTGTTCAGTCCAGATAGAATCAGAAAGATCAAATTGTCGGGGATGAAGATTTACGATTCAAGATACAGGTGGCGAGTTTGGGTGAATCCACGCGGATCATCAGTGATCTTGGTGTAGCAGAAGGATTAGTGATTCCTGGTTGACCGATTTGGAATCAGAGATTCTGGGGTTTCAATTGTACCAGTTTTACATTATCAGTGTGAGATATCCTGGATCTTGTCCCCCAATACTCACGGGTGAATCGAAGAATAACGTGGGGACTTTAATTGACAGATATCCATTATAGTGAGTTCATTTGACACCGACCGACGAGACTCTGCGATGATGATTGTTGAGTGAAGTCAGATACGTCAAGTGATTCTGACCCTTGCCCGGACACCACAGTTCATAATAAAATTACATGAGGTGATAAGTGGACTTCAATAATAATTGATTTTGTTTCTGCGTCGCGAATAGTATTCTGATGGAAGTTCTCTGGGTTGTATATTCAGAGATGAAATTAAGGCTACGTGAATTTTGGTATCCCATGTTGTGGGATAGGACACAGTTTCTGATTGCACTTTTGGAAGAGTTTCAAAGGCTGTGAACTCTATTTTACGACTATAGTAAGCTTTCACCGACCGGTGAATAATTCAGGTGGGAGGGACTATCCTGAAGGTGAGGACATCTTGTGACACATCAAGTCTTGATCCTGCAAAGATTGATTAAGGATTCAGGAAGGCATTTCATATTGAATTAGCCTCTGACAACAAATGTGGTGATATCTGACTGCCATGCATATATGGGAGCATTGGCATGGAGCCTATGTGGAATCATGATATGTTGGGTTGGGGTGGAGAGGCTCAAGTGTAGTCAGTCTGGGTTTGAGACACCTCAGGAAGGTGGAGCTTGATCTGATAAGCGTCTTTATCCTAGGCTGGGGCGACTCAATATGTGATGTTAAACAGTGACCACTTAAGAATTTTAAGTTGGTGATCATCTTCTTGGTATTATTTTCAGGAATGAGTGTTAGTTTGGCAGTAGTAAAATTCTTGTAGAAGTTCATTCATTTATCAAAATGTGAAGGGGTAAACTATTTGTGGCATCTTTAGTTTAGCTTCACATTAACATAGAGATTATCATAAAGTGCCTAATCCTCCATGGATGCTCCAGATCAGTCATATAGTGGATTAGGAGGAATTGAGTTAACTTGGAAATTGGATATGGGGAAGATGATGTCAGATCTATAGATAAATTAAGATGGGTTTTCTGATAAAATATATAGAAGCTAGTGAGATTCTTTGTAAGAAAAACTGTAATTCATGGAAGAAGTCCGTCAGGCGAGATTACAAGCGAACCCTATCCCTTCTTGTTTGGGATGAAGGCCAGTCTAGTTGATTTATTTAACCACTTGTCCATTCAGTTTATGCATGGCACTTAGTGCATTTATTATGTGGATCAAAAGTTAGCGTGGGTTAATAGAGTGGGTGAAATTCAACTTTTAAGAAAGGAGAATGAACTGGAAAGGTGATTTGAAGGAATTAAAATGATTACATTTGGTGAAATGAAATTTTCTGGATCTGGGATGTTAAGTGGACACCTGCAGTGGAATCTATAGTGAGAATCTAACACCGATAAGTTTGGTCAAGTTGTTAGATTGGGAATAATCTAGAGAATTTCTGTTTTTTAGAACCACAGGTGTGGGATCACATGAACAGTTGAGAGACATGTGATGTGACAAAATCTTCTACTCATATTCATGTGATACATCATTGCTGATTAAGTGAGAAGGATTAGATGGATATTTGGATTGCCAAATGTCAAAATCAAGGAAGATGGACATGGGTAAGATTAATTGAAGTATTAATAAGAGCCAAGGGCAAAGAGAATCTGTTGATCTTCTCCAAAAAAAAGAAACAAAGACGGTGTGGACAGAGGAATAAATTAACTTGAAGTTTGCGGGTTTTGAAGGGCTCTTCTTTTAAAGTTGCATTTTGTGAGCCGTCCAGTAAACGGTTAGTGAACCAAGAAATGATGGTTCTTGCGCGTGGTAAAGGGCTGGCATTGAGACACGATTCAGTGGAGTTAAGACAACTCCAAGGTAGGGATCTTTTCTCACTTGTGATATTTTTGATTAGAGGCCATGTTGTGATTAGATATTAGACGTTTATTGTATTGATCTGAGCTCGGCTGGGTGTGAAAAGTCATTGGGTGGCGTGACAGTTTTGCCGAGTTCCCTTCTTTGTGACTAATATTATGATTTTCTTGTTGTAATGTGTATTATGCAGTTGTTCAAAATGATTTATGTGTTTGCTCAGTGTGTAGCGACTCAATTTTGGTCAATTGTCCAATGTGAATTTAATAACATGATTTGTTTTGGATATTATATTAATATATATCGCATGTGAAATATATTCAACTTTCGTTCTTTAAGATTGACATCATGTTCCACCGCCTCTTTTGGGGCACCTAAAATATTAGGTGATCACGGCAGTGAGTTCTGAAAGAAAAATAATATGTTTGTGAAGAAATTCTGGAAGGATTTTCAGAAATTGCCTTGGAGAGTTATTCAGCAGGTTCATCTGGGACCATAATATTTATTTTAGGATCAATGTCATTAATATGAAGAACGATCAGTGTAACTAAGTGGGTGGTGTAGTTTAGAGAATAAAGCTTTGTTTTGAAGAAGCTGATCTTCTGCATTGTCTTGGCATATCTGAAATGGTTGAAGACTCAGACATGGATTGATGTATAGACAATTAATTGAGGTTTCATCAATTGCCCGAATGTGAGTTATTTGCCTTGGCATTGTGCACTTGGTGAGTATGTGGGAACTATCTCTATGGGCTTTGCTTTCACCTGTGGGGGATCACCGTTTTTAGAATCTAGGGGTCTTTGAGACCAATGGCTAGAGTGTATTTGGAAAGAAGCCAGTTCTTGACTTTATTATTGATTCTTATAACATCATAGTGATTATAAATTTTAAATATGTGTTGAATTAAGAGTAATGTAAGAACTTGAACCATGTAATATACTTGGTTGGGATACTTTCAGGAGTATCGATGCAGGCCCAAGTGGCCAATTATTTTACTCGTGATGTGGACCCCGTGGTCATTGAAAACTGCTGATAGGTTTTATTGTATTCGATAGAGGTCCTCAGACAAAAGAGACTCGCCCGATTTTTCGTGGAGCTGGTGTTCAAGCTACCCGACATCCACGAGTATTCACGGTTAATGTGCTGTCAACGGACTTCGATTTTCAGGCATCACAATTACTGGGGCCGTTTCATGGAAATTATAACTGCATCTATAAACTTGATGTAGGCTTTTGAATCGCCCAAATTAGACTTGTACAACTCAAGTTATGGTCTCTTCGACTGCATAACTTAGCCGCTCAATGGTTTAGTCCAGCTGGGATCGTTAGGGGACTAGTTTCGAACTGAGTTCGAATTCATATGTGCGGGTCTATTATGGCTTGATCGTGATGGTGTTGTTGCTTAATATGAAATGACATTGTTTGCTGATGTTAATATATGCGGCATGATATTCGACATGAATAGTGTATTGTATGGACATTATATGCTTATTGATATAATTGTTCATGATGCATTGGCGATATGCATGAGTAGAGTTGTCCATATAGCATTCATCATATATGTGACATGGTATAGACATGCAATGGTGCATTACATTGCATATGCACAAGAACATCGCATTAAATGGGTGTGAGTGCACGTCTAACAAAGTCCCATGATTGATTAAAATGGTAAAGAAAATATGTGCCTGCATCGCTAGTTAGCGGATAGATCCTCCCTAAGTGAAAACCCCGCCATGGTCAGATATGGGCCCTCAATGCAGGAAAGACCATAAAAGTGTCTAGGTTTCATGAGTCAAGTAGTTAGACACCAAAATCATACCCATAAAAGGTGCATGATTTTAATATAAATTATCATTGTGATGTATCATCCAAAATTTTTGTTTATAAACAAATAAAATTTTTTTGAAATGATCATCGGATGTCATCCTAATTACATGATCACACATGGGCTTAGCGCTGTGTGAGGGAGTCAAGAAGACTCGAGCGCATGGTACATGATGAGTTGCATCTCATTTCAGCGGCATGACATGTAGGATTCCATATGAATCGCATGTTCCCGTTGGAATGAATGAGAAATGCCGAGTGAACATTGCATGCGCACTTAAAGCCAGGAGTACCTTAAAGAGTTATCCTTATCAGCATTACTCACCCCATCGTGGACCCCTTAGTACAAGTCAGCGCAGTGAGCTGACCATCCAAGACCGCATAAAGTAAGAAGGCCGACATGTGGTCTTGATAAACTTTCAGAAAAGTTCTGGAACAACTTGTACTAGCATCGCACTCTTGTATAAAAGAATTGTAATTAAATTTTCTGACTATCACAATATGGTCAGGTTTGTAATAATGGTAAGATGGTCATGATCTGACTCTTACGGACTGTATTTAAGTGTATTATTCTATATTTTAATTTAATGATAAATGGTCCTTAGAATGGACAACGGATATCGAGCTATATACACGTCCACAGTATTCCACGAAGCCGATGGATGATCAACGAATCCTCGAATTTTGAGGTGTCACAAAAGGCTTTTGTAATTAAGGACTATCTGTGCTCAGTATTTATGAAGTTATGAATGAAACTTCTTCTTCTGCTTACTTGATTGATTCCTATGGTGTATGGCATGCTAGATTAGGACATGTTAGTAGTTGATACATTAAGAAAATGCAAATTCTATGCCTTATCAATAACATTGGTTATTCAAGCTTAAGTAAATGTCAAATATGTGCCACTTCTACGCTAACTAGAAAGACATGTGGTTTAGTGACTAGAGAAACAAAACTGTTATAACTTATTCATTCTGATCTAGGAGATTTGAAACAAACCTCATACTGAGGAGTGTAAGAAATGAATTATGACCTTCATTGATGATTATTCTAGGTTCACTAGAGTTTACTTGCTTAAAATAAAGATGAATGCATTTGATATAGTTCTAAGCTATAAAGTCATGTAAAATCAACTTGATAGGAAAATCAAAAGGATTGGATCTAATAGAAGGGGTGAATACATCCCTTTAAATGATTATTGTGAAAATGAAGAAATAAGTCATGAAGTGACTCCTCCTTATTCACCTGAGTCAAATGGAGTTGCTAAAAGAAATAATAGGTAACGCCCAAAAGGCCCAGTATTTTTTATATATAATAATTTTGATGTATGTTTAGGTATAAAATAAATTAAATGAAAATTTTCCGTAATTTAAATGTCCTAAAGAAAAAGATATAACCTCGAAATTTTAGCGTAAAACCAATTAAATTTGGTAAAATAAGTCAAATGGGGACCCAAGGGTCCTAAATGAGAAGTATAAGTGCAAAAGTGTAAATGAAATGAAATAAAATTGAAATAAAAGTGAAATGAAGTGTTAAAATAGAAAAAATGAGAAAATGGGATTTAGTGTGCAAGCCAAATAGAGCCTTGTGAATAGGAGACATAAAGACCATATTTTGGCATTTAAGAGACATTCCTCTCATTAAGGCATTTTCATTTTTGAGAAAAAAGGAGAGAGCTAGGGTTTTTGAATGGGGAGATTTGTGAATTGCTCCATGAAAATCAAAGGCTAAAGTGATAAAAAACAAGGAGGAACCTTGGTATTGAAGCTTGAAAGATTTGAGATAAGACTCAAACCCTAAACCCCTTTTATTTGTGTTTGAGTTGGGGAAAACCCTAAATATAGATAAAAAGAGTTTTGTTTTGGTTGTAAATGAGTTTTGGGGTTGTGTTGGGTTGAGTTTTGAAGAGTATTGTTGGTTGGTATTGATTTGGATTAGTTTGGAGGAGTGGTTGTAAAAAGATAAATGTTTGGTTTTCAAAGGAAATGTTGTCAAACTTTTGTCAAAACCCTTGTTCTTGTTGTGGCTATAGATTAAGTTATAATCATCCAAATGAAGTGATTCCAATTGGTAAAGAAACATAAGAGATAGAGCTACAAATTTATAGAAGAGACTAAGAGAAAATTGTACCACTAAAGCTCTCGAATATGGGCTTAAAGGGGGGTTCGGGTATCTCACAGTTATGCCCTGTTTTGGGTGTATTGGTGGTGTTTTGGCCATAAAATGAGTTTCACTTATCCAATTTGAGTGATTAAAAATTATGGGTAAACTATAATTCTAGGGGAATAATTTACTTGAAGGAAGTGTATGAAAATTGTAACCCCAAAGTTCTCAAAAATCTGTCAAAGTTGAGCTATGTGCATATTCTGTTTTGCAAATTAGAGTAGTCTACATGTAACATGCAATAACTTGAGTTTTGGTGATCCAAATTGGGTGATTCCAATTGGAGAAGATACCTTAGAACCATAGCTTCAAATTAGTGAAGGAGCCATTACCAATTTATGGAGTTAAGACCCCATAAATTGAGAATAACAGTAGGTAATCTAGTGAGCTAACAATTTGGCATTAAAATGCCGTAACTTAAGTTTGGGACTGTTTTGGCTAAGTGTGTTTTGGAATTTATGAAAATAGATTGTTGGGATGATTAAAGGTCTTGGGAAGGAATATATGGTCTTGGAAATATTAACTTTTCTGCTAGACAAATTTATTTGGGAATTATTTGATTTTAGAAAGTGTTTTGTTACAAGTTGTCAAAGTGGATAGGTTAGGGTTTTGGGATGTTAAAGTTAAAAACTGGACCAATTGGTTTATAATATGATTTTGGGTGCTTGGGGGTTGGTTAGACCTTGGTATAAGCTAATAAAATCAATGTTTGAAGTTAATTTTGGACAACATTAGGATTGGTTTTGGTGAGACGTTTTAAAGGTACTTTTGTCTGGAAAAAAACAGCATGTTTTTCCCTATTTGTGTTATGTGGTTGAGGGCCTTAGAGAAGGAATTTTAAATTGAAAATTTTCAGAGATGTCATTGGATATATAAAGGACTAAACTGGAGAGTTTCATAACTTTTGAAGACCTTTTGAATAATTTTTGGGTAATAAAGTCCAGATAGTACAAAATTGGAGAATAACGGTCCTTGCATGTGGTGTTAGTGGCTGTTTGAGGTTTTTGACTTAATCTTCCTTTGGGGATGGTTTAGTTGATCAAGAGTACTGTTGGAAAAGGATTATAAGGCAGGGAAAAAATTTTAGTATTTTGGTTATGTGATGGATTAAAGTTTGGGAAACTAACAACCTATACAAAGGCTTGTATCTTGCCTTTATTTGCTAATGAGATTAAGAATACGATATTAGCTTCAAAATCAACCCTAACCAAAATCACTAGCACGCACGTGATAATATTGTTCTTTAATTGTATTGAATAGGGGCTAACGAGGAGAAAACTCGACTGAGACTCATGATATCCAGGATTGGAATCAAAGTGCAAAGCTGTTTGTTCTACACCTTTCTCTCATTATTTCAAATCTCTATCTCCAAAATGTTTGAATTGCATATTGAATTGTTTTAAATTGATTTGATGCAAATAAATTGTGAAATGAATTGCAAGTTGATTTAAGTTAAGAAATTTGAGAAATTGATTGATTGAGAAATGAATGACATTAAAATTGCATGAGTATTGAAATGATTTGTTTGTATAAAATACATACTATATTGTATTTCTATAAATGATTTAATGCCCTTAATAGAATGTTAAACGCACCTGAGTTAAGGATAGATTGGTATACCAATAAGAGTCGAACGTACTATTGTGGCATACTCAATCCGTAGCCTGGCCGTAGGGATGATCGGGTAGTGTACACCAACCGAAAGAATATATTTTTATAAAATCGTGTTTACAATTCACTTACAACCCGTAGGGACCACGGTGATTCGTTATCCTGTACATCGAAAGCATAGGTTAAATTCGATAAGGGCTAAAATGCAAAATGATAATGAGAATGAAAAAGTGCATGATTTATGATCTGAATGATTTGTTACACATGAGAATGCATAGTTTGAGATGACCAATGAATTGTAATTGATTAAATTGAAATATATCTTTATGTATGTATTGTACTGCATTGATCATTTAAGAAAGTACGAAAGCATTGTCTTATGAAATTGCATGATTTGATTTAAATTGAAATAAAGAGATGATCATATAGAATCACTAAGCATGAAAATGCTTAGCACGTAGTTTTTTATCTATGCGCATGTACCGAGTGAACATGAACGAAGGATAAGATCGAGGAGCGTAGAGTCATCAAGAAAGCTGTGGAGTAAAAGTATATACTCCGTCATATGCATCCATCCTACTTTTGAACAATTGATGTTTTGTGATCAAAAGAGTTATACTCTGAAACGATTTTGTATATTATTCTGAATGGGCATAGAATGCCTTCATTGTAAATGCATTTTGTTAAATGTAAATATTTATGGGGCTACCGAATTGAAATAACTTCCGCACATATTTGAAAGTGTTTATATGAAATGGAATGTCGGCCTAAACGGTTATTTTGTTTTTGTATATGTTTTGGTAAATGAACTCGGCTAGCAACCCAAACTCGGTTCGGATTCGCCAATCGTGTCGGGCCGGGAATGGGGTGCTACAATAGGACTCTTAAAGAGATGATGAATTCTCTACTTGTTAGTGCTTCAGCTCCTGATAATCTATGGGCTGAAGCCATATTGTCTGCATGTCGTTTACAAAATAGAATTTCATATAAGAAAACTGGTAAAACACCCTTTGAGTTATTGAAAGGTCATGCACCTAACCTTAAATATTTGAAAGTGTGGGGGTGTCTTGCCAAGGTTATTCTAATTGATCCTAAAAGAGGAAAATATGATCAAAGACTTTTGATTGCATGTTTATTGGGTATGCTAGTAATAGTGCGGCTTATAGATTTCTTTTTTTGAAAAGTGATGTTCTAGAATGCAACACTATTATTGAAACAAAAAATACTGAATTTTTTGGACATATTTTTCCATTTTTTGAAAAAATTTCTCATACACCCACAATTATAGATGATATAGAAAACTCATATGATGAGCATGTGCCCACTACTGTGGATGATATGGAAAGCTCTCATAATAAGTTGAGAAGGACTAAGAGACAAAGAAAAGAGGTTTCATTTAGAGATTATTTTTATACTTATTTGATTGAAAATGAACCATCCTCTTATTTTGAAGTACTTTCCTATGACGACATTATGGAAAGAAGATAACCGAAATTTCGACTCTATTTTAAAGAATCAAACATGGGAGTTAGTCGATTTACCTTTAGGAGCAAAACCTATTGGTTACAAGTGGATTTTCAAAAGAAAATATGTTTCATATGGTTCTATTGAAAAATATAAAGCTAAGTTAGTAGCCAAAGGTTTTTCATAAAATCAAAATGTTGACTATTTTGATACGTTTGCTCCTGTTATTAAGATTTCTTCCATTCGTATTTTGATTGTTTTAACTTCTATTCATAAACTTTTTATCCATCAAATGGATGTTAAAACAACTTTTTTAAATGGAGATTTAGAGGAAGAAATTTACATGTTACAACCTGAAGGTTGTATTACAACTGGACAAGAAAATAAAGTTTGCAAATTGAACAAGTCTTTATATGGTTTAAAACAAGCACCTAAATAGTGGCATGAGAAATTTGATAATGCTTTGTTGAAAATGGGTTTATCTGCCGTTGGATAAAATGTATATACAAAGTGTATAGAAAAAGAATGTGTAATCATTGCATTGTATGTAGATGATATGTTGATTTTTGGCACTAGCCTGAGTATGGTACATAGTACCAAGAGATTTTTAGCTTTACAGTTTGACATGAAAGATATGGGTAAAGCTAAGGTAATTTTGGGTGTGAAGATCACAAGGATGGGTGATAATATAATGTTATCATAAGAACATTAAGTTGAGAAAATACTCAAGAGGTTCGAACATTTTGATGCCAAACCTATGAGTACCCCTTATGATGCTAACACCCATGCATTTAATGAAAAATCCAGGTGATCCTGTGGGTCAAGCTGAGTATGCACAGATTATTGGGAGAATGATGCATTTGATGAACTTTTCTAGACCAGACATAGCATATGCAGTGCGTAGATTAAGTAAATACACACATAATCCCAATAATGATCACTGGAGTGCATTAGCTAGACTAATGAAATACTTAAGGGGTACCATGAACAATGGTATTCTATATAGTGGATTTCTCATTGTGTTGGAAGGATACAACAATGCTAACTAGATCTTTGTTTCAGATGAGATAAAATCCACAAGCGGTTATGTCTTTACTTTAGGAGGTGGTGTTGTTGCTTGGAAATCATCTAAACAAACCTTAATCCCTACTTCTACCATGGAGTCCAAATTTATAGCTCTTAACTACTAAAAGAAGCCGAGTGGTTGTATGAACTTCTTTGTCCGAATTCCTTTGGAATGTGCAATAACACCTTTGATGTTTATGCATTGTAATTACCAAGCAGCAATATCGATCACAAATAATAAAGCATTCAATGGGAAAGACAGACACTCGTCTAAGACATGAGGTTGTGAAACAACTATTAAAAGATGGAATTATTTCCATTGACTATGTAAAGATGGAAGTGAATTTGGTCGATCCTCTGACTAAACCTTTGGGAAGAAAATTAATTTTGGAAACATCGAGTGGAATAGGACTTAAGCCAATGTGAGATTAGCAGTGATGGGAACCCAATCTTTATGATTTGAGATCCCATGTAGAAGGTTCATATGGGTAATAACAAGTCACTTACTAATCCTACTAGCACCGACAAAAATGTTCCTTCCTATGGCGTGGTTATGGTGCTGGAATGTAGAATTTGAGAGGATGAGTAATACTCTTAATGATTTCATATCCCTTATGGTTGGTACATATAAATTTAGTATGCACTTGATGAAATCACCTATATAAGTGTGGAGTGAGGCCGCTCCCATGAAATCGTATGACAAAATTTCTAGAGCACTTATGAAATAATCAGGCAAGCGTATGGCCTAAATGCGCACAATGACTTAGAACAACAAGAATCATGATGTGTGGTGCTGATGATAAGGTCTCTAATTTACAATCAAGAGTACTCTAGTTCATAGAAGCTATACGCTTCACCAATACTCTGTAAATTAAATCTTATTCATCTATGTTTGGTTCATAGTTCATTGAACACCAAATTTAAGGCACTTACACCTTCTTCTATATTCCAAACAAAGTGTTTTAAATTCAAAAAATTTGTAATACAACCTTCTTTTTGAAAAATGTGGGGGATTGTTAGTAAACAATAGTTTTACAAAAAAATCTTGTCCCACATGGAAAAAAGACAAGAGTCTTTATTGGGTTTATATACTAAAACCTATTCATTGTTTTGTACATGACTTGAGAAGAGGGGAGTCCTTGCGCGCACAAGAAATTGGCCAAAAGCCTTATTTCAGTGTAAATAGATGGATTTTCCCCCTGCACGGGACACGTTTTGTTTTGCTCCAAAATTCTTTTGTTTTATTTGCCTACATAAAACCGTGGTTTTTGATGATTTAAAAATCAAAATGGTCCAAATCATAAAATCACAGTTCATTCATACTGTTTCTCCAATCCAAAACAGCCGGTTTGAATTCAAATTCTAAACAATTAATTTTGAATTTAATTCATAACGTTTGACATTGATTTCAGTCTTAATGACCAACAACCATAAATTTGAATTTCAAACCAATTGTTTCCTATAAATTGAGACGGGTTCTGGAGTTGAAAAACATATTTTCATCCATTCCATTCTTCCTCCCTCATATCTCCTCTGTTGTTCCTGGTCTAGATAAACCATCTAAAAAATTGTTGTACCATGGGGAATAAAATTCCTTAAGGCAATGTACAATTACACGACTCAGTTTGTTACACGTTTATTTTTTTCTTGTATACAAGGATTTTGCTACTACAGTGCATTCCGCCGATCACAGTTCAGCTTCAAATTCTGCTACTGTTTTGACGATCACTGCCCACCCAGATTTCTTTGATTCAGTCAATTGCTTCACATTCAAACGCATGTACCGGCTATAACACGAATTAATTAAATAAAATAAATTATTAACATAATTTCAATTATTTGAATAAATTAATATATAAGAAAATTTTAGAAATTAAATCTTAAAAAATTTAAATTTTTATATACAAGGTAATAAACTACTTTTAGAATTTTAAAGTAAATAATTATCAATATATTAAAGCACTTAAGATAATAAAAAAAAGTGATAAGTATTATCTTAATTATATTTACGTCAATTATCTTTGCACACAAGTTTTCTTATTTATTTTTAAATAGTATTGTTCAATGGTTTTTAATAAAGTTCAGTCCACATGATTGTGGACCCCTTGGATGACTGCCAAATGGCAACCATCAGATAGGGGTTTTCTTATGAGAGTAATATAAAAAGAAGCTTTAGGGTTTCATTAAAAGAGGAGGTGGGAGACCATTTTGGGGGGAAGGCAGTCGGGGGTTTTCATTTTTTGTGAGGGGAGCCATTTTTGGGAGGAGGAATTTATTTTCTTGGAATCTATGGGTGCATAGAGAACAGAGTGGTTTTTGCATTGAAATGAAGTCAAGTTTTTAATTTTTATTTCGCTTACGATAAGTTCCCTGCCTCTATATACGAACCCAGCCTGTAATCGTTAAATTCAATTTAATTTCGCATCCGAGTTTATACGCTGATGACTATACGCTCGGTGTTCCGCATCTCAAGAAATAAAATTAAATCTAATAATATAAATGCTCATTTGCATATATGAATGAACTTTTTACGACTGAACCCATTTGTATTTTATCTCATCCATGTAGTTCAAAATGTGGGGTATGATTCACGAGGAAAGTCTTCTCAATTAATAATGGCATTTTTTAAAGTCAAGGTATGATAGATTCTTGATTTGCTACAAATGTATCAGAAATTTTGAGTAAACTTTTATGGGAAATGTGGGCGCTTGAACTAAGTGGAGATATTTGGAGGGTTTGGGTCATAGGCAGGGTTAAAATTTTCGGATATATCGGTTGACATATCGTCGATATATCGGATATCGGTTAGGTTCGAAATGGTATCGATAATCAATAATCGATCGATTGAAATTGTGGGAAAATGTCAGTAATAGCATTGATATATCGTCGATAACCGAAACATTGTGAAAATGTCGAAATTATGGAACACACACGTGTTAGTTATTTTCGATAAAATATCGGAGATATATCGCAATATATCGTGATATATCGAGATATATCCAAAGGCATCCAACGACCGAGATCTTCCTACAGATGATCTAATGGCCCAGATTGCACCCATATTTTGAAATTATTCCAATGGCTATTTCCAAGGGTCATATTTGAATTTGCTTTGATCCTACGACCCATATTTCACCCCAATTTTGAATGCTCTCCAAGGGTCGGATTTGCGATCCAAGGGTCATATTTGAAATTCTAACTTGATCCAACGGTTACTGAACGGTTTAAAAAAGATCTAACGTTCAAATTTGCACCCAAATTAAATCAAATTGTTAGAATTAAATTACAAATATTTTTTTACCATCCAACAGCTAGTTTGACCTAAAAAAAAATCTATAAGTACCTTTAAAATTATTCAATTCGATCACAAATTCTCTTTACTCATATCCAATTTTCATTTCACTTCAATTTTTTTTTTCTTTGTGATATCTTTTTAAAAAAGTATGAATTTTGGTGTTGAAGATTTCAAGTTTTAAGTTTCAACAAGGTTAATTAAGGTATGTATTTATGTTAATTTACTTTTAAATTCTCAGTATTATAATGTAATTTCAATGTATATATTTGATTATTAATATCATTTTTACACTTTTATAAAGTATTTTCATGAATTTCAAAGTTTTTTTGTTAATTTTCGATATATCGATATTCATGTAAAAATATTCATCGATTTATCTTTGATATATTAATAAAATTCAAGTACCGATATATCCATCGAAACCGATATTTCAAACCTTGGTCATAGGAATGCGTGTATATATGGGTATTTGGATGAAGATTATGCATTTTGTTTCACGAGGTATCATCATATAGATGTGGTAAACATGGGAATGTGTGACAAAGGAGTGGTCAGTTTGATTTTGGGCTATTTGTTATTATTTAATAGTATTTTTTTTTCTCGTTGTCGTTTATTTGCCATCATTATACTTATTAATATATGTAAATCTCATTCATGCTGTTCATTAATATTCCTCATTATTATTACATTTTTATCTCATCTATTACTCATCTTGTTATGCCTTATTCATTACTTATTATGTGGTTTATTAAAATTTTCTCATTATTAGCAATCACCCGCCTTATATATTTCTAAACATGTGCTTACTTTGTCTGAATTAATCAAATGTATTTTTGTTTCATATTTTTCAAGGTATATTTTTTCCTTCTAACTAATGTCATGCTTTTATCCCCAATAGATACAGTGTATTTTTATTCTAGATATATTTCTCTTTAATTTCCTCTCACCTAATTCTCATGATCTTCCTTAACTTTATCTCTCTTAATTTTCATGTTTGTTACATAATTTTCTCTCCTTTATGCTTGGTAAGAAATTTTCTCTCTTGTTTTTTTATGTTTGATAAATAATTTTCTCTTCCTAATTTTCATGTTTGGTGAATAATTTTATCTCATAATTTTCATGTTTATAAGTAATTTTCTCACCTAATTTTCATATTTGGTAAATAATTTTCTCTCTCCTAATTTTCATGCTTGGTAGATAATACTTATCTCTCTAATTTTCATGCTTGGTAGATAATATTTATCTTCCTAATTTTCATTTTTGGTAAATAATTTTATCTCTCGTAATTTTCATGCTTGATAATTAATTTTCTCTCAGTGCACACACTCATTTTCACAAGCACTACACCCACTCATCCTTCACATACACATTATCAATTTCTTTCTCACCTTACATATTTGAATTGATTCGATTCCTCCCTTATCAACCTTACATATTTAATTCCTTTATTTCTTCAACATGTACAGTTAATATTTATAATTCATTACTCATCATTTCACCTCACTTCCTTACATTCACAATTAATCGCACATTATTTTAGATTTACTATTTCATCATTATTTTTTTCTTTTCTTGCAATTTAGATGCATTGTATTCATTATTATTACTTTGTATTATTTTGCTTCAATAACAATAATTGGCTTCCTTTAAACTTAACCTATGTGGTCCAACCCATTTGGTCTGTTGACCAGCCCATAGACCCATTTGACTAGGTTCTCCAACCCGTCGCATTAAGCCTTTGACCAAGCCCTTTGAACTAAGCTCATAGACCCATTTCATTAAGCCTTTGACCTGGCCCATCAAGTCCTTTGATCAACCCATTAAGTTCTTTGACCAAAGCAATTAAGCCTTTTGACCATCCCATTAAGACATTTGACTAACCCTTTAAGACCTTTGACCAAACCTATTAGGCCATTTGACCAACCTGTTAGGCTCTTTGACCATATCATTTGACTACATTTTTAGCCTATTAAGCTCTCACCCTTAATTTTTTATAATTTCAAATCTCAAAATTTAAAGTACCCAATTTCAATAATCAAGTCCCCAATTTCAAATTTCAAATTTCAAATTTCAAATTTTCAAGTTTTCAATTTAAAAATTACAAAATTCTCAATTTCAAAATTTCAAGTTTTCAATTTAAAAATTACAAAATTCATAATTTCAAAATTCAAGTGCCCTTAATTTCAAATTTCTAAATTCCCAACTTCAAGCTTCCAAATCCCAAATTTCAAGATTCAAAAAGGCCCTAATTTCTAAATGACAAATTTCAAATTTCCAAATCTCAATTTCAAGATTCAAAAGTGTCATAGTCTCAAATTTCTAAAATTCAAGTCCCCAAAAATTTCAAATTTCAAATTTCCAAAATCTGAATTCAAAATTCTCAAATTTCAAATTTCAACTTCAAACTTCCATCTTCCAAAACTTCAATTTCAAACCAGTTTTCAGAAACTTCAATCCTATGATTAATCATATTATTCCAATAAAATGGGGTCTTGTGGGGTTAATAAATGGGCTTGGATAGGACCCGACATTCTATGTACCATTTTAATAAACAATTTGACATCTAATCTATAACCAATTTCCACCACCATGAAGATCTTGTATTTAGTATCAAGACTAACATCATTCAATTTATAAAGGCTTCTCCGATTCGCTGTCTGTGTACACATTTTTCCCATCTGACTTCGCTTATTTATTTATATGTTTATTCATTTATATATGTTCGTTTATTGTAATCAAGTATTTCTCGTTTTTATCCACTGGGATCGACAGCTGCTATTCTTAGTTTATTTAGCAGAGCATCACTTTGTCTTGGGCGCAGCACGTCTATCATACATTCCCCGATAAGAACCTAACCCTCAAACTTAGACCTCGCTTTTTCCTGTGACTTGTCGTTATCGCAATCACATTTGCGCTTTTTCTTTCTTATTTTGATTTTCTTTTTAAAAATAAAATAAAATAAACAAGTGGTGACTCCAAACCGTTTTTAAAAATAAAAACGAATCTCGTTTTTTAAGTAGAAAACAAGTGATAATAACTTAAAATGGGTCCACAAATGGCTTAATCTATTGTGATTGTCATGCTAGTTTCTGTCACAATTTAAATGCTATTGACACAGATTTGATACCCATTTTGTGCTTTCTGTATGCTTGATTATTGGTAGCATACTGAGAGGTTTAATTTGTTGATTGTACCTTTCACATGCTTAATTGTTGTATCATTAATATTGGTTGGTTGACTTTGTTGGTTGACACTTTTACTCATCTTGTTATGTCACTTACTTCTTGTGGTATGCTTATTATATTCACCTTGACACCTATTATTTTATCATTGTTATATATTCCACTTATTTTGATGTGTTGATTGTTTTGCTTGACTATTCTCATAGTGTGTTGACTTCCTCTCACTATTTGATATTTTATCTCATTCCATATATACTCTTATTTTTGCAAACTTAATTTGTTATGATCCATTTGATTATATTGGTTGGATATTTTATTTATCAAAGCATGTTGATTCCTTCTATCAGACATTACTCTCTTACTCATCCCGATACGACATTTTGATCGATTGTTTATCCTTAGCTTCTCCATAACATGTTGATTCTCTTCTTTGTATATTCATCTTGATCACCCCTCTTATCATGTTGTTTTTTTGTTATATGTTCATCTTGCTCATCATATACTCCTTAGATTATGTGTAGATATGGATGATGTACCTATGTTCAGATGACCTGACTGTTGTACGATCGCTTTCACCTCGCTGATTAAGATGCTGCATGTCTATGTGGGACACACATGTATCCACTTTACCTCCAAACCCCTAGTCTTGGTTGATCTATCTCTCTTGGTTGTGTGTTTGATTGGAGACTTAGTGCTCCTTGTTTTCTCTTTGACCGAGCTAGTGACTATGAACAAGGTCTAGTGATGGGCTATATCCATGTTTGGGAGCATTATGGAGGTAGTCGACATATTGATGTTGAGGAGTCTGATCTTTGAAGACTTGTATAACCCAAAGCTAGATTTTAGGATACTTGTGTGACCGGTGTACCTTTTCAGTTTTAGATGTCATTTAGGTTTTTCAATTGCACCCACATGTTCAGTATACACTTAGTTTATCCCTAAGTGTTGAGAGTAGTGAGAGCCTTTACCATAGGCCGCCCCTTGGGATGTCGAGGAAGTGCATGTGTGGAGATGATGACCACCTTGCATGGAAACGCCCCCATCTCTTTGAAGACGTGTAGGAGGTTGTGTACCACTAGAGGGTACAATCACTCCTGCTAGGGACCCCTTTAAAAGACACACCCTTATCTTTTAGAGCCACCATGACCTTGTAGGTTGAGTTTAGATCCTACCGATTATAACTCTCATCTTACATGTGGGTGCATCTGTGAGCCTTCAAGGTTGGTTTAGTCATGTTATGGATCCAAAGAGCTCCAGTTTGGTTTCCTCTCGAGGGTATACAGAGATTGATCAGAGTATTGGGTTTTAGTAGAAGAGTTTTCTACATAGTGTTGACTTATCTATTTCTATTTCAGTCCTGCATTCACCTATTAATTGTGCTCAGCTCGGGTAGTATCTTAGTAAGTTCTACTACATTTTTGGAGGCTTATTTTGTGATACAGTATGGGATCACCTTCTTGGATTAGATTTTGGGGCAAACTAGTTCCCACGATAGATCATATACTTATGGATTCTTAGTTGGTTATAGTTGATAAGTTTGCCTCAGCTATTTCCTCGATTCAATAGACCATATCGAGACTTAGTTAGAGGATGGATGGGCAGTAGGCCTTGCATGACCAGATTCTAGATGAGACTAAGTATAATTATGTGGCACCCCCACCCTCACTATTTGTTCAGTTGACAGTTTCTTATGAGCCACTAGTTCTTCACGGTCAGATAGAGGTGGCAATGCCACTAGCTACAATGCTTGTTTCAGCTACTAATGATACATGTGCACGTATGGATAGGCAGGAGCAGTGTTTTCAACAGATGCGACTCTTTGATGGAGTTACCAGTTGGAATGATTTTGATAGTGCACCTATGAGAAAATTACGACCTGATTTTAGGATGTCAAAGATTGAGATATACTAGTAGGGGTTGCCCTTGCGTCCACTTGAGATTGTGCATTATTGTCATGGGGGCTCATAGACTTGATGTGACTTAAATGCTTATGTTATTCCCTATGTCGCTTAGCAGTGTTGCCTAGGCTTGGTATGCTTTCTTAAATGTTTCTTGTCATCGGACTTGGGAGGATTTGACCCAGGAGTTTTTGAGACATTTCGCTTTCAACACAGTGGTCGATGTCTCGAGGAGAGAGTTAGAGGCCATGAGATCAGATGTTATCTTCACCAACCTCCACATAGGCATGTGCCTAAGTTTTGGATGACATATGGTGCCATCATGCTTCTTCCTTTAGGAGATGTTTCTTTGTTGATTGGGGTTGATTCATGGTAGATGCAAATGATTGGTTGATTTGATGATCATTTGATGTTGCTCGACCTTCACTTTAAGGTATACCAAATTTAAGATATATTCATTCTATGGAAGTTATAGACTTTTGATAACCCACATGGTCACCTATTTAATGATGGTCATTGATTTGGTGGTATGGTGTTACTACATCTCATTCAACACAGTCTCTCCTAATTTTTGGATTTGGTTCATAGTTTTGGATATCAACATATGATTCTCGATGGATTTACCTTAGTGAGGATTGTTTTCATCCATACTTTTAGTGGTGCAGCTCCACATGATTGCTTTTGGATTCTTAGCATAACTCCACATGTATCATCCGCCTAATCCTCACACAATGAGTAAATAAGTGATTTATCGAAGTAGTCCTTAAATGTTCATTAGTTCCATAATATTAGTCTAACATACCCCAAGCAACTGCTCCATACTCTCAAGAATCTCCATCTTTGTGTCACTCAAAGGGCTTCCTGAAAATCAGAGCAAGATACAGTCCTTTTCTGGGTACACGCTACTAATATTCTGAACAAGCAACTTCAAGAACAATACCACTTAAATAAATTCAGAATTTCGAACTATGACATTCTTTCAAGTTTAGCAGAAAAAAATATTTAACATCGATCCAATCCTAGATGAAGCTTAGTCTTTCAAATTGGATTACAAAGAACAGTGACTAACTAATCAGGTAAATTCACTGAAATTACAAACGAACTGAAATAGATGAACTCCAAAAAATTTCCAAATTCATTAAATCAAACAATAATGAAAAACAAAATTTTAATAGAGAAAACCAGCTCGAAACTTCACACCAGATCACTGCTCAATTCCAAGAAAAACTAACTAAAATGCTACTCTAAAAACTAAATAAAAGAAAAGAAAAATAAAAAATATATACAAAGGAGTTCTAGCTACCTAGAAGTTCTTGGTTTTGTGGAAAAACTACACATAGTGCCCTAGATGCGTCTATTTATAGATTTTCAAATGATGGGCCGCCCTTTAAGGATGAAATTGTGGATCCCTAAAAATTCTGGCCCAATTGGTTGCTTTGTCGCGACATAGAAAATCATGTTGCGACATAGTTGTCATCTTTGTTCCCCAGCTCTTGTCGTGGCTTGTAGTTTCTATCAACACATAATTTTGAGTTTTCTTCTTGGATTATGTCACGACATAATTTGACAATGTCGTGACATAATTCTGCTGAAGTTGTCTAGTGATTGTCGTGACATGAGTGTCTCAGGACATGACACAAAACTTTAAATATTTTTGCCTTCAAATTCTTACTCGTCGCGACCTTTTGCCATGTCGCGACATTCTGTGGTTCTTCTCTACCTTTGTCAGCGATGCAGCTCTTACGCTCATGTTGTTGTTGTCGCGATAGACCTTTTCTTTGTCGTAACATAGTCTTGTTGTCTTGCACTGCTGAGACTGAACTCTGTGTCACGATAAACTCAATAGATGTCGCGACATATTTCCTTCTTTGATCATTGTCACTGGCTGAACTGTTTGTTGTAACATTGAAATCTTTGTCACAACAAACTTGTCTTGGATTGTCTCATTTCTCTTCCATTTTCTGTCGCGACATAAAACTTCTTTGTCACGATAGAGATCTATTACTCTACAACTTTTATTGTTGTGACATAAATTTTATTATTGAGACAAACTCTACTGCCATTTCTTAGTCATTGTCACGACAAAGATAATAATATTGCAACATTGTGGTTCAAAAACTTTTCAATCATTGTCGCGACAGGGATCTTTATCTTCAGTGCTTCATTATGTTGCGACATAATTTTCTATGTAGCAACATTTTTCTTGTAATTCTTCTCAGCTTTTGTCCCGACAATAGATGTCTTTGTCACGACAGAGTTCACCTCAACCTTATGTTGTGTTTGTCGCAACATAAAACTTCTCTGTTGCGACAAAGTCTTCTTGCTCTTCAATGTTGACTTCTAGATCCGTCACAAAAACTTATCGCCTCATAATATGATATCGAAACGTTCACGGTTTCACTCATCAATTTTCCTTATGATCAATGCGTCGCCATATTATAAATCCTTTGTCGCGACAAAGTTTTGTCTTTTGACTTCCTTTATGTTTCAACACTCACTTCTTTGTCTTAACATTTATCAATCAATTTCTCTCATATTATGTCGCGACAGAGTTGTGAGATGTCGCGACAAACTTCATTTCTGGCTTTAGTTCAGTTTGATCTTTGTTACGACATAACGTTGCTTGTTGCAACATAGCTTTTGTTGGTTCATTGAGATTATGTCACGACAATCTAAAATTGTGTTGTGACATTTCTGCCTTGGCCAAATTTTCTGCTTTTCTTGCAGGAATTGTCTCTTTTTTATTTAAAACTTGCAAAACACAAAGTTGGTGAATATTCTATAATTCAGCATTAAAATGAATCATAAACTTCTAAAAATATGCCAGAAAAATGGATTAAAAATATATGAGTTTAGGACTCATCAAATTTCCTCAAACTTAAAGTTTTGCTTGTCCCTAAGCAAATAAAAGAAAATTTTGTTTGTCCTCAAACAATTTAGATTTTATTTTTTATGACATTTTTCTGTTGAAATCCAATACACTTGGCGTAAAACATAAGTTGGGCTCAGGAAAATTATTTTACCATGTTTCCACCTGTAATCGTAAGATTTTCAATTAAGTTCACTAAACAACCCAAATAATTTATATATGAAACAATTCAATTATTAAATCCCGATTTAGAGTGTGTACAGTTTTCTCTTCTTCCTTAGCAGACGCTTAATCTTCTTAGGATAATACTCGATAGCATACTTTTCCTTTATTTTAAAGTCTCATATGCTTGTTTGTCATACACTCCACCAATGTAAGCATATACCACCTTCAGAATCAATTGGGTCTTTTAGTCTTATAATGAGTGGCTTAGGTAATTGGGTAAATAATTAGACAATTTAGGCTCAATTTTACCCAGATTTCACTTACAACTTAACATACTTGCCTTCATCATGTATCCTTGATTTTTCCATTGATGTCAACTCTCTAACCTCCCCATTTGGTTTGGTACATCTTTCTGCATACTCTCTATTGTGATATTTTTCTTAACCACACTCAAGACTATAAATTCTCCTCCTCCTTTTTGAAGCTTTTTCACTTTTCATCTTTAATCAAGGTTTATGGAATAGTGCAATTTTTTGCCTTTTTAAGCTTTCTTCCACCCTTAACGAACTTTGGGTCAGCAACTCCCATACCAATTGGCATTAGGGTACTAGGTGGTAAAACACCCTTAATAACTTAATTGTTCAAGGGATGAAGGCTACAAGACCAAACTCATTCCACCTTGATACTTTTCTTTTCACAGCTTCTTTATTTCATTCTTTTCATTTTTCATTATCTCAATTGATTTTCCTCTCTCAACCCTTCTTATCCTTCTTCATAATTTGAAATAATATTCCCCCAAACTTGTCCTCTTCTATCATTGATGTATTTGTCATATAATCTAGGCAAATAAGGGTTCTTTACTGTAGGATTATGTTCAAGGGAGGATCTAGGCTTTTCATTTGCTGGTTGATGATGAAATTGGCTATTGGCTCAAATAAGGAACTAATGTATATGCTTATGCATATTATAAGGGTAGGCTTTGAAAGGCTCAATCTTCCAAGAATGGCCTATATCACTTCCTATTAGTGGTATTGCTTAAGATTTCGCCTTAACTAATAATCTAACAAGTTTTAGGACATTTGGAGATTTAACTGTGATAGATCCCAGAAGATGTCCCTAATCTTAGCACAATTTGTTTAAGAGATACTTTTGACCATGTGTAGTTTTTATCAAGATTCACACACCAAACTGCGATAAAACATAATCATAGTCTTATTTGTTCCACTCACTTGTTACAACAAATTTTCCTTATTCTGAAGTTCAAATCACATTTATTAATATCCTTACAACTTCGCTCATCTCATCCCACCTTCACCATCTATCAAATTTGTTTGGTTCCTGGATATGTTACTATGCTATTTTACAAGTTAAAAGCTTATTTAAATTAAACCATTCAATTCAGAGAAATTTAACACAGTAACAATTCAATTCCATAATCTTTCAAATTCTACCAAACAATTCACAACTTTTCAGCAAATCAACCCAGGAAAATTGGTTTCTCTATTATTCAGCAAAGCTATACACTAAAAGTCATCAATTTCTCATTATTTAAAATCAAGGAAAGAAAAATAAAATAGCCACAAAAGAAATGCAAAATGAGAGTGGACACCAAGTCTTGCAAATGATTTTTCATTTAAGTTTCCAGGTATGAGAGATTTGGTTACAAAGAATGAGGGATAAGGAGGAAAATCATTGTAATCATTTTGAAGATTTTGGCTGCTTCCATTTTCAAGTATTCTTCAACTTTCTCGACCGGGGTTAGTTCTTTCCTTCCTATTGTACCTGAGGTTTTATTTTGAGATGATGCTTTACAAGGTACAAACGGTGTTTCTTCACTTGGATTCGGGTTAGAAAAGGGTATTAGAGGGCCTGTGACGTCCTTAGGGACTATTGTGTAAGGCACACAAATGAAATCTGAATTTGTGGAGGACACCTTCTTGCCTCGAGAATGTTTTCTTTCTCAGCCCACCTAAAATCTTTTACAAGTCTCAGAATTCACGCGCTCTAGCCACGACTCCATGAGTGCCCTGTTGTTGACTTGCTCATAAGTCATCAGTCTAACGCTTTCTTTGCAATGCTGAAGACTATTTAGCCAATCTCTATCCCTTGATTCTAAGGCTGCCTTCATAGCTTTGTCTCTATCCTCCAACATTTTCACTCAATTTGCCTAATGTATGCATGTCTCTGCCTAAAGGCTACTTCTCTATCTCTTATCACTGTGCTCCATTCTGAATCCCTTTTTTCCAATTATGCTCTCCATTCTAAATCGATTTGCTTTATTTCTTCTCCCCAATATTGATCTCTTTTTTTCAATTCCTTGACCAAATATTCGTCTCTCATCTGTAGCTGCAATTTCAGTTGTCTGTCCCTTTCTTGCATTTCTTCTCTCATTTGTTTCATATCTCCTTAAATTTTGCATTATTGTCCTTGCTGTCCTGAGCTCTCAATTGTCCCTTGAGGGGTTTCCCTTACATCTAGAGATACATTCCAAATGGGGCTCAAGCTTCTCTGAATCTCTTGCTACTCTTGGGGTGGACTTTCCCACTATACTGGCTCATTATCTATTTCATCCACTTCTTCTTCTTCTGTTTCCATTTCCTTCTCCTTGCCTCTATTTTTAGGACCTTCACAATCTGCCATCGTCGAGGAGAAGCCTTAGGGCATGTTTCTTCATTTTCCCAATCTCCATCTACTCCCCCAAGAAGGCAAAGTCTGGTGATTGTAGCTGGGTGTGGAATCAAGCCCCTGTATTTGCTTTTGTAGTAACTCATAATGGAATTCTCAATTATCTTCCCCACATTGATTTTATACCCCTTCAGCACGTACAGGAGTATTGCTTCATTCTTTCTCACTATGCTGAGGTGCTTTGATGGCAATAGGACTGAGCTGATAAAGTAGAACCATACATTAGCTTCTTCTGTCAAAGAGCCCCTAGCAATGGATTCATGTGGGGTTTTCCTTATTGCCTTCCATTTTCCTTTCCACTATCTTCTGGTACTCTGGTTCTTTTAACAATTTCTTGAATTTTGACTCATCTTTCTACACTTTCAGATTGAACATTTCATTTATCATTTCTCTACTGAAAGATATCCATTTTCCTCTTACATACACCTTCTTTCCTTTTTCTCCCACCATGTCAGCATAAAACTCTTTGACCAATGCAACTAATCCAAGTGACTTGTGCTCGCCAAGTATTTTCCTTCCTCTCCTCTCCAGCATTTCAATGAAGGGTGAGATGAGCTTGTCGGAACCTCACAATGAAACCCCTATCTTTAGACCTTTTTCCATTAAAAACAAAGGCTTCTTTGGTTTAAAACAAAATCTTCCGACCTTCATTCCTCGGATCCGTCAGCCTTCTTTCAAATTCTTTTATCTTTTGGTTTCTTCAAATTGGTTGCTCAATCTCTGCTCCTATTTCTTCTGCCTTTCAATCTAATAATGTTCTCTGACTGAAGTTTCTTGTAATCAAGCCTCTCGCTCCTCTCGTACTTTCCATCATTTCGTTCAGGTTAGGAAAAAGGTGCAACAACTCAGACATAGTCAGAATAAGGTTTTAGGAATCTAAGGTTTTCGAAAGGGAAAGAGAGAGATTTGGTGACTGAAGATGAGTGGGTTGATGGTTTTATGAAGAAAGTGGCCTTTTAGATTTCAAAAATTATCTATTTATGGGCCAAATGGTTTGTTGTGCCTTCATTAAATGTCGCAACAAAAACTAACCTAGGGTTAATTCCCTTTTTAACTATATGTCGTGACATAGAGAAATAATGTCGCGACATAGTTTTTGCAATCAATTAAAGGCTAGGTCAGTCCTTTGTTGCGATAGAGCAAGAATGTCACGACATAAAAATATGATGTTCAAGTGTACTTATGTTGCGACATAGAAAAACATTGTAGTGACACAGTTTGTGCATCTCAAGTTAACTAATGTTGCGACATAAAATGTTATTTTGCGACATAATTTCCTACAACTTCTAAAATGCTCATCCAATCTTCGTCGCGACAATGAGAAACAATGTTGCAATAGAGTTTTGGTAGTGATGTCACAACAACATAAAATATGTCGCGACATTGAAATTTTTTTCCAATTGCACAATTCACATTCTTCAATCAAGTAACATTCAAAACAATGTGCATTCATTCATACCAATCATAACATACTAGGAAACAAATTTAATTCACTGTGTTAGAATCCTCAACAAAGCATGAACAACATATTTTATTTCTTCTTTTAACATAATTTAACAAGATGATATTCATAGTATTCAAAGAATAGAACAACAAAGCTACTATTCATTTTCTTCGCTCTATAAAAATACATTCCCTAAATCTTCAACTACAGATATCACAGCGAACAAAGTTAGGAATGGAAATACTCCCCTTTGTAGCACTTTCTGCATAATCAGTTTGAGAGAGTGTTCTTTCTAATAAAATCCATTTATAATTCAGCCTATCAGTTCCTCGAAAAAAATCAGCAAAAACAAAAATAAAAAATTCTCAAACAAATTTAAAAACTAAACTTCCAAACACACCAATATTAACAACAAATCAAGTAGTTGTGAAAATTAAAATTATCAGTTGCCTCCCAAGGAGTCGCTTCATGTTTAATGTCTTTAGCTAGACATTTGCCAAATGTTTTCTTTCAAAGAAAATTCTTCCATCTCTTTCAAATCAATAATCTTTCATTTATGTCCCCTCCGTTGTAATAAGCTCAATATCTGACCATTCACTTTAAACTCACTTCCAGAATCAATTTTCAGTGTCACTACTTCAAATGGTGTACTTTACTACTATGTAGGGATCACTCCATCTTGACTTCAGTTTTCCTAGAAACAGCTTGAGCTTGGAATTGTATAATAGGACTTGTACTCCTTCTTTGAATTCCTTCCTCAAAATCTTCTGATCCTGCCACTTCTTTGTCTTATCTTTGTAGATTCTGGCATTATCATGCTTCACCTTTAACTCTTCCAATTTTTATTCATTTGAGTAATCTTTCTTCTTCGTGCCTGAAAATCACAATTCAGCTGATGGCCCACATAGCTTTATATTCGAGTTCCAAAGGGAGATGACAAGGTTTTCCAATACAATTCTCAGACTGAGTTTCAGAAGTAGTTCTATAAGCCCACAATGCATCATCTAGCTTTTTACGCACTCAATCTTTCTCGCTTTGTATTCATTGTTTTCTCCAAAATTTTCTTTATCTCCCTATTGGAAATTTCTGCTTGCCCATTTGACTAAGAGTGATAAGCCAATCCCATTACATGTCTAATTCTATATCTACTCATGAGTTTTGCAAAAACTTTATTTGCAAAATGGCTTCCCCCATCACTAATGATTGTTCTGGGTGCTCCAAATCTGCTCAAAATATTTCTTTATATAAACCTAGCCATTGTGTTAGCATCATTCCTGGGACAAGCTATTACTTCCACCCATTTGGATACATAATCCATAACTAGGAGGATGTATAGATTTCCAAATTATGATGGGAAAGGTCCCATGAAGTCTATCCCCCAAACATAAAAATCAAGACCACCAGGATTCCTCAGAGGATATCTCATTTCTTCGCGCGATGCCGGCCTATTCTCTCGACATTTATCACAATGTTTTGACCATTCAAAACGGCCAATAAAGCAGCCAATAAAACCTAATCGAGAATTTAGCGGGTTGTTCTATTCTCCTACAAAATGTCCCCTCCATATGGTGATGCACACATTTATCAATAATTTCACCTTTGTTCTCGCTTTTGGTACACATCTCCCGATAATCATATCGCTTCCTTCCGGGAAAGAAGGGATCATCCCAAATATAGAATCTGATATCAGTTCTCAACTTTCTTTTCTGTTGGTTGTTGAATTCATATGGCATAATTCCACAAACTAAGTAATTCACAACATCAACATACCAGGGTGCTTGGACTGATAACATAAACAGCTGCTCATTAAGAAAGTTTTCTGCTACTTCACTTCCTTTTTATTCTTCAGTAGTTTTTTCCAATCTAGACAAGTGATTAGCTATCACATAATCACTACCCTTCTTGTCTTTATTTCTATATCAAATTCTTGTAACAATAATACCCATTTGATCAGTCTTGGCTTGGCATCTTTCTTATCCATCAGATATCTAATTGCAGCATGATCAATGTGTATTATAACATGGGACCCCAATATGTAAGGCCTGATTTTTTCACAAGCGAACACAATTGCCAACATCTCTTTTTCGGTTGTAGAATAGTTCTCTTGAGCCTCATTGAAGGTTTTGCTGGCATAGTATATGGCCTTGAACATCTTCTCAGTTCTTTATCCCAACACAACTCCCATTGCATAGTCACTGGCATCACACATAATTTCAAACTCCTTGTTCCAATCAAGCATTACCATGATAGGGGCTATAACCAATCTGGATTTAATTTCATTAAATGCAGCTTTGTATGATTCATCAAAATCAAACTTTGCATCTTTTTCCAGCAGTCTGCATAATGGTCTAGAGATTTTTAAGAAGTCCTTTATGAATCTCTTGTAAAAACCAGCATGTCCTAGGAAACTTCTTATCCCTTTGACTGCTGTAGGTGGCAGGAGAGTTTTTATGATAGAAACCTTTGCTTGGTCTACTTCTAACCCAACTGTGGAAATTTTGTGCCCTAAGACAATACCCTCTATTACCATGAAATGGCATTTTTCCCAATTTAAGGCTAAATTTTTGTCTTAACACCTCTGAAGTACTGTTCAAATTTTCCACACATTTCTCAAAACTGGATCCATATACTGAGAAATCATCCATGAAGATTTTCATAGCCTCTTCCACCAAATCTGAAAACATAGACAACATACATCTTTGGAAGGTGGCAAGAGCATTACATAATCCAAATGGCATTCTTCTTAAAGAAAAAGTTGCATAAGGACATGTAAATGTAGTCTTCTCCTGATCCTCAAGGGCTATAGCAATCTAGTGATAACTAGAATATCCATCAAGAAAACAGTAGTGGAGGTGTCCTGCTAACCTGTCCAACATTTGGTCAATGAAAGGTAGAGGGTAATGATCCTTTTTGGTAGCAGTGTTTAGTTTTCTATAGTCTATACACATCCTCCATCCTGTCAAAGTTCTTGTAGGAATCAATTCATTCTTCTCATTTCAGATCACAATGAATCCACCCTTCTTGGGAACCACATGAACTGGGCTTACCCAAGGGCTGTTTGAGATTGCATACATGAAGCTTGCATTTAGCCATTTCAGTACTTCTTTTCTGACAACTTTCATTATTGGATTCAGTCTTCTTTGATGTTCAATATAAGTCTTTGCATCATCCTCTAAAAGGATCTTATGCATACAGATAGAATGACTAATTCCTTTCAAATCTTCTATAGACCCAGCAATTGCTTCCTTGTATTTTCTAAGAGTTTCAAGCAGTTTTTGTTCTTCAGGCTCAATCAATGCAGCTGAAATAATAACAGGTTTTGCTTTTTCTAGTTATAAGAAAGCATATTTTAAATGACTGGGTAATTCCTTCAAGGTTAACCCTTCTGAAATAGTTTATGTTTCTTCTACCTTTTCCTCATTGTTGCATTGTTTTGTACTGTTTTCATCAATACTGAGTACTACTGCCTCTTTTGATTCAAAATTGGAGTTCAGAAATTCAACATCAAGAACATAAAGATACTGGAAATTCATCTCATTTTCATTCATTAAACTCTGAATCTTACAATCATTTATCAATTCAGAACTGATGGGTACTTTTGTTTCTACAATCTTATAATCAATATTATCAAATTCGGGCTACTTCAAACTATGATTGAGATTGGAGTGCACTGCCTCATCTCTAACCCTTAGAGTAAGCTCTCCTTTCTTCACATCTATCAAAGCTGCTCCTGTAGCTAGGAACAACCTTCCTAGCAACAGTGAGACTTGTTTGTCTTCTTCAATATCAATAACCACAAAGTCCATTGGAAAAATGAACTTTCCCACTTTGATAAACACATCCTCAAGAATGCCCTCAGGTTAAGCGAAGGTTCTGTTTTCCATCTACAGGGTCATGGCTATGGGAGTAAGCTCCCCTAAACTTAGTCTCTTGACTACAGATAAGGGCATCATGTTGATGATGGCTCCAGAATCACACAATGTTTTTCCCATTTCAGAATTCCCTATTGTGCAAGGAATAGTGAAGCTGCCTGGATCCTGCATTTTCACTATTAAAGACCTCTAGATAACTACAATGCAGGTTGCTGTTAGGTTCACTACTTCTTCTTCAGCAATTTTTCTTTTTCTACTCAATATATCCTTCATAAATTTAGCATAGAAAGGCATTTGAGTCAATGCCTCTGAAAAAGGGATATTAACCTCTATTTTCTTGAACATGTTCAAGAATCTAGAGAATTGCTCTTCTAACTTAGCCTCTCGCAGCCTGAGGGAATTGACTCGGAGGCTTGTAAGCTTGAACTTTCCTTCTTCCTTAGATCTTCCTCTTTCACCTTTGTTGCTTTGCTGCATTTTTGTTGTTCTCTCTTTCTCAAAGAACCTCTCGAACTGGCATCGGCCTACCCCTCCAATTTCTTCTTTCTCTTCCTCGGTTTTCTTTTTCCTCTCTTTTCTGCCTTCTATCTCTCTTCCACTTCTCAGATTCACCACCATGCAATCCTTAGGATTCTTCTTTGTATCGCTGGGGAAGGCATCCTTGGACTGACTTTACATTGCTAAGGCCAGCTGCCCTACTTATGCCTCCAGATTTTTTTAGAGAGGCATTTTTCTTGGCTTGAAACACAGTTGTGTTTTCTTGGAATTCTGCTGGATTAGCAAATTTCTGCTCATGAATGTTCTGCAGCCTCTTATTTTCTCCCATAAAATTCAACATCTGTTCTTCAAAGGAAGAAGATCTCCTATGTCCCTAATTTTCTGCTCTCTAACTTCCTTGTTGTTGTTGTTGGAACCCAAGTGAAGCATAATGTTGTTGAGTACTCCCGTCATAAGCCTTTGACCTTTACCGTGCTCCCTCCTCCATAAGAGAACTTCTCATGGTTCCTGAGTGCTGGTGTTTAATGAGTTGGCAAGTTGAGGTTAGGCTTAAAGTTGTAACTTCTATTTGCATTGATATAATGTGCCTCCTCAACTTGATAGGGACCCTCATGGGATAGTCCCTCTTCAGCATTATTCCTCTTCTCATTTTCATCGATTGTTCCCACTTCATTCGCTGAGTGCATTTTTCTTTCATGGTTTCCCATCTTGTTCATCAATGCCTCTAGTTTTGCATCTATGACAGTCATCCGATTCAATTCTATCACACCACTTCCTTTCAGTTTGCTGCTGCTCCCTGAAGTTTCAGATGCTTCTCTATAATTGCATTTGGCAAGGTCTTCTATCAACTGCTTTGCCTCTTTAGCACTTTTTCTCTTAAAAGCTCCACATTAGGTTGCATCAATTATACCTTTTGAGGTATAATTTATAGAACGATAAAAAATATCCAATTGAGTGGTCAGATCTATTCCATGCATTAGGCATCATTTCAGCAATCTTTTGTATCTTTCCCATGCATTATAGAGACTTTCATCCTCTCCTTGCTTGAATACTATGATTTCCCCTCTCCTTTCAGAAAAAAGGGCATGAGGGAAGAATCTGCTCATGTAAGCCTCCACCAACTCTTCCCAATTGTTCACTGATCCAACAGGTAGTGACTCAAACCAAGTTGCTGCCACATCTCTCAATGAAAATGGAAACAATTGCAGCTTGATCATTTCAGGTCTCACCCTATTCAACTTGACTGTATTTGTCATCCTCATAAATCTTCTCATATGCTCGTTAGGGTCTTCTACCAGATGCCCAAGAAATTGTCATAAGGCAATTCATTGTGATCAAAGCTTGCTGTCTTCAAAATTGCTAGCTTTATAGCATGTTGTCTCACGCAGAGTATTCATCTTGAATAATAGCGGCCTCTAAAAATCCTCCGTAGTTATTTGCCTGCGAGGTCTCTCCCTTCTGCTTTTACGGAATGATTTGCATTCTTTCTCGATGCTCGCCATAGTTGTTTGATTCGATTACTTTTAACCTTTCGGGATTCTCGGTCGTTCTTTCAGTTGTATCCAAGGTAGCGATTACGCTTTTGGTTTTGTGCATGTGAGGAAATCTTCACGAAATAAAAACACATTGAGATCAAATTAAATTTATGGAAAACAGCTATATCAATTTAAGCTCATAAAATATTTTCATTAGCTTACTCAGCTACTGCAGTTAAAAACTATTTTTGTGATTTTCTGTAATATATGATAAAATAGAGAAAAATGTCCAAATTAGCAATTCTCTCTTTGGTTAGAATATTGATATTTAAATTCGTCTTTTTCAATTCCTCGACAATGGCACCAAAAACTTGTTTGACTGATTTTACATATATACCAAAAACTAACTAATTATTGAAGACCAAATTGACTAAATATGATGAGGTCAATATGTGCCAAACTTCTTATACTGCCACCAAAGACTATTCAATCCCTGGCAATGGCGAAAAACTTGTTGACTAATCTTTGATATAAAATATGTTGTTGCCTTGGATGAGAAGGCTTCAATTGAAATTAAGTTTTGGTCTAGATCACTGCAAGTGCACAGGCCATTCAAGTAATAAAAGTGGATTTAAGTCCAGATATCGCTCCCACAAGGAATGATGAAAAATCTAAACATCAATTACCCCATCTACTCAAGATCCTTGCTACTGAACCAAAGTTAAAGAAATTTGATTTGAATTTTAAACTAAAGGAAAAGAAAAAAAAAACTAAATAAAATTTTATAACTATATATAAAGAATTTAAAATAAATGGATTGGCAAGTTCACTGGGTAAGTAACACTTGGATATAGTTCAATGTATAATTATCAATTTATGCATCATTTTATAACATTGGTTCAGCCATGAGTTTGAAATTTGAACTTGTCAAAGATGCAAGGTAGTATAGCTTGGATTTCTTCACACACCATACATTTCACTAATGAGAGATCCATGTTCCTTTCGAACACTTTAGTCTAATCAGTTACTTGTAGAATATAATCTTCTTTCTAAGATCTGGGTATTGTTCTTTCTCAGTACTTCACACCCTTTTCTTAGGACTGAAGACTGCTTGCCCCTATAAACAGATAATGCAAGCCTTCCCCAATTTAATTGGTATCTCATCCATCGAATCTGACAAAATTCTCTATCTCCTTCATTAGCTCTCATCTAACACGGGATCAATATCCTTTCATCAAACAAAGGAGAAACCTTTGATCAACTAGATTGATATATCATCCGACTAATCCTCACACCATGAGTAAATCAGTGATTTACTCGAGTAGTCCTTCAAAGTTCATTAGTTCCATAATATTAGTCTAATATACCCCCTAGTAACTGCTTCATACTCTCAGGACTCTCCATCTCTGTATCACTCAAAGGGCTTCTTAGAAACCAGAGCAAGATACAGTCATTTTCTAGGTACACACTACTAATATTCTGAACAAGCAACTTCAAGAACAATACCACTTAAATAAATTCAGGATTTCGAACTATGACGTTCTTTCAAGTTTAGCAGAAAACAATAATTAACATCGATCCAATCACAGATGGAGCTCAGTCTTTCAAACTGGATTACAAAGAACAATGACTAATTGATCTGGTAAATTCGCGAAATTGCAAACGAACTGAAATAGATGAACTCCAGAAAATTTCCAAATTCATTAAATCAGACAATAATGAAAAACATAATTTTACAATGAAAACCAGCTCGAAACTTCGCACTAGATCACTACCCAATTCTAAGAAAAACTAACTACAATGCTACTCTAAAAACTAAATAAAAGAAAAGAAAAAAAATATATATATATATATACAAAGGAGTTCAGTATACTAGAAGTTCACGGTTTAGCGAAAAAGCGTGCATAGTGCCCGGATGTGTCCTATTTACTGAGATTTTCAAATAATGGGCCGCACTTCAAGGCTGAAAAGTCGCGACATTGTTGTCATCTTTATTCCCTAGCTCTTATCGTGGCTTGCCGTTTAAATGCGACATAATTTTGTGCTTAATATTGGATTACGTGGCGACATAATTTTACGCGATGTCGGGACACTGTTGAGATTCTCTAGTGATTGTCTCAACATGAGTGTCTTGTGTCGCAACATAAAAACTTTGTTGCAACTAACTTGTCATTCTTTGTTGCTCCTAAAAAATGTCGCGACATAAACTTCTTTGTCGCGACAACTATTTTTGTCTTAAGCTCTTTCACTTTGTCACGACACTCTTTCCTATGTTGCAACATTCTTTCTAGGGTTCTTCTCTACCTTTGTCGGGACAATATTTTCTTTTGTCGCAACAAAGTTTCTCATAGTTGCATATTGTTGTTGTTGTCGGGACAGACCTTTTCTTTGTCACGACATAGTCTTGTTATCTTACACTGCTGAGACTGAACTCTATGTCGCGATAGACTCTAAAGATGTCACGACATATTTCCTTCTTTGATCATTGTCACTAGTTGAACTGTTTGTTGCGACATTGGAATATTTGTCGCGACAAACTTGTCTTGGCTTTTCTCATTTCACTTACATTTTCTGTCACGACATAAAACTTCTCTGTCATGATAAAGATCTATTACTCTGTAGCTTTTATTGTCACAACAAAAATTTTATTATTGAGACAAACTCTACTGCCATTGCTTGGTCATTGTCACGATAGAGCTAATAATATTGCGACATTATGGTTCAAAAACTTTTCAATCATTGTCGCGACAGAGATCTCTATCTTTAATGCTTCATTATGTCACGACATAATTTTCTATGTCGCAACATTCTTCTTATAATTCTTCTTAGTCTTTGTCGCGACAATAGATGTCTTTGTTGCGACATAGTTCACCTCAACCTTATGTTGTGTTTGTCACAACATAAAATTTCTCTATCACGACAAAGTCTTCTTGTTTTTCAATGTTGACTGTGGATTTTGTGTCGCGACATAGTTGTCTTTTGTCACGACAAAGCTTTTCTGCCATCTTCAATTCTTTATGTTGCGACAAAGTTGTGAAATGTCACGACATGAGTTCCACTGCCATTTTCCTTGATCAATGTCGTGACATACAAATCCTTTGTCGCGACAAAGTTTTGTCTTCTAACCTCTTTTATGTCTCAACACTCACTTCTTTATCGCAACATTTATCAATAAATTTCTCTCATATTATGTCGCGACAGAGTTGTGAGATGTCGGGACAAACTTTGTTTTTGGCTTTAGTTCAGCTTGTTCTTTGTTACGACATAACGTTGTGACTAGACACTAGCTTCTTCTGGTTCTATTAAAGTTATGTCGCAACAATACGGAAACTATGTCGCGTTTCATTTTGCCTTGGCCAATTTTTACGCGCTTTTCTTCTTTGGAATAGCCTCTTTTTCATTTAAAACCTGCAAAACACGAAGTTGGTGAATATTCCATAATTCATCATTAAAATGAATCATAAACTTCTAAAAATAAGCCATAAAAATTGATTAAAAATATATGAGTTTAGGACTCATCGGCTACACATCAGTTGATATACTAGGGCATATCCCATTTTTGTTGGATTAAGACGAGTCCCTTGTGGTGTAGTTCCTTTGAGGTTGATTGTTTTCATTAACTTGATTGTCCTAGTGGATTGATTTGATATAGCATCAGTTTGGGGAAAAGTATCCTTTTGAGTTTGTGACAATTTTTCTATCACGACTTCTTTGGTGGCATGTCGTTGAGGTGGATCGATCTGACTGTTGTGCACTCCAGTTCCTCAAGGGAGCACATCATGATGGATAGACAGTCCCTAACATGGTGCTTTTGAGATAGATCATTTGTCTTCTTGGACCTGTGGATTATTTTTAAGATGGATTGGGTGATTGTTGTCAATTATGAGATAGTCTCCTGATGAGTCTTAAACTCATCTATTTTTAATCCATTTTTATGGCTTATTTTTAGTATATTCAGATCTATTTTAATGCCAAATTATGGATTAATCACCAACTTTTTGTTTTGTAGGTTTTAATTTAAAAGGGAGAAAATTTTAGCAAGAAAGAAGAGAAAAATAGCAATTGCCCGGCCGATCTATGTCGCAGCCCGAGTTAAATGTGTGCGACAACGTTCAACGAGATGGCTAAGAAATCATCCGACAATGGCTAATACAATCGCAACACAAAGGACTGAATATAGAAGATGAGCTATGTCACGACAGAACATGGAAAGAATGTAACAAGTTAGCTGAGGCGAAGTCGCGACAAGTGATGCTAGCCAATGAGCCCGACACAGTTTGCGGCAAAGAGTTGATGTTGCGACATACTTCAAGCTAAAGAGAAGTTTTGATGTCGCGATAAGGATATTAAGGTCGCGACACAGAAATAAGCTGAAGACAGATAAACAAGGTCGCAACAAACTTTTCCATATCGCGACAAAGATTCCAACACAAGGAAGAGAAGTCTTGTAGCGACATAACATAACTAGGTTGCGACACAAAGATGAGCTTAAGGCAAAAAGTATTGTCGCGAAATAAAAACTTGGTCGTGGCAGAAGACATCTACTACTTCAATAGACTATGTCATAACATCAAAATGAAGTTATAACAAGAAATCAGGTTAAGAGGAGACAAGACTCTGTCGTGATAGTCTTTCCTGGTCCCGATAGGAATGCTGACAATACAAGAAACAATGTTGCAACAAGAACCAACAGAAATACTGTCGCGACATAACAAAACAGGGTCGTGACACAATTTGAAGAAGTTGCACAGAAACAATGTTGCAACACAATTGTCAATGTCGCAACATAAAGGTTCCAGTAAACACACATGAGATTGTCATGACATAGAATGGATAGAACGACAGACCTTGCAGGACAAAGTGTTAAAGAGCCAAAGAAAGATTTGTTGCGAAAGAGGAAACTTTGTCACGATATAATAAATATGCTGAAAAACAAAATACTGTCCGCGGCGGTACATTTGCATCTTTCAGCGAGAAAGCATAATAAAATTAAAACTCTATCACGCCGCAAACACTTTTAGGTCGCGACCCGAAGTGCAATCCCCGGGCGAAATTTACGGGGATCCACTGATGTAGCCTCGAATTTAGGTTAAAACTTAAGGCTCTATAAATAGAAACATTTAAGGAAAACGAGGAAGGGTCAATAGAAAAACCAGAGCATCTAGGGAGCTAAGGACTCTTTTGTATTATATTTTTCTTTTTTTTTTTCTTTTTTTTTTCTTTTTCTTTTCTTCGTAGTTTAGATTTAGCGTAGGATTTCAATTTGTTTACTAGACTTGAAGCGATTGAATTGCTCGAGTTTGAAGTTAGTGGGGTATTTGAGATCAGTCAGTTCTTGTTTGAATTTAATGAAGTCAGGAGAAAAATTTGGGTTTTATTTGTCAATTGATTATAGTTTGCATTGGAAATTTCATGATCGGTACTTCGGTGTTTATTGTGATTCGGGTTTGAGTAACTTCCTCTAGGAAGATCGATGTTAGTTATGGTCTTTCTTTGCCTGATTAAGATTTCTTGTATTGAGAATTTTGAATTTATTTGAATGGTGTTGTTCATGAAGTGAATTGTTCCCAACTTTAGTAACTTATACCCATCTGAGGACTGTTGTATGGCTCTGATTTCCAAGAGGCCCTCTGAATGACACAAAGTTGGAGATTCCTGAGAGCTTGGATGCATTACTTAGGGGTATGCTAGACTATTATTGAAGAACTAATGAGTTCTAAAAGATTACTTAGATAAATCATCAATTTATTCATGGTTTGAGAATTAGTTGAGGGATCTATCAATTTAATCAATTAGAGATTTCTCCTTGGTCTTAAGGAATGAACTTGATCCTGTGTTAGTTTAGATCTACTCAAGGAAATAGAGAACTCTTTAAGATCTAAAGGATGAGACATCATTCATCTTGTAGAAATCTGGCAATGGCCCTGTCTTGGGAAGCAAGAAATCTACAGTCATAAGAAATTGGTATGAAGTATTGGAAAAGAAAAATACCCAGATCTTATAAAGAAAATCTGATTACAAGTAATTGGTTAGACACGTGTTTCAGAAATGAACATGAATCTCTAATCAGTGAAATGTATGGTTAAGGGAGAAATCGAGCTATACTACCTTGCCTCTTTGACAAATTCAGATTCCAATTCATGATAGAATAGAATTATAATATTGACTAGGGGAATTGATAATTTTCTATGTGATGAAATCCCGGTCTTCTTCGATAATAATGCAGTTAGGTCCGATTTAGATGCAAGTTTTAATTTTTTCTTTTATTATAGATGTAGAAATTTAGATAGTGGAATTTCTTAGTTAGGTTACTGAAAATTTTATGAGATGGAAGTTCAAATAATGTAGAACTTGAGTAGTTAGGGTAGTTGAACTTTGTTCTCTTGATCTACGTGGGAAAGATGCTCCGAACTTATAGGTCACACTTTTATTACTTATCTGACCTATACCTTTGCGATGTGTGACCAACAAAATCTTCTAAGTGATTCAATGACAAATCCATTTTTATTATGAGCATACATGTTCTATTTTGGTCAACAAGTTTTTGGTGCCTTTACTGGGGATTAGGTAATAGTCCTTAGGTAAGAGTAGCATAAATTTGATCTCTATACAAGAATTGGTCAACATCTCCACAGCACAGACTATTGATGTTGATGTTTGATAACCGTGATTTGGATGAGAGATACCAGTCTAACTATGATCATAGTATCACTTATGAGAGAGTTTTGCATGCTTATGATGATCATGAGACAATCGATAGCACAGTAGAGCATCCTAGAGGATTGAGTTTTGGTTTAACATCACCTACATATAAGAGAGATAGACTACATCACTTGCTCAAATATATACCTGGATGTTTTTGCATGATCTTGTGGAGATATGTTAGACATATCCTTTATTACTCATTACATGTTGTTGGTGCCACATATTAGACCACTACAACGAGGCAATTTGGTTTCGAGAGTCCTCAAAGGATTGAGTAGTGACCTTAAGGAAGTTTAGACCCACCTAGAGCAAATCTTACATTATCAAAGAGTTGACCCTAGAGGGAGCTGCATGGTTGATGGACTTAGATGAAAACAATTCTCAGAGCCAACCATTGTGGATCAACTAAATAAGTTTTACGTTTGAAACCATGGTCGTAAGATGGGTGGCCATCATTTTGGTTAGCCATATACCTTATCACCTGTTACTCACATTTTTTACCGTTGCTAGCCCATTGAGCCTCATGCCCGCATTTTGGCCTATCTTTCTCTTATAGCCCTACTTACATTTTCATACTTAGGATAAGAACCCTCTAGTGTGTGGATGCCTTAGTTTAGGGATCTTATAAGTTATGGACACATTGACATATTATTTACATCATCTTACCACATTCACTTCATTGTTTCTACTACATTTCATAGTTTCTATATTTTCACCACTTTCTTTCTATCTTACTTCTTGTTTTGTCTTATTCTTTCCCACTTAGATTGGTGATCTATTCATCTTACTGTATAGGGCTTTGTCATGTCATTTCTTCACTTATTCCTTCGACATTTCTTCAGAGACCTATAGTTTAAGAGGCTTATGTCATTTCATTTGAGCTGGTTATTGCACCTTGGCGCTTGGAGATATATTCATTCATTGAGATATCGGTTTGTTTATCATTTGTTTTATTAGGTTTATGCGCAAAAAAAATGAAAAAAAAAAAAAGTGCACGTGTATGTATTCGGTATCAGTATTCCTTGAATATGTATATGGATTTATGAGAATTATCATTTTGAGTATATGTATTAATTGTGGGAGTTCGTATGTAAGCTTCCCGAGATCCTAATATCTTGTCCTTGAGTATGTATGTAGATTTATGAGGATCATTATTTTGAATGTATGTATTACTTATGGGAGTTCGTATGTGAGCTTCCCGAGATGCCAGTATCTTGTGCTTGAGTATGTATATTGATTTATGAGGATCATTGTTTTGAGTGTATATATTACTTGTGGGAGTTCGTATGTGAGCTTCCTAAGATCCCACTATCATGTGCTTACTTTAAGATTTTTATTAGTGGTATGTGAGATGACCGATCCTCTTCTAGGGGCTTCGAGTTAGTGTCATATTCATCATCCCATCAATTGACAACATGTCTTCTCCCATGCAGTGATTTGGGTAGATTCATCATTTCATCATCAGTTTTTTTTTTTTCTATTGTTATCTATCTTCTTGACTTCATTTTCACATTTATCGGCCTCATATGTTTATTGATTTTGAGTATGATGTTTCACTCTACATCCTTGTCCTCTTACCTATCTCACCACATGTTACACATTTTGCATCACTTTATTATCACAATAGTGCTTCCATTGGATGTCCTTGTATTCATGGCTCATGAGACTTTTTATGCATGTGGCATTTGACACATGAGGGCACATGGTTGATCATTGGGTATTTGAGTCTAGTTTCCCTTCATTTCTTTTACCTTATCACCCTAAGCCTACATTATGGTCTGTGTCGTAAGACCACCCTAGGGCCATGAGATTTGACGTTTTCTTTGACAACATCTACTTGGGTAGATATTTGAGACTTGGTTGATATCTGGACATTATCATGTTGCTTTTTCTAGGAGATGCCTTTCTAGTGTTTGGATTCATTTCTAGTTATGATTCTAGATTACTCGAGGTTGTGTTTCTTTATTGATGGATGCACACATTTAGACTAATTTTGACACTATCTAGCATTAGATGCCATACTAGGGCATACCCCCTATATGTCAAGATCATTTGAAGTTTGTTGGTTTATGTAGATAGTCTTTATTAAGAAGATGAGTCTTGTTATGACATTCTCTTTTATGTCTTCACATCTCTATTGGATGGCATACATTTCATGCTTAGGCATATCCATTATCTGCCAAGATCATATGGAGTTTATTTGTTTATGCATACAGTCCTTATCGAGATGATGAGTCATGTGATGTTTTTGGGTTTCATCATGTTTATGTTAGATCTCATACTGGGGCATACCCCCTAGTTAGCAAGATCATTCGGAGTTTGTTGGTTTGTGCAGACAATCCTTATCGAGAGGATGAGTCTTGTTAATCCCTTTGATTTCATCATGTTTCTATTGGATGCCATACTGAGGCATACCCCATAATTATCGAGACCGTCTGGAGGTGGTTGGTTTGTGCAGATAGTTTTCATCGAGAGGGTGAGCCTCATTATGACATTTCAGGTAGATGTAATCCTAAAGCATATTTTCCTATTTTTTGAGATCACATGGTCTTTGGAGATGTGTAGATGGTTTTTTCCGAGGATGACCTTCATTGTGACATTTTTACTCCAGTATTGTTTATTCAGTGGATCTTTATTGGACTATGCGAGTTGAAAGACATTTCTTTGGTACTATTTTCCATCCATTACCGGTGTTGTTGTGAGACACTCTGTCTTTTGTGTTTCAAGATTTCAGAGTTAGTTTCCATTTGTTTCTAGCATGGCTTTTTGAGCCAATGGCAAGAGTTACTCATTTTTGACATATTGAGCATTTATGGGTTCTCATTGGGCCTTCATGATAGATACACATGCTCATACTATATTTGATTATTTGGATGGTTCGAATTTTGAGCATAGTGTTGATTGCCTAGAGCCACTTTGAATATCCACTCGATGTGATGCCCTACTTACAAAATTGGGGCGTATCCCCCTATTTTGTAGATGAGATATTTTGCATTTGTTGGCAATTACTCGATGGTTCTTATTTGATTGGGAGATCCCCTTTACATTGATAGTGATGTTCTTGAGACACACAAAGTCATACTTGTATCATTTGACCTTTGACATATATGCCCTCATAGATTTTAGGCGTTCAGACTTCGCCTTTGTTTTCTGGATTTCAGATGTTCAGACTTCATCTGCATCATATTTTCCTCCATCGCAGTTTAGACGTTCAGACTTCGTCTTCTGCAGATCAAAAGTTCTGACTTCACCTTCATATGGATAAGATGTTCAAACTTCATCTACATCACTTTTGCTAGCACCACAGTTCAGACTTCGTCTTCTACAGATCAGGTGTTCAGAATTTGCCTTTATATGGATAAGATTTTCAGACTTCATCTGCATCACATTTGCTAGCATCGTAGTTCATACTTCATCTTATGCAGATTAAGCGTTCAAACTTTAACTTCATATGGATCAAATGTTCAGACTTCATCTGCATTACTTTTTCTAGCACCGCAGTTCAGACATTTAGACATCGCCTTTTCACTATGGATCAAATGTTATAACTTCATCTACATCACACTTTCTAGCACCACAGTTTAGACATTCAAACTTTGTCTTCTACAGATTAGGTGTTAAGACTTCGCCTTCATATGGATAAGATGTTCAAACTTCATCTGCATCACTTTTGCTAGCATCGCAGTTCAAACATACAAACTTCGTCTTCTGTAGATTAAGAGTTCAGACTTCGCCTTCATATGGATCAGATGTTCAAATTTTATTTGCATCACTTTTTCTAGCACCGCAGTTCAAACGTTCAAACTTTGTTTTCTACAGATTAGGTGTTCAGACTTCGCCTTCATATGGATCATATGTTCAAACTTCATCTACAACACTTTTTCTAGCACCATAGTTTAGACATTCAGACTGCACCTTCATATGAATCAGATGTTCTGACTTCATCTGCATCACATTTGCTAGCATCGCAGTTGAGATGTTTAGACTTCATCTTCTATAGATTAGGCGTTTAAACTGCCTTACACCTTGCATGTCCGGGTGGATACAGCTTCTGTTTGAAAAAAAAAAGAAGAAAGATCTTTTTCTAGCATCGCGAGTTAGGACTTCGGATTTCGCCTTCATATGGATCGGATGTTCAAGAGTTCATCTACATCCTTTTCACCTTGCTTGATTCGGAGATTCGAGACTTTCTTTTTGAGGACTGGCCTTCGGACTTCACCTTCCTATGGATTAGATGTTCAAACTTCATCTAAATCACTTTTTCTATCACCGTAGTTCAGATGTTCAGACTTCATCTTCTACATATCAGGCATTCAGACTTCACCTTATATGGATCATACGTTCAGACTTTGTTTGTATCATCTTTTCTAGTAACGTCGTTCAAACATTCAAACTTCGTCTTATGCAGATAAAGACGTTCAAACTTTGCCTTCGTGTTCTTTATTTCTAATCAAGCATTCCTATGACACCCTAAAATCCGAGGGTTCATTGATCACCAATCAACCTGCAGAAAGCCTGAGGATATCGTGTAACTCGATACCACACCGTTATATCCTATTTACCGGGATCCATAATTTAACAAAATTGGACATAGTCTCCTATGTACAGAGAGCTCTATCCAAAACACAACATGTACAATATACAATCACATGACCCATCCGAGGCCCGATATGACACAATGACCACACCGAGTCCATTTATGAGTAAAAATTGACCATACCATGTCCATTTATCCATATTCATATAAAAACATGCAAGGCTATATTAAAAATGGTCCATATAAGTTCAATTATAGCTCTTTTACTTAAAGGTACATGTCAAAACTAGTTTGTTCCAAAAATTTTACAAAAAGGAGTTATAGAAGCCACAAGTCGAATTTCTTCACACTTGCGGCCCGAATGAGGCGAATCCACTGCGTATATCCACTTTGAAATGTTTTCTCGTGTAGGGGTGAGCTACGCGCCCCGGTAAAGTAATTCCCCTCTGAGGCTACTCCTCACCTAACTGCATATGCAATGTTCACATTTAACAATTCATATTCACATCAACATTCCAAGTGAGAATATGCAAATTTTAGGTTGGAATTCTAAATGCCATGCTATGAAATGAGATAAGACTCACTCATGCACCATACTCCGAGTCTTTACCGACTCTCACCACACAATGCAATGCCAATGTGTGATAAAATCTATCATTGATGGATTACATCCAATGATCCATTTTGAAAATAAAAGTTGTGTTCATAAACTGAAACTTGTTGGATGTTACACTTTGAATGACCATTTCATATACAAAACCATGTGTCTTTCTAGGTAGCGGATTTTCTGAGTCTCATCTTAGGCTCTACAAGCCTAGCTACACATTTTGGACTTTCACCGTCTGTAAGAACCAGTAACCGGGTCTTTCACCCGAGGGAGTATCTAGCCCTTCTTGCTATTACACGACACAAGTTTTCCAAGTCATGCGACCGTGCAACTCTGTTGAACTTCGTTCAACGGTACTGAGCCCATTTATCAACCACCAATTGTGGTGTTTGATTTCAACCATGCACTCACACTCATGAAATGCGATGTCCCCATGCATATGCAATGTAATTCACCATTGCATGTCAATGTCATGTCACATATGTAATGAATGTCACATGGATAACTTAAATTACACAATTCATCATGTACCATGGACAATCATATCATATCCATATAATGTCAAAATAAACACTCATCACAATGTCAATATATTAAAACACATATATCAACATTTTATCAAACATAACCACAACACATGTCATTACAAAATCAATCAATAACACCCTTAATTCTCAAGGCCAATTGTGACATATAATATGCCCACAAAACTGCCCATAAAACAACCTCAAATGGCCCCTTAAACTACTCCCAAATAACCCTTTAAACTAACCATAAAACTAGCCAAACAGGCCCTTAAACTGGCCATAAAACCAATCAAACTAGCCCTTAAACTAGCTATAAAAACCAGCTAAACAGGTCCTTAAATTGGCCATAAAAACAAGCCAAACAGGCCCTTAAACTATTCCAAATTTTTAATCAAAACGACCCCTAAAACAATGTTTTGAACATGCCATAAACACTCACAAATCAGCCTACAAAACCAGCCACAAATAGGCCATAAAAACGGCCATAGACTGTCCAAAAATGGTCCAAACAACCCCTTAGGACATCTACATAACAACCATTTAAAACAGCCACCAAACAACCCCTTAAGGTAGAAATAAACCAAAATAGGAAAGAACCCTACCTCTTGAAGAGTAGTAGAAGTGTAGGAGGCCACAAGAACACCTCCTAAGCCAAAAACCTTTGATTTCCCCAAATCTCCTCCTTTGAATCTTTTGTGAAACCCCTCGTTTTTTGTACATACGCGTAGCCCTCGTCGAGGCGATGAAATTTAGTTCTTGGCTCGACGAATTTCGACCGACGAAACTCCGAGGATTATAGAAAGAAGACTTTGATCCTCTTCTTCTCTCCCACGGTCCAAACCAAAAAATGAATGGGATATTTTGTCCTAAAACCGGATTTTTATTAACTTTATCCATAACTTAAAGACTTGGCCCACATCGCACCACGTGTCAACGACTTGTTCGGGTCCATTTTTGCCCTGAAGCAATTTATTTCGTCCCGGTTTAAGTTCAAATTATTTTATATGAACTTTATTTAAATTTTTTTCCAACTTTCATAATTTTCCTAAAAATCTCGTTTTTAGGGGATTACCAGACACTCGTCGCCTCGAAAACGTGAAGAATTCAACTATCTCAGAATCCGACGAAATTCGTTTGGGTAAGCAGATTTTGCGAGACGAATCCAACGATGAGGTTTGTTTCATCATCAGAGATTTAGAAAATTTCAGGTTTGCAATCCGGTACCGTAGATTTACCGTTTTGCCCTTTTTCGAAAAAGTTAAAATTTACCCGGGTTTTACAATTCCAATGTTATCACCATATTTTAGATACTCAAATTTCATCCTCATTATGTTGTTGTCACAACCTGACGCTTACTCTTGTTCATTTCTTGGTGACGTTTTGAGCCTCCTTGTCTCTTACGGTTTTATACTTCTTCTATAACGCCCCAAATTATGCCCTAGTAGATTATGTCATGTTTAGAGGATAATGAAGGTTAAGAATATGTTTTGGGAGGTTCAAATAATTAAGAGTAGAAGGATATAATCGAAATTCATCTAAAAGTCAAGGGGTATTTTGGTAAATTGATAAGCAAAGACCTAAAGGGTATAAAGTTGAGAAGTTGTTAGACTAAAATATGATTTGAGAAAGAGCATGGCAAATATAAAAAAAATAATTGAATTACCTAGGACGGTTTCTTGCATAATGGAAAATGCTAGAGGGGCTTAATGATAATAAAAGAAAATTGTGAGCAAAGGGGATGGTGCCACATGCCCTCTTTTAGAAAAGTTGAGAAGAGAATAGAAGAGTGAGAGGAGAGAAATCTTTTGGCTCATTTTTTTTTTCAGCTAAGAAGATCAGTTTTTGGAGAGAAGGAGAACTGATTAGGGCTCTCCATATCAACCATCTTTCTCCTCTCAAAGCTTAATCTAAGGTTTTGATTTTAGAAATTCTTGAAGAAGATCTCAAGGACAAGGAAGAAGAGGAGAAGGAAGAAGAGGAAGAGGGTAGGGCTTGACGTTTTGGCAAGTAGATCTAAGGTCTAGGATCCTAACCTTGTTTGTGTGTATATTTTGATTTGGTTGTATTGTTGTTTTGGTTATTACCTCTAATGAGGAACAATTTATATGAAAAATCTAAGTAGGGTTTTATGAGGAGATTTTGTCAAATTTTTCCCATACCCTATGTTCTTGTTTTGGACATAACTTGGCTCACTTACATCCAAACTGCATGATTTTAATTTGTAAGGAAATTTAAGACCCAGGGCTACATTTTCCTAGAAGAGACTTAGATCGAATTCCTATCCTAAGACCCTTGTAATTGAGTTTGAAGTCAGGTTATCGGTTTTGTCCCCTGAAATGGAGTAATTCTGGTTGTTTGAATCATAACTTGAGTTTTGTTGATTCAAATAGTGTGATTCAAATTTTTGTACAAACTATACATATGGGAAAACAACTTTCATGAAGGAAGTATAACCAAATTTAGTCCCCATTGTTACCAGAAATTCATAAAGTAGGGAAATAATTATGTCCCTAAAACCTGTCTCGGAACAGTCCGAATGTTAAGACCATATCTCCCAATTTAAAAGTCCAAAAGGCCTAATTTAGGATCTATAGGAAACTTAAGATATAGGGAAATATTTTAGTAGAAGCTCACTTTGTCTAAAAATAATCTCGTTTATAGGGTTAAAAATTTTTAGTTGAAAATGGACTTAGGAGTTGCCTCGTACTGTTAAGGCGGAATTGGTTTATAATGTAGCCAGTTGACTAATCTTCTTAGATGATGCCTAATGTGAATTAATCCATAAATGTTACATGAATTAGTGCAAATCCATTAAAACGATCATGATAAATATGTGAAAGAACCTTATGCTTATAAATGTTATATGTCAATGAATATTTCATGATCACATATGTGACCTGAATTCCAATGTATGTATAATTACTGCATGGTCATAATAATTGATTTTAGGAATGGAATTTATGTTAAGAATACTGGTATGACTAATCTTGAAACATAAATAACTGAATGTCTGCTTATGTCTGGGTAGTGGATAGATAGGCATGCCTATGGGGATCTTTGATGCTACAACTTACTGTTTTGTAGGCCCCGTTTAGGTCATACTCTACTCTGTTATCACTGTTCTGTATAGTGATGTATATATATATATATATAAACAATGAATAACAAGAACATGAACAGAACTAATATACTGAATTATTATGGCTTTGTATTGTTAAACTTATTTGTTATGCTATGACAAATGAATTATGTATTGTGAAATATATGTCCATATATATGAGCGAGGTTTATGACGATCATTATTAGTGGTCGTCCATGTTATATGGTTCCCACTAAGCTATAAGCTTAGCATGGGTGTTTTGTCCATGTAGGTTTTGGAGCTAAAGTGATCGCTAAAGACATCTCACATACACTAGGGCCAACACACCAGTAGGACTGATCAGGGTAGAGATTGAATTTTGGAGAAATATTGTACATATCATATGTTGTATGTCATGTAAATAATAATTTTACATAAACCCTATAGTGGGGCTTTGACATATTTTGTAAGATTATGAGCTTAAACTTTTATAATTATGATAAGTCTGAGATTTCCATAAAATTATATTCTTGATTAGAAAATTTTTTGTCAGGATTATATAAGTTAATCAAGTTTGAAGTTCTCAATATTATGACAAACCTCACCTAACAGAGTGGGCCCTCCACATTGGTGGAAGGTGCATTGTGTTCTGGTTGGGGGCGTCACATCTTCTCCCTACTTGTACATTCAAAGATATTGCTACTAGTATTCATGGTCGCTAGCATTGCCCACTTTGATTGCATGGCTTCGTTCGATTGTCTTACTTTGCACTTGCTAGCTCACGAGTTCGTTGCGAGTCTACATCTGACCATTCTTGGGTTCTCATCAGCATACCATTTGCCTTCAAAGCTTATTCCCTGCCGAACTTGCCTTTTGTGAACGTTTGCGGTTTGGCCATTAAAGCGCGGTTATTGTCGCTATACAGGAACACACATGACTATTCTAGCACCATGGGTAGGCGATACGCTTGTTTGGTTTGATCAGTTCGCCCCCAGAGGACCTTCTTAGATGGAGCTTGGATCTATATCATGGACGAGCCTATTGGTTGTCATGTTTTGTTTTTTTTTTTTTTTGTCCACCCTTACAGTGTTTAGAGCCCTCTTACCTTTGCGTTGGTGATCTTGGATGGAACTTGTTCTTTGACAAAGTTCACTCATTTTCCATCATTCCGCTTTGCTCTGCACATCACTTTTGTTACATTCGTGAACTCTATCGAAGAGAGATATACTTGTGGACCCCCTAGATGATTGCCAAGTGGCAACCATCAAGTGGGGGTTTTATTTTGAGAGTAATACAAAAAGAAGCTTTATGGTTTCATTAAAAGAGGAGGAAGGAGATTATTTTTGGGGGAAGGCAGTCGCTATTTTGAGATTTTCTTTTTTTGAGAGGGGAACCGTTTTTGGAAGGAGGGTTTCTTTGGGAATTCGTGGGTGCATAGAAAACATAGTGGTTTTTGCATTGAAATCAAGTTGTTTCAATTTTTATTTGGTCCCATTGATGTGGTTCAAAATGTGGGGCGTGATTCATGAGGAGAGAGTGTAAGTGAGAAAAGGAATTGAGTTTTGCAGAAATGTCAAAATGTGTGAATTGTGCTAAATAGTACATGTGAAAACCTTGAATTTTTCTAGATCTCGAGATAACGAAGCGGACTTCATCGTTTAGGAATCATCGCAAAATCTGATTAAGTCGATTCATGAATTACGAGAGCGATCAAAATTTTGTCTGAAGTGCCAGTTGTCCAGTTGTGTGAGGTAGTCTTAAGCGTCGCGTAACCATGTAGCTGCCACATGGCGACAGTAGCACATGGCATGAGAGCCGTGGTGTGGCAGTGCCGCCAGCCATCATGTCTGTAACCGACACATGGCACATGAATAGTAAAAAGGAAAAGATCCATAGCTCACATTAAGACATGTGTTATGTGGAGAGATAAGTCACAACAAAAGGGGAAGTCTAAGGGGTGACCCATGGAGGCCGTGTGTCATACTCTTAGAGGAAGGAAATCCAAGTTTTTGGATAAAATAAAGAAAGAAAGCAAATGAGAAAAGGACATGTGGCGAGGAAAAGGTGGGAAGAAATTTTCCACTTGAATCAAGTTAGGCAGTTCGATTGGGAGAGAAGGAAAAACGGGAAAGAAAAAGGAGGTGAAAGAAAAAGAAGAGGAAAGATGAGTGAGGAAATACACCTTCTCTCACAGATCTCACGATCGAGTCGTCAATTTCGTTGTTAGAAGCGAGAGGCAAAGTTTATCTGTGACGAAGCCCATTAGATCTGAAATCACGGGGTTTTCGCCAAACTCCAAGAGATAGGGGTTTCTCTCCTACTTTGGTTATTCTTGGTCTAAAATCCATTTAATGGCATGAGGTTCTTTGGGGTGTGGTGGTCATGCGGTTGTGATCTACAAAATTTGCAGGACTTGAACGTTGGAATTTTGGGACTCTTACAGTGATCATGGGTGATTTTGATTTGTTGTTGGATGCTCTCACATTGCTGTTTTTATGTGTTATTGCTAAAAAAATGAATAACATGTTGGTTGTATAAAATCATGTTAATATCTTAACTATCCATGATGTATTGACATAAAGATGCCAGTGGATGTGAATTATATGTGAAATATAATTATCTAACTGGTTATTAATGTGTATGTAATTGCTCATCATCGTAACGTGATTGGCATGAAATGGCATTCATTTCATGTGCTGAGACTATGCGGCGTGAAAGCGGGTCGTGAGTCACGCTGTTGTAGTTTGAACAGGAGAATTTTGTTGGAGGATATTAATAAAAATTTTTTATGGAGAATGATCCAACAAATCTTAGCCTAAGATTATGTCAATAAAATTATCTTGGAGTTTATTCAATGATCATAACAGTTAATAATGAGCTTTCAAAAACAAAAATCTTGTTTTGAAAACAGTTTTTCATGCGTAGGAAGTACATCGTAAGGGAGTCAGTGAGGACTCGAGACACAGGGCATGGCTGTGGGCAATTAGTAGGAATGCAGCCACTTGCCTTGAATGTGTGTGTGTTTGTCATTGCATGTGTGCTTAGGTGGGGATGCCCTTGTAAGAGGAATTCCTGGGCGTTTATCAAATCCCAGTTGTGAAAAAATATTTTCAGAAATGCCCAGAGGTACACCAGGGGATGAAACACATCCAAGATTTTAATTATGAAAAAGGGCAAGATTATGGCTTATTCATGTATTATGTAAAATTTTGGATATTTATCTAGTTTCTGTTAAATTTTGGGCAGAAAACCAAGTTTATGTATATGTAATGAGAAAAGAGTTGTAATTAAACTCATTTTGTATGATTAATACAGTTTGGCAAGGTTATTTCTAGGTTCCATGTTGCCTTTGTAATAAAAAGGTTATTGTATATCGAATTTAGGGTGTTTAGAAAGAAAAAAAAAAGGTTGGAGATGCAGGAAAAGGGCCATAAAGGCTACTGCCAATTGGCAGGTTTGGGTCACGACAGAGGTTTTCTTTGTCTCAACGGAGCTTTTTGGTTCCGTGTCGTGATAGTGGGTTTTGTGTCGAGACAGGATTTGGTCTTGGCAGGGAGTTCCTGGGTCTTGGTCGTGGTTGCTCCCTGTCGTGACAATGTCACAATAGAGGTTCCCTTGTCGTGATCAAGACAGTCACGACAAGAGGTCAAGGTTGTGACAGGTTGGTCTTAGCTGGGGATTTCTAGGTCGCGACATAACTTTTTTTTGTCGTGATAGAGAAACGTCAAGACTGAAGGTTTCTAGTTCGCAACATACATTTTTATGTCGCGATAGAATTGGTCAGGCCAAGAATTTTCTGTCGCGACATAATGTTTTTATGTTGCGACATAGTGGCCATATGGAGAGGTTCTATGTTGCGACAAATGATTACATTGTGTCGCGGCGCCAGTTCAGGCCCCAGGTGGGAGAAGATTTTGCATCGCGTGAGGTTGTACGAGCGAGGAGGGAGTATGTTGTGATCGAAGCGATTTTTATGTCGCGATAGAGTTGGCAAGGGTAGGGAGAAATTCTATCGCGACAGAGGATTTTTGGGTCGCGACAAAGATGGCCATGACAAAAAGCTATGCCGCACACAACAAGGCTGGGCGTGCTAAGGCTAAAGCGCCTGCGATAGTGCGACGCCCGCGGTGTGTCGCAACGAGGAGGAAGCCATGCGGCCCGGCGCGATAAACCAAGATCGGCTGCAATGGGAGTGCAGCCGCCATGAGGCTAAGGAAATTCTATGTGCGGCGGGATTTTCTTTGTATCACAGCCAAAGAAGGTGGCTCCTTAAAAACTGGGTCTGCTGACGAGTTAGTCATGTAGAAGATCCCATGTCGCGGCGGGAGTTCATGCAGTGTCCCGCGATAAGGAAACGGACACTAAGTAGCGGCAGAGCTTGTATGACCGACGCCGCGGCGGCGCCGCCGAGGCGCTTCTGCGCCTGACCGCCGCTACGCCCGGCGCCGCGGCGAGAGCGTTATGTCGCCACGATCGAGCTGAGGCGCGCCGCAGCGAGACGTAATGCACGGCGGGATGCGCGCCGCGATAGAGGCGTGAGCACGGCGGTATTCATTATAGCGGAGTTTGTACATTTGCTTGCCAAAAAAATGACGCGGAAATTGGGGCGCGGCTCAAAGGTTTTCTCAATTAATAATGCAATTTTTTTAAGTCAAGGTATGATAGATTCTTGATTTGCTACAACTGTATCGAAATATTGAGTAAACTTTTATGGGAAATGTGGGGGCTTGAACTAAGTGGAGATATTTTGAGGGTTTGGGTCATAGGAATGCGTGCATATATGGGTATTTGGATGAAGATTATGCATTTTGTTTCACCTGGAGAGTAGTATCACCAGATAGATGTGGTAAACACAGGGATGTGTGACAAATGAGAGGTTGGTTTAATTTGGGGCTATTTATTATTATTTAATAGAATTTTTTTCTCATTGTCACTTATTTGCCATCATTATGCTTATTAATATATGTAAATCTCATTCATGCTATTCATTAATATTCCTTATTATTATTACATTTTTATCTCATCTATTACTTATGTTGTTGTGTCTTATTCATTACTTATCATGTGGTTTATTAAATTGTTCTCCTTATTAGCAATCTTCCTCCTCATATATTTCTAAACATGTGCTAACTTTGCCTGAATTAATTCAATGTATTTTAGTTTCATGTTTTTTAATGTATTTTTTTTTTTCTGTCTATTGAATGTTATGCTTTTATCCTTAATAAATACAATGTATTTTTATTCTAGATATATTTCTCTTTAATTTCCTCCTACCTAATTCTCACGTTCTTCCTTAATTTTCTCTCTCTTAATTTCCATGTTTGGTACATAATTTTCTCTCTCCTAATTTTCATGTTTGGTAAGAAATTCTCTCTCCTATTTTTTTTGTACGTTTGCTAAATAATTTTCACTTCCTAATTTTCGTACTTGGTAAATAATGTTATCTCTCCTAATTTTCATGCTTGGTAATTATTTTTTTTCTCACTACACACGCTCATTTTCACGAGCACTACACCCACTCAACCTTCGCATACACATTATGTAAAACCCAGGAAAATTCAAATTTTCTAAAAAATGGTAAAACAGTTATTTTGGTAAAAATCTGAAATTTTTCTAGATCTCGGATGACGAAACAGTTTCCGTTGGAATTATCTGTGAAATCCTAGCTACCCGCGTAGAGTTGATCGAATTCCAAAGCGGTCGAATTTCACGTTTTTCGGGGCAGAGTGTGGTCTGTAAGCGAGCTCGTGAAAACGTGTGATGTAAGCCAAAGTCATGCATTCACATTAATACTCATGTAAGACATGTTGCATGAGTAGAGAGATGATGAAATGGATGGCTTAGATTGTGTTAAGTGTCAAAAATCAAGAAAAATGGATAAGATGGGAATTATGAGAAATGTTAATGAGAATGAGACAAAATAGCAATAGTCTTGTGCTTCTGCTTCTTTTTGAGACACAAAAAGCGTCACGGTGGAATTCAGACGGATATCACCAGTAGGTTGCTAGTTGTGATTTTAGAGAGAGAAAGAGCTTCTTCTCTCTAGATTTTCGGTCATTCGGACTGTCGGTTATCGACAGAGCAAGAAGCAAAGTCGTTATATGCGGCGAGGGTTGCAGCGTTGACAACGATTTTGGTGGGTGAGACAACTCAGGTAGGGATCTTTTTCCTACTTGTGTTGTCTTTGGCTAGAGTCATGTAAATGGTTAGAGATGTTACGAGACTTGATTTAGCCAGTAAATTCGGTCCTCAAAACCTTTGGGCAAGTGGAGAAAATCGGAAATTGGTGAGTCGTGAGCGATTGCCAACCAGGGGTTTCCTTGTTCATGTGAATAGTGATGTGATTTTTTGTGTGAATTTTTATGATGTTGAGTAATTCAAAATGAATTGCTTGTGTTTGTTAATTAGCACATATAAGCTAATTTTAGTGTTATTGATGTGAATTTAATAACATGAATTATGTGGATTAATTATGTTGGTATATACATGTTTTATATATTAGCATGAGTTTGTTGGGATTGGCTTCATGCATTCCATATGCACTGGGGCACCCTAAAATATTAGGGGTGAGTGCATGACATGAAAGAAAACAAAAAAACGAAAATGTTTGTGAAAGGAATTTTGACGGAAGATTTTCCGAATAATTGCTTTGGAGAGTTGTCCAACAGTTCATCTCGGAAGCTGACCCATGACTGTTTCGGAGAAATATCCAGCAATTCGCTCGGAGGGTAGTCGATATATTTACAGGCTGTTGGTGAGTTTTTCGAGAACAAAAAGCTTTGTTTTGAAAGCGGATATTTTGCTACGCGTGACTTGGGCATATGTGGGGAGTCGGTGAGGACTCGGGACGTGGGATTAGTCGTATGGGCGACCCGAAGTAGGTTCATGTAATTGCTTGGATGTGATTGTTTGTCATGGCATGTGCACTTAGGTGGGGAGTAACCCATGTAGGAAATTATCACTACTGGGCTTTGCTCACCATGTCGAGGGATCACTATTTCAAGTACAGGGAGTGTACAGGGGGACGACACTCACTAGAGGCCGCGTTTAAAAGAAAGTCGGGTTGTGGCTTTGGCATTGTCATTTTGTATAACATGTATTAGAAATTGTACATTTTAATATATGTTTGGTAAAAAGTAATTTATTAACTCTTGAACTATTATATATAGTTGATGTATTTTGTGGGTATTAATGCAGGGGCCCAAGTGGCCATTATTTTACTCGCATGTGGATCGCGGTAGTAATTCATTTATAAATTGTTAGGACGGGTTTTGTACCTTGGGTAGAGCTCCTGGTACAAAATGGGGCTTTACCGATTTTCATGAGTGGTGTGGGGTTACGGAGCATCCTGAATATTCAGCAGTTTGACGGGTTATACTTTGAACCCCCGAGTTTTGGGGCGTCACACATTATCAATTTCTCTTTCACTTTACATATTTTAATTGATTCAATTTCTTCCTTATCCACCTTACATATTTAATTCCTTTATTTCTTCAACATGTATCGTTAATATTTATAATTAATCACTCATCATTTCATCTCACTTTACATTCACAATTAATCACATATTATTTTACAATTACTATTTCATCCTATGTGTTATTTTTTTATTTTCTTCCCATTTACATGCACTGTATTCATTATTATTACTTCATATTATTTTGCTTCAATAATTGGCTTCCTTTAAACTTAACTCATTAGGTTTAACCCATTAGATCCATTGACCAAGCTCATAGACCCATTTGACTAGGTTCTTTGACCCGACCCATTAAGCCTTTGACCAGGTACTTTGAACTAAGTTCATAGACCCATTTCACTAAGCCTTTGATCCTGCCCATCAAGTTTTTTGACCAATCCATTAGGTTTTTTTACCAAGTCCATTAAGATTTTTTTACCATCTCATTAGGACATTTGACCAACCCATTAAGACCTTTGACCAAACCCATTAGGTATTTTGACCATGCCCTTGAACCAACTTGTTAGGATCTTTGACCATACAATTTGACTAGCTCTTTAGCTTGTTAAGCTCCCACCCTTAATTTTTTCTATTTTCAAATTTCAAAATTACAAAATTCATAATTTCAAAATTACAAAATTACAAAATTACAAAATTCATAATTTCAAAATTCAAGTGTCATAATTTCAAAATCCAAGTCCTCCAATTTCAAATTTCAAGTTTCCAATTTCAAAATTACAAAATTACCAATTTTAAAATTCAAATCCCCCCATTTCAAATTTCAAAATTTCAAGTTTCAAATTTAAATATTACAAAATTCCTAATTTCAAAATTCAAGTGCCATAATTTCAAATTTCTAATTTCTCAACTTCAAGTTTCCAAATCCCTAATTTCAATATTCAAGTACCCTGATTTCTAAATAACCAATTTCAAATTTCCAAATCTCAATTTCAAGATTCAAGTATCCTAGTCTCAAATTTCTAAAATTCAAGTCCCCAAAATTTTCAATTTTCAATTTTCAAATTTCCAAAATTCGAATTCAAAAATTTCAAATTTCAAATTTCGACTTCGAACTTCCAATTTCCAAAACTTCAATTTCAAACAAGTTTTCAAAATTTTCAATCATATAATTAATCCTATTATTTCAATAAAATGGAGTCTTGTGGGATTAATTTGTGTAATAAATAAATGGGTTTGGGTGGAACCCAACATTCTATGTATCATTTTAATATGTATCATTGACCTCTAATATATAACCAATTTCCTATTCCCTGTGAATATTTTGTATTTTATTATTGCACTAAGATTGTTTCCTAATTGATAACGCTTCTGATCTGCTACTCAGGTACGCATTTTTCTCACCTAACTTGACTTATTTATTTATTTATCTATATTCATTTATATATATCTAGTGTGTTATTGTATTATTATTGATTGTCTTTAGTATCCACTGATCGATTAGTCAAAAGTCATATTTTTCTTAGTTTGTTTAGTAGAGTCCCAACTTTAGGAACTTAAAGAGGTGATAGGCTTTCATCGTACATTCTCGATAAGTAATCTGACCTTGAACCTAAACTCGGTTTTTCTCATACTAGTCTTTTCTTATCAGGAGTCACATTTAAGATTTTCTTTCTTATTTTATTTTCCCTTTTAAAATAAAACAAAATTAAATAGCGACTCCAAACCATTTGTAAAATGGTTTTTCAAAAATTAAAACAAGCCTAACTTTTTAAATAGGATGCACATAATAGCTGAAAATACTGGATCCACAATGATTCCTAAATATTTTGGGTAATTGATCTTAACCATATATATTCACAACTTGCTTCATGAATAGCGAGTATCACTAAATGATTAGATGATGTCGCAATTATTGTTTGCTTAGCATATCTCTATGAAATACTAGTTTCATTGAAATTAAACAAATTAGACCTAGTTTTATGTGGATATGAAGATATTTTGCATTTACACATCTAACCAATTGTTGTTTTTATTACTTTTGAGTAAAATAGACCCATATTGGTAGTTTCACAAAAAGAACATAATATGGGTTTGATACTTATATAGTGTCTTTGGATTGGAGCTATTGGTGACATGTTTTAGGGCAATAGAGTAATCATTGTTCTTTTACATTTCAACATTTTATTCCGTGAATAGTTGATTCCACTTATAGTCATCAAGTGTATGACTTGATAGTAAAACCTAAAGTGGATGTGAATACTATTCTAAAAATCAACCTGCATGGCCAAAAACTTTAGCATTTGCTTAACGAAAATAAGAAAACATTTCGCATCAAGACTAAGCTTGATCACATGAGCACTAAATTTTAAATATCATCATTTTGTATAAATATTTAGATTTGTCAAAAATTACACAAAAAAAAGTTCTATTTATAGAATATATCTACTAGTCGGAAATATTGCGAAATGTTCTTCACTTCCAATAAAACTAATTTAAAAATAAGCCACTCCAATATATATATATATATATATATATATATATATATATATATTTTTTTTTTAAATATCATCATTTGTATAAATATTTAGATTTGTCAAAAAATTACACAAGAAAAAGTTACGTTTATAGAATATATCTACTAGTCGAAATATTGCGAAATGTTCTTCACTTCAATAAAACTAATTTAAAAATAAAGCCACTCCAATATATATATATATATATATATATATATATGTTATAAAAAAATATACTCTTATATTGTAAAATACAGCTTTAAATAAAAGAGTATAACTCTTTTGTACATAGGAAGAGAAAAAGGAAAATTGAGAACCGGGGAATTATAAAAAAGGTCAAAGAGAGAGAGGACTTCTTCTCGTTGGGATGCATTTTCAAGGAGCATGATCGGCCTTTTATAGGCTCCATATACAAGGCTTCCATTACTCATCATTAAGATGAGTAAATGGAGGTTCATGAACCTTAATGAAAGATTCTTCACTTAATGAAATGTTCATTACTCATCTTTAATGAGATGGTCATTCATTCACCAATTCATTCATCAACATTTACAACACTCCCCCTTGGATGACCATCATATAGAATGTGTCTCATTAAAACCATATTAGTAAAAACCCTGTGGGAAAACCTAGCAAAGGAAAAAGAGTACAACATCCGTATGATTCTTCAAACTGCTCTTAGTTTGTTAGGACTGCCCCATTAAAAAACTTTGCCAGTAAAAACTAATGGGAGAAAACCTTAACAAAGGGAAAAATAGTACAATACACTAACATCATGTTATAAGCAGACTCCCCCTCATGTCAATGTCCTTCAATTGACGCATTCCAATATTATATATTAGCTTCTTGAATATTGAGGTTGGCAATGACTTCGTGAATAAGTTTGCTAGATTATCATTTAAGCGTATTTGTTGAACATCGATTTCACTACTCTTCTAGAGTTCATGTGTATAAAAGAACGTTGGAGAAATGTGTTTAATTCTATCTCCTTTGATATAACCTTCTTTAATATGTGCAATGCATGCAGCATTATCTTCAAATAATGTTATCGGACTATCTTTTATAAATGAGGAGTTCACATGATTCTTGGATATGTTGAATCATCGGTCTTAGTCATATACATTCATGACTTTCTTCATGAATTGCTATAATCTTTGAATGATTTAATGATGTGGCCACCAATGTTTGCTTAAAGGATCTCCATGAAATATCAGTTCCATTACAATTAAGCACATACCCTGTTTTTAATCTAGCTTTATGTGGATCTGATAGGTATCCTGCATCAGCATATCCAAGCAATTGTTGCTTTGATTCCTTTGAGTAAAATAGACTCATATCAATTGTTCCTTAGAGGTAGCGCAATATATGCTTGATACCATTTCAATGTCTTTAGGTTGGAGCGGAACTGTACCTGGCTAATAAATTGACAAAAAAATATATATCTAGGTGAGTACAGTTAGCAAGATACATAAGTGCACCAATGACACTAAGGTATGGTACTTCAGGACTAAGTAATTTTTTACCCTTTTCACAAGGACAAAATGGGTCCTTTTTCACGTCAATTAAACAAACAACCATTGGCAAACTTAACGGGTGTGCTTTATCAATATAAAAGCACTTAAAAAATTTCTTAGTATATTTCAATTGGTGAATCAAAACTCCAAAAGAGAAATGCTCAATCTGCAAGCTGAGGCAAAATTTTGTTTTCCCAATCTTTCTTCTCAAATTCTTTTTTTCAAATATTTTGTTGTTTTTATGAGCTCTTTAAGAGTCTCGACAAGGTTTAAATCATCAATATACATAGCAATAATTGAAAATCCGGTTTTTGATTTCTTGATAAAGATCTCGTCTCATTAACGAGTTTAATTCTGCTTGCATAGCTTCTTTCCATTTTGGCCAATCATTTCTATGTTGAAATTCTTGCACATTTTGAGATTTGGGATCCTCATAATTACTTATAATGTCTAAGGCCACTTGGAAAGCAAAATATTATTGATAACAACTTTATTTCAATCCCATTTTTCTCTATTATGCACATAATTTATTGAGATCTCATAATTTCCAGGTACTTGTGCCTCTTTAGGATCTATTTCTTATTTTGAACCTCTTCAGGGGTCTTTTGTTCAATATATGCCTCTGCAAGGACCTCTTGTTCACCATATACCTCTTAAGGGGCTTTTTGTTTATCATATGCCTCTACAAGGGCTTTCTGTTTATCATGTACCTCTTCAGGGGTATCAATTTTCTTTTGTGTTCTCCTTTTCCAGAGAGTTATATCTTTTGAGCCAATAGGTCTCCCACGTTTTAGGCATATTTTAGACTCATTTGTTAATTGTTCTTCAAGGAAATCAATCCATGCTAGAGCATTTGCAGCCGGGATATGTGACTTTGTCACTTTCTTTGTATTAATAAATGCATCTAGTAATTGATTTGCAAGATTTTGCAAACGAATGATTCTTTGAACTTCTAGTTCAAATTGATTTGTACAAGGATCAAAATGAGAAATTTTAGATTCATTCCAAGTAATTTCTCGTCATTCTTCTGGAACCCACTTTTCTCCCCCTAATGGTGGGAATACACTCTCATTAAAATGACAATCGCAAAGGGTTGTAAAGCATACGTGTTAAGGGTTCCCGAGATGTCTTATGATGGACAAAGTCAAAACCTACATAAAAGATTTTGGATCATTTATCTGGAAGCGGAGTATGTATTTGTATTACTTATCAATTAATATTTACCGGATTGTAACATGTAATTTTATATATAAATCAATTTATAAATTGGTTTCGTTGTTTGTAGTTCAGGAAGTATCACCCTCGACCTTTGAGTAGATGAAGTGATCTTCATGCGTATATGGAGGATGGATATACGCATTCGTCCATACGTGATCCACGCTAGATTTTATGATATATACCACTTGGGCCACATCATGATCGATTGGCCACTTATCACTTGTCTCGTCGAGATATGGCGTGTAACGCCCCAAAAATACCCTAGAATTTTTGTAATAATTTTATTATATATTCTGGGTATGAATTGGGCAAAACTTGGGTTTTTCCGGGAAAAGTGATGAATTGACAATTATGAAATAGCAAATTTAGTGAACCCGGAAATTTGAGCACCAAAACAAGGACAAAATTGTAAATGCCTGGGGGAGATAAAAATCCTTAAAAGGAGTAGAGATGAGCCATAATAGAAATAAAATAAACAGTTGGATTGAAATAAGAGAGATGAGGGTTAAACTAGAATATGCATAAGTTGAATTTCCAAAAGGAAGATCAGGACTAAAAAGCAATTAAGGAAACTAACCCAAAAAAATGGGTTTTGAGAGGCCAAACAAGGCCTAGGATATTTGGATTTAGGGCCCAAAAAGAATTGGTCTCATTTGGAGAAGAGCAAACCGTGAAGGGAAGAAAAAAGAGAAGAGGAAGAGGAAGAAGAGAAGAGAAGGAGAAGGAGAGGAAGATCAAAGCCAAGGTATATTTTTAACTTGGGATCAAGTGTGTTTTGATTTCCTAAGGCCTTGGTTTAAGAGGTGACCTCCTTGTCTAGGGTTTGTGGAAGACCACACGAAGCCCTTAGATTATTCGAGGTTAAGAGGGTAAAACCCCGAATGGTAGAAAAACATGGAATCCTCTCCCTTTGAGGTTGGATTTACGGTTTAATTACCCAAAGTAAAAGGGTTTAGGTTTAGAACAAACCACTAATAAATTTATTATTATTTGAGCATGTGTGGGTTAAGACCCATATTAGAATGGTTTTTGAAGAAATTCATGATGAGTCTTTGAAATAAGAAGAGAAGGATTGAATGATAAATTGAGTAAGAAAGAGATCATAAGATGAATTTGAAGTGGTCTTAGTATTTATGGTATAGAGTTATTGATTGGAGTTGAAACATATGGAAAATGGAAGCACAATTTGGGCATTTAGTTGTCTTCTACCAGTACAGTTGAAGTTCTACTTGGTGCAACTTCGTTCTTGGTCATTTTTGGCCCAGGATTACACTTTGTGGGTTAAGTTGTCTCAGAATGCGACTTGATACGGTTTCACTTGTTTCGATAGGTTTTAAATATTTTGGCCATAACTTCCTCATTTAACATCCGATTTGAGTGATTCAAGTGGCTCACGTAAAATAGACTTCAAGAACCAAAATTAAAGAGAAGGCATTGTCAAATTCTGATCCTAAGTGGCCTAAAAATTCCTCAAGTGGGAGCCCGTGTGCAAGAAAAATTCTGCATCAACTGGACATAGAGTAGTCGGGTTGTTTCGAGACGTAACTAGAGTTCGATTGCTCCAGGTGGGTGATTAGGTTGGGATGGGAGCCATATCAACCTTAGCTTTTTAAATGAGTACAAAGACCTAGAGTCAAATATGGAGTTAAGACCCAGGAAAATTAGTAATACAAACTGTTCCCGGTGTGTCCAGATAAGCGAAACTAGTTGTAGAAAATGCGTAACTTCAGTTAGGATAATCAGGTGGAATGATTCGGTCTGAGTAAAGTAGACTTCGTAGGGAATAAGTGCAGTCTAGTCAAAAAACTTATCTAGTACCTCACACATGACCAGCTTTGCTTTGCCTCAGCGATATTCGTTTAGTGCGATTATTTGCCTGATCACTTTAGAGTAGATAAATTGTATTTGACTAGGTGCGGTGAAGGCGACAACTTTGGCCTAGGATTGACATCGAGAAAGAAAGCGAATCGATGAATTGGCTCGTTCTACGACTCTATCAACAATTCAGAAATATTTGGTAGTTTACCCGATTGTATGAATGAGAACATGAATCGATTTCATGTGTAGCGGCCCACCCTGGGTGCGGGCCCACCTATTCGACTTTTGGTGGACCCCGGCGCCAGCGCAATATCCGCCGGGGCCTCCCCGCTGCATGGCCGCCTCGAACACAGGACTGAACCCAAGTACCCCCGAGTTCTTACGTGGTGGGTGCAGTAGCTACTAAGCGGTTGGGTACCTTGCAATCGCACAGGTACAAATCAGTTAAAACAAATATGTGAGGAAGAATGCGAGAAAGTCAAGGCCGGCGGCGCCTGCCGCAAGTCGAACAAGTGAACCCACCGAAAGTGAGCCGCCAAATAAAAGCAGCCTTTTATTGTAGGCGACCCACCTGGGTGCGGGCCCCACCAAACACAGTGGACCCCGACCTCGTGGGCTCTATATCACGCCAGGACCTCCAGCTACCATGGCTCGCCTCGAGACACGGGACTGGGAGCCGTGCCCGAGTTTCTTCGTAGTGGGTACCAGCGAGCTCAGTAATTTGCTGAATGCGCCAGGCGCTCTGAGATTCGTCGGATGCTCAAATCGCCTACACAATTCATTCAAATTCACGAAAATGCCTCGATTTAACGTTTAGCCAATACAAACATCGAACTTCATGATGGCCATACTCGAGCATGCCGATTCTAAAACTTTACGTCTTGGTCGAATTCGATATAGACATCGATAATATGATGAAATTGACCAAAATGTCCATACACATTAAATGCCCCATAAAAACTATCTGTTTATAAACATTTCAAGGGACTTTCCATAGAGTCATGCCATTTCATTCTAAAGTGTCCAACTTATGACTACAATCCTGAAATTTCAATCATGTCATATGATTCAAAATTCATTATTTGTCAGAACACGGTCGAAAATTCACTAAAATTCATAAGTAGTGCAAAATTTTGGGTTAAAGTTTACGACCTTTTACGGTCTCTAAGAAAATTTCAAGTCATTATATAACCTTTAGGCTCGAAATAACACAAGAAGACAAATTTTCTACCTTTTAAAGTTTGATAAAAATTTAAGATATTGATCTGCATGTGTATTCTCTTGGCGTGGTCGATTTTATGCAGCCGATGAAACTTAGGTCAGATTTCCATAGATCTAAGAAATAAGCTGAGAGAAAAAATTTAAATCCTCTCTCACAGACGCTCTCTCCCAGGCGTGATCCATCTCGGGTTGATTACTATTCTCTTTTTTTAATTATTATTCTTTTCTTTAATTATTATTATTATTATTTAGATAAATAATTCTATTACCTCATTCGGGTCCATTTTGTCGAAAATTTTATTTATCTTAATTGAATATTAACAAATATTGCCATTTTTCGAATTTTCTAAAATCAGTTTTAAATTTCAGCTCTAAGCTTCGTCGCGCAAAAATTCGTAAAATATTAAATTTGTCTCAGATTTAACAACTCTGGGTTACTAGATTCGCGAGGCGAACTTGACGTGATCCGTTTACGTCATCGAGATCTAGATAATTTCGAGACTTTCTGAACTATTTTGGCACTTTATTATTATTATTTTACTATTTAACATTAATTATACTTTCACCCCCTCCACTTTCCTTAGTACAAAAGTCTGCAATTAACGAAAACTTTAAAAATTTTATCACTCTGATAGCGCTTGGTACGTATAACGCCTTCTGGTTACATATGCGTACGCCATCCAGACGGGTTGTTACATCGCCGAATGAGTATGTGATATGATTATAGATTGAGTATGTCTTTGAAAAATAATACGAGTGAATATGAGATTAGATGATGTCGATAGCCGAATGAAGGTGAATGATGATAAAGGCGAGATTCACTCAAAGCGGGTCAGGCGTCGGAATTGTGAACTGAATAATATACCAAATGAAACGCCTGAACGGGATGCACCAATCGGCATCCGTCACGAAGGCACCGAAATTATCAATGTCCGCGCTGCGGGATGCACTAATGGCATCCGTCGCTGATGGCGTGGCATTGAAGAAATGTCCCACTTGGCGGGATGCACTAATCGTCATGATGGCGTATGGCATTTAATTGATACCCGCGTGTCGGGATGCACTAAGCGACGCTCCAGGCGCGATGGGAAGACCGAATAATTGATACCACGTGTCGGGATGCACTACACGGCATCCGGCATGATGGGAGACCGAATAAGTGATACCACGTGTCGGGATACGCCAAACGGCATCCGGCATGATGGGAGATAAATTTCGTCATATAAACACATTACCGAATGATAATAGGCGAGATTCATCAACGGAATCAGCTAGAAATTGTGAATCGAATAGTCGAGGTGAAATAGCCAACATTGAGTAAATAGAGATATTTTTATGAATATGTTTGAATCTCATGAAATGAATCAGCATTGGAAATACATGATATGATATGAAATGGTAAATGATTTGTACATTGAAAGCATGAGTATATGTCGATATATTAGGCATAGTTAATGATAAATGCTTGCCGAGTTAAATTGAATATGGATTAGAACTGTATAGAACCACTAAGCATGAAAATGCTTAGCGTGTAGTTCTTATCTCTTGTAGTGTCAGTAAGCAAGAAGAAGCCAAGATCGCGTATGAGTCATAGAGAGGCGATCTGATCGTATAAGTGTATACTCGAAATTTTGCATATCATCTTTTGAACAAATTGGTGTTTTGTAAACAAAATGGTTAAACCACGAAACTTGATTTTTGTATCATCTTGAAAAGGACATAAATCTTTTCTTTGTAAATGTATTTTGTTAATGTGTATGGGCTTAAATTGCTTTATATTTATGAAATTATGGGCTTGCCTAAAGCGAAAACGTTCCATAACTAAACGAATTAATAAAAAAAAAAAATGTTTTGATAAGATAAATGAAAACGTCGGAGTAAGCAGGGCTCGGGTTCGGATCCATGCATTCGAATTCGGTAGGGTTCGAATCAGCGACATTTTGAAAATAAAAATTAAATAAAGCGATGTCAAAGAAATGGCCAGGCGTCCACGGGTTTTACCATTCGGACTCGCCTTCGGGTCGAGGATCAGGCTTAGGGTCGCCCCCTTGGCGGCCGAGACACACACATGTTTCATGTGCCGGTCGGAGAGATAGTATCATTCTGAGGATGTTGCTATCATCCACGCCTTAAGTATCGGCCAATTTGCAGATCAACGGGACATGTGTGTTCGATGTAGCGGAGTTGTGTGGGAAGTTGTTCGGTGTCACCCCACCCACTGATGCTCTCAAAGGATCTGCTATCTCCATCCGGTGGTTATGTGACCAGTTATCCACCCCAGCACCTGATGCAGATGAGGTCACTTTAGAGCGAAGTGTGTGTGGTTTCATCTTAGCATTGATGGAATCCTTCTTGTTTGTGGACAAGAAGGGAATGCATGTTCATCTATGCTTTCTCCCACTACTATGAGATTTGACACATACTACGACTTATAGTTGGGGTGGTAATTTGCTTCATTATATCGCAAGTTATGCAGTCGGCTTGGATCGTACATACGAACTATTAGCGGTTATATTACGGTAATCTGGTATGTAATTTTTTTATTATTATTATACATTCATATACACAACACATCATTAGGTTGCTTACTTTCTGTTTATTTTATATTCAACTATGGTCTTGGGAGATACTTCACGTGGGCGACTTCGATTTTGGGCTATCGATCATATCAGCACCCTTTAGTCACTCATACCTTACATGATAGCGATCACGCGTGTGATGGAGACCTAGCTGAGTTGTCGATGATGTGTACCGGTTGAGCTGCCGGTTGAGCGAGCGAGCCGGCTCTTCCCATTGGGGTGTAGGTGGAGAGTACCTTTGACACGGGTGCATAACCCATATGGTGTACTCCTCTTATATCGAGATCAGCTAGATGCATAAACTCTTGATTAGGTAATGATATATGTAAAAGTATATGGTTCTATAGTAATTTCATTCATATTCACATAAAAGTTTTTGACGTCAAGTGTAAATGTGTAGGTCTTATGGCAGCCATACGTCGGAGAGTTGGTTAACCAACTTCCAGAGATATCTGCCCAAACGTCGGAAGTCCCCGGTGAACGATGTCATCGCTTATATATTTCGAGACTGTTGAGTGGCATCGTCCAGAGCAAGTCTTGTGCCAGTTTGGGCTACACCAGGAGATACCTTCATCTTGCTCTTATGAGCAACAACTACATAGAGTGGATGCACGTGGACGATACCAAAGAGATTGGGCGACGTATCATGCTCCATACATTGCCTTATGGGATACGGGGCAAAGCGAGATCATTACTGCACTTTATGGCGAGATTATTATGGACTTCCATGATCCATATATGCAATAGTATCATTCGTATACCTGACGTTTATGGCGCTACCACTCGAAGGGATGATGTAGGGTTCCATACTACGTAAGTCACTTACTCGGGTTTTAGTGAGTTAAATTAACATTTTTCTAAAGTGTTTTCCAAATTTGAATCAATAGATTCTATATTTATAATTCTTTGGTTGGTTCATTTAGATCTCTGCCACGGCTAACATAGCTAGTCGCTAATGCTATGCTACCGCCGGTTTGGTGTATGACTTCCATCATATTGCTAGATCAGTGTTACACCAGATCGGAGAAAAGCATCTCATCTCCCGACTGATGGGAGCATCTACATCCATAGACCATCCATTAGACCTACGAAGATTGTCATCCATCTAATGCGTGTGCTGACCTAATGAGGAGGTGGGGAGGAGAGTTGGTCGGAGAGGTCGGTGGTGAATGGTGGGCGAGAATTGGGTGGTCGAGATTGTAGACGGGTCATGGTCGAGGATGGTGAGGAGATTAGGTGAATTTTATTTAGGCATTGCCTACTCGATAACCCAATACTTACCGTCGCCCCGAGATTTTTATATCGCGAACACACATCGGCCAAATGCGGGATGACACCGTCTTTGCCATATCCGATCTTGCTGGTATCCTTCATAGTAGTAGATATCACCTTATCATCCCACCCTTTATCATCCCCTATATTGCCTCTCATCGATGACACCATCGTTGACCTTGTATCAGAGTTGGGTGCACTTCCAGCTAGGCGACCTCGTGCTCCACGTATACGTCAAGTACTTTATCCATCAGCTCCATTTCATATTGCACGGGACCCTATAGATCAACTATATTTTTATATATTGATATTTGTATACAATTTTTTTTTTATATTTATATGATTTGGTTTATGCATGGAGGTCATAATCGAGCTTAATGCAAAATTCTATTGAATATTCCATGGAATTTCAAGCTACGCGGATATTACTTATTGTGAAAATTTTAAAATATTTTAGTTCCAGCTTTCAAATAAATAACTTTATGTGATTAAATAATTTATTATGATAATATAACAAATATATTCGAATCCATTAGTTCATGTAATTTATCAAATAATAAATATTTTAAATAAGTTTCAATGTTAATAATAATAATAATAATAAGGGACTCTTGCGAGGAATTATTAAATTGCAATTGCCGCTATCATGGGTAATTTACAATTATCGTATCATGAACGCGTCAATTGAATGTCCAATTGCCGCTATCCATGACGACATTTGCCACTATCGTCTCCAGTGGCTCGCGCCTTTACTTTGGGCATTAGTTTAGGTTCCAAACTAATTTTATAATTTTTTTTTTCAAATAAAGTATTTCGGTCTAAAACTTAGAAGAAAAGATATGCATCTTTCAAAGGCTGCCAAAGTACTAATCCATGTCACAAAGGAATTCCAAGCCTTAGTAACACTTTCTCTCTTATCTATCTCTACACAAGCATATCTTTATATATCTTCTTATTTAAGTGGTTGAGTGCATGATATTGTCCATGTTTTCTAATTATGAAAACAATAATTTTGATCTCTAAAGTCTTAAAATTTATATTTTTTTTTGTTATTCTCCAACTGAAAAACTTTATCAGCATTAAACAAAATTTTGTTAGTATGGATGTTATATTTTTCAAAAATAAACTATATTTTACTTAACCTTCTTACTAAGAGGAGAAATCTGATATGGAAGATCATTTTGGAAAATATGTTGTCCTATGATAGTATTTTATCTCTGCCTTATCTAAGTAGAGAAGCAAACAACTCCTAGCTTAAACCCTACATCTAAGGTGTCATGCATGTACAAACAAGGGAAGATCTGTTGCTTGCTAAACAATATAGTATGAGTTGTATTCATTTAAGATAATGAAATCAATAAATATTGGAAAACCAACCTTCTTACATTTCTAGGAGTGTCAAGCATGGAGACTTAAGAATTTATAGGTACTTATGGCCTGTTTGGTTCCTGTTTTTATAAAATCGTTTTTTATTTTTAAAAACAAGTAGAACAAGGAGAACAAGGAGAATAAATTTGGTTTCAAGTTCTTTTTTTTTTTTTTTTTAAACACTAAATTCAGGTAACAAAAACAGTTTTTATAAAACACAAAAATTGTGTTCTCCAAGTTTTTAAAAATTGTTCTCAAAAATAGTTGTCAAAAACAGGAACCAAACATATCCTTAATATCTCTTATTTTTCTTATTGTTCATTCCGTTGGATGAAATATGCTTGAAATTTTATTAATCTTGATTGTGATTCTACTAGTTAGTGTTGGTCAGCCTTTGTTATCCGTTGGTCAGCCTTTGTTATCCGTTGGTCAGCCGTAAATCCTGCAGATGGGTAGGTGGTCCCGGTGGTGGTCCCATCGAGCGTCATAACATAATCAATTAAGATAAAGTGAAATGGCTAGTTTCATAAAAAAAACTTGTAGGAACAAGCTCAAATACGAGTTCGTCCTAGGATTGATGAACAACTAAGACAAATCCAAGAAAATACTCAAAAATATGGAAATAAATTGTCCGTTTCAATTGAAGATTGGGAACAATACATCAAAAACTAAGAAATGCTAAAACAAAATATCAAAGAACTCTATAAAGTAGGTAGTTTTGAATTCAAAATTGATTGTAGGATTAAAATATCTTAAAACACTTATTAATGGATCGAGACGAAACTGTGAATTATTAAATCGAATTTAGACGAATACAAGAAAAATACAAAATCCTTTATATAGGTGCTTCCAGGTAGCTGCTAAACCTCTAACCAGGTTAGGTTTAGACAAACCCATTTGTATTTGTTTACGAGATGCAAGACATAATCAATTCCAAGATTCACTTTTAGGTTTAATGCAAGCAAATACATCATTTGGACCGGTGTATTTTTTCTTGTTATCGGAATCCCCAGGGATTAATTTGTATGAATGACCAAAGCATTCATAAAGCCTTGCTCTAAATATTCAAACCCCAGCTTTACTTGACACTGAACCACTAGATCCATCAAAAAATTCTTATAATATTTATCGAGAGTATATTCTCCAAGATGATGACTTTTGTAGTTAATCCAAATTGTCTTTCAACATCCCCAAAAGATCAACAAATATTATTTGAATTTGTTAAAGGCATAATAATTAAAAGAAATCAACCGGCTTCAAGATAAAATCAATCTTCTTCAACATAAACAACATGTTAAATTTCTTCAGAAAGAAATACAATATAAAAAGATAGAACAAACCTGAAATCCAAACAACTGCAAGAAAGAATTAAGTAGGTTAAAAAAAAATTGAAATGAATTTATGTTCCTCAATTCCAAATGCTTTTTGGAATATGAATTAACTATGGTTTCTCTCCATATGAAAAGATTTTTACGAGAAAACAAATCCACACTAAAGCGAGACCAATCGAATGAATCGGAATTACTAGAGTATTGCAAAAAAGAAATTAAAGATTTGTTAAACAAAAAACTGATTAGACCAAGCCATTCTCCATGGAGTTTGCAGCTTTTTATGTTTAGAAAGCTTCTGAAATAGAATGTGGAACTCTAAGGTTAGTAATCAATTACAAACCTCTCAATAAAGTCTTACAATGAATTAGGTATCCAATACCTAATAAAAAAGACTTAATTCAAAGATTCTACAATGCAACAATTTTTTTAAATTTTGATATGAAATCTGGATTTTGGCAAATTCAGGTTACAACTGAAGATATGTACAAAACAGCATTCACAGTTCCATTTGGATATTATGAATGAAATGTAATGTCATTTGGTCTAAAAAACGCTCCTTCAGAATTTCAAAGATTATACAATGCAACAATTTTTTTAAATTTTGATATGAAATCTGGATTTTGGCAAATTCAGGTTATAGTAGAAGATAGGTACAAACCAGCATTCACAGTTCCATTTGGATATTATGAATGGAATGTAATGTCGTTTGGTCTAAAAAACGCTCCTTCAGAATTTCAAAATATAATGAATGATATCTTCAATGCTTATAGTAGATTTTCTATAGTATACATTGACGAAGTTCTTATATTTTCAAATTTAATGAAAGAGCATTTTCAACATTTAAGAATATTTCAAAAATTAGTCGAGGAGAATGGGCTGATTATCTACGTCAAAATCAAAACTTTTTCAAACAAAAATAAGATTAGGGATTTGGAAATCTATCAAGGTACAATAAAACCTATTCAAGAGCAGTGAATTTGCTAACAGAATTTCTGATGAACTAAAGATAATCGGCTTCAAGGTTTTTTAGAGTCTAAATTATGGTGAATTTCACAATTGAACCATGATCAGTCATTATTTCAAAGACTAAAGAAAAATATTGTTCCATGATCTGTAGAACATACCTAGATTGTCAAACAGATAAAGTCACAAGTCAAAGAACTTCCTTATTTAGGAATTCTTCATCCAAATACTTTTCCTATCATAGAAACATATGCCTGGAAATATAGGATCATAGTGGATCCTCAAGCAGATTTAGAAACTAAAATTATAGTCAAATTTCGCTCGGCATTCAGAGTGGTCATGAAAAATATTATTTGTCGAAAAGAAATTTTGTAATTGTCCTTTGTATCCAAAAAATTTCAAAGTGGTGTTTTTAATGAAATTTATTTTACAAATTAGTTGCAAAGTGTTAAAGAAATTTTACAAAAAGATGTTAATCTGGTTCCACAAAAACCAAAGAATTTTCTTTAGATAGTATTATTTTAATAAGTGTTTGATTTTAAAGTAGATTTATCAAAGGTTCTTCAAATATTTTACGATTTTCTCTCACGGAAATTTTACGAGGAAAATAGGCAAATCTAATTCTAATAAACCTAAAATTAAAAATTAACATCTTTATCTTAAAAATTCAGTCTGAACCTGGCTTGTTTTGAAGTCTTAGGAAATATTCCTAAGCCCATACACTTCGTCTTCTTGGCTTGTTTCACCCGTCCGAAAAGCAGCAAATTAATCCAAATTTTAGAAGCTGATCATATCTCGACTTCTGGGACTTTTGATCTCCAATTTCTTTTTTCAAAAAGACAAGTTTTTTTTCTCAAATAATGTTTCAAAAACCCGCAGATTCTATGAGTTTATACTTGTAGATACTGAATCTGTTAAATTCTCACATATCAGAAACTCTAAAGATACTGATATTGCTTATTCAAAATGAATAATTTTAAAAATTATTTCTGAAAAGGATTGGGAACAAAATCCTTTTACTCACAAACGTTTTTCCCAAAATTTTGAACCCGAAACCTTTGATTATATTGATAACAAAAATGCATGGTTTAACACATTTTTTGTCAAACTTTCTTCCCATTCATGGTTTTTTAATTGGGGAGAAAACCTCAAACATCTTTTCCAAACTGGTTCTAGGAATTGTGGCTTTTCCTTGGAGACATTCCAAATATTTTTTTGTTCGGCGTTAGAATCTTTGATTACTTCAAAGCCCGATAACGGCTTTCCTTCAGGAACAAATGTTCTCTCCTTTTGTTCTCGATTTAGGATTAGCTTGGATTACTCTCTTTGGGACTTTACCACTTGTAATTTGCTCCCATTTCATTTTCCCCAACATTTGGCCAGAGAATTTAAAATCAAATGGTGGGTTGCCTTCAAAATCTCTCGAACCCAAACCTTTGAATCAATCAAAGATTGGATTGATTCTAAAAAATCCAAACCCAAAAAATCTTCAAAAAAGACTCATGTTTTGTCCTCGCCCTTGCCTAGACCTCTTTCGTGGCCTCAAACTCCCTCCAAAACTTCTTTTCCTTCAAACTCTGCATACAAAGCATATTTAAAAGGTTGAAGACAATTTCTTGAAACTTTATATCATTTCATGAACTGTGACTTGATGAGACACGACTTTAAGAGCACGGCTTTTCGACAAAGCGATGACATGTGCTATGACCTCCCATACACTCCCCTCGAGTAATGGGACCCTGTTTCAATTTTCAAAAGCCTATGTTCTCGAGAGATTAGAGGCTCTAAAATTCCCAAATATCAAATTTTCCACCTTACTTTTGATCGTTTCATTAAAGATTCTTTGGATGAGATCAGATAAGGATGCAAATGGACAAATGATTCAAAAGCCAAGAAGAGACAAGTTTATTGATTTACAAACTTGTCAAAGTGGCCAGTGGCTAAAAAGTGTTCTGACTTTCAAGCGACAACAAAGGAATACTGACCCGGTAGCTTCTACTATTATTGACCCATTTCAAAAAAATGGCGGTTGACTCAAAAGTGTTCCCCACTTTCAAAAGACAACAAAGGAATGCCAACCAGCTGGCTTATACTATTCGGACTCGAAATTTTTCTTTGAGTTCCACGAACTTTAGACTGATTCAAATCCGTCAAATTTTCCTATAAAATGAGGGGATGTCTCCTTTATAGACAGACTAAGTTCGGAGAGTGATTTTCCTTGGTGAGTTCTTGAGTAGAGAGCCTATGACTGTTTTGTAACCCGTTCAAAGTACCTGTGCAAAGTTTCCTGTACTTTCTTCAAATCTTGTAAGTTCTAGTTTCAAATAAAGATTACATGTTTCAAATATTTGCCTTTTGATTTTATTCACTATATTTTCTTGTTACTATTATAATTTTACCATTCAAAAGTCACTGTTCATTTTATTATTCACTAGTAAGAGATCCTCGAAATTTTTGGTATTAGAGCCATGTTTTTCAATTTTTTTTGATGAAATATGCTTGAAATTTTATTAATCTTGATTGTGATTATACCAGTTAGTGTTGGTCAGCCTTTGTTATCCATTGGTTAGCCGTAAATCCTGCAGATGGGTAGGTGGTCCCAGTGGTGGTCCTATTAATTGTCAAAACATAATCAATTAAGATAAAATTAGAAATAGCTGATTAATCCAAAAAAAACTTGTAGAAATAAACTTCCGAATCTGAGATTCGTCTAGGATTGATAGACAAACTAAAGATAAACCCAAAGAAAATATACTCAAAAATATGGAAATAAATTGTTTGTTTCAATTGAAGATTGAGAACAGTACATCAAAAACTAAGAAATGCCAAAACAAAATTTTAAAGAACTTTATAAAATATGTAGTTTTGAATTCAAAAGAGATTATAGGATTAAAATCTCTTAAAAGCAGCTCGTCAAATAGGATACGAGACAAAACTATTGAATTATTGAATCCCAGACTTAGAACAAATCTGAAAGAGCAAAATACAAAATCCTTCCGTATAGGTGCTTCCGGTGGTACATAAACCTCTAGCAAGTATTGGGTTTCAAATGGCAATTTGTATTTGTTTACAGATGCAAGACATAACTAATTAAGATTCACTTTGCAGGTTTAATGCAAGCAAATCGTAAATTTGGATCGGTGTATTTACCTTATTATCGAATATAGAGTTAAACGTATGAATGACCAAAGCATTCGCCATGTACTTCTATCAAATAATACAGCCTTGGCATGGATCACAGATCTAGGAACATTCTTATAGTATACAAGTATATTATAAGGTGATGAGAACTTACCGTAGTTAATCACGAATTATCTTAATATTCAAAAGATTAAACATTATTTGGCAAGCAAATGAGAAGAACTCTATTAATTATGCAAAACCAATTCCTTGGGAATCACTGTCTGTCCGAAGAGTGGAATTTTAAGCGACTCTTAAGCTCCCAAAACTTATCGAACATCCAAAACTTCTATCAATAATAGAAGATGGAAAAGGTAATGTACAAATTAATTTCATATAATAAACACATATATAATTTATAAAGGCAATAAATCAGTTGCTCCTCGAAAATTAGTTATAAGGGAGTTTCTCACATGTCAATATGTCTAGCTAATATAAAATGTATAAATTCCTTAAAATATTGTGATGGAAAGAATACATGATTCTTAACTGATAAATTTCAAGTAACAATATAGTATTACCATTTTTGCGCAATAAAAGAAGTAAAGAACCAATGTTTTAAATTATAGAAAATTAAGAGAGTGTTGTATATTTCATATTCAAACAATAAATAAATAAATTTCACTGCTTGCTACTTGAGCTTGTCCGATTCTCATGATAGTTGTAACTTCATAGTAGTGTACTACTAGAATTTTAAGATCAATGTTTGGACAAGATGATTATTTTTTTTTTGAAAGTGGACAAGATGATAGATAGAGTATCGCACCAAAGGTTAGAAATAAGGAGAAATTGCTCGATGAAGTAAGCGTTGTATTTTGTTATGAGTAGAACCAAGGACATAATATTTCTTATATGGTTGATAAATGGATTTGTTGGATTCTTTCAATCAATGGAAGATTGAAGTAAAAATTTAACGATTCAAGAATTCAAAATAGAAGTGTTTCAAAATGTATTATTAGAAACTCTAATGAAACTATTAAAATGGATACAATCAAATATTTAGGTAATGTTTTAATAATTATAGCTGAACGTATGACCTTATGAGATGGTGTCTTAGTTGTAAAAAACAATGGTTTTTTAGACTTAGAAATTGAAAGAGATTCTAAGATAATTATAGACTACTATAACAAAAAAAAAATTATCTAGTTCAATTTACTAATATAAGATATTCGAAAACTATATTAGAATTTAAACATTAAATGTAGGCATAGTTACAAGGAAACATATAGAAAAACAGATTTTTTAGCTAAAAAAAATATTTGCAATATTGATTATAATATTTGATGGTCAAATTTTTATAAAGATGTTATAAAATTTGATTCTAAATATTATTGTGTTCATCCTTAATAGAATTTGTAGGATTGCTCATCCTTGGTTTTCTTTCACAAAAAAAAAAAAAAACACACACACACACACACAACACAAAAACAAAAAACAAAGAGGAGAAAGTCCTAAATGCTTTAAAACAATAATTGAACTTTGTCCTACTCAACAATCTTTATTCTTAAGTCTTCAAAGTGACTAGAAAATTATATACTAATTAAATTTTCTTTAAAAATTTTCAATTGGTAGGCAACTTTCTTGAGTTCCATAAGAAATTATTAACTATCAACTGAGTAGTAACATTTAGAATATGCAGTATAAGCTCTGGGAGGCAATATATTAATCAAAATATACAGACTTAATAAAAAAAAAAAAATAAACATTTTGATAGTTAGATTCTTGATCCACAATTTGAGATCCAGATTCTCTTGCCATGAAAATGTTTTTTAAACCCTACATGCAGTTAGGTATTAATTTTTCTTAAAAATAAATTGTTATTATATATATAAAATAAAAAACATGTTCTACATTTATGATTGCAATAAATATCTCCAAAATAAAGTACAAAAATAATATTTGTAGTACCAAAAATTTTGGTTGGCACTTGGCAGCATTTTGTAAAGCATAAAAATTGGAGCTGTCTAAAAAGAAAAAAACAAAAACAAAAACAAATAAAATAAAGATATTTACAGTAGTAGAGGGTGCGTGATTGACTTGGTCGGGACCAGGGCTGAGTGTATGATGGACCTGGTGAAACTCACTATGTTGATGATATAGGGATAAAATAATCATTTTTCCCTTTCTCTTTTTGGTAAAAGCTTTTCTAAATCTTCCCCAAATCACAAATCTCTCTCTCTTTCTCTCTCTCTCCAGGCTTAGCTCTTCTGCACTCAACTTCATGAAATGAACAGCCGGATTTCAGGGTAGGTTGGATTTTTCCTCTGTTCCATGTCATACCTTAGAGTAGTAGATTTGTTGTGTTTTCTTGTGTTTTTTAGTTTAATTGATTGATGATAGTCTTTGTAGAATGTTGGGTTACTGAGAAATCGGAGGGGGACAGTTGAAATTTTGGATTCTGTTTCTGGGTTGAAATGGGGGATTGTTAGATTCCCAATTTTCTTTTCTTTTCCTACCATTTCTCAGGAGCCAAATGAGCTCTAGGGCTTTCTCTTAATGACGGTAGAGCTAAATGGGTGTTGTGTTCATTCTCTTGGCAACTGATTTTTAATTTCTTTAGTTGAATTGTTTGTTTTTGTTTTTTGGGTCTGCAGGGAATGGAATACTCTTTTTCATTTTGTTTTTATTTATTTATTTATTTTTTGGGCTTTTTTTTGGTTTTGGTTCGGGATTGTGCCGAGCACTTCCTCCTTTGCCCCCTAAACCGATCATTTTGTTGATGTTTTTGGTACACAGTCGGTTATTTTAGTCACCAGTAATTAGAAAAATTGATGGCGAGAAGCTGTGGAATAATTGCCAATAATTTTTCACAGAAATTTGAAAGAAACTTTCTGGACTAGTGGAACCTTGAACAAGGTGTATGTGTAGATTATGAGGGGATGAGCCGGGTTCGGCTCATCTAGCTACTGAAAGACACATACCCAGATGGAACAATTGAGATATAGGTTCTGTTCTTTAAACATCATCTCTTGTAAATAAAGAGTTAAAAATAGATTTACATTCATATATATATATATATATATATATATATATATATATATATATATATATATATATATATATATATATATATATATATATATATATGGAGATATCCCAGCCCCACTAGGTAAGCCTAGGTTGAGCTCGGGTTGAGTTTTGGACACTCTGAGCTTGAACAGAACCCTATCTATTTATCTATCTATAGATAGATAGATAGATAGATAGATAGATAGCTCTTGCTTGGGTAGTAAGTATGGTAGTTTTTTTTGAAAAGGAATCTATTTTGATGGTAAAATCTATTTTTGCCCAAGTTTTTTGAGGAGGATGATGACTCCTTTATGCTTATTCCGGTATGTACAGGAAGAGAATAGGACATCTAAAGGTTTTAATAAGTTGGAGATAGTATCATGGACCAATTCCTTAGAACCTTTTTCTTTTGTGCGAGAGGACAAATGTTAACGTCATTTCAGTCTGTTGTAGTGTCTCTCTTTATTTATTTATTTTGTGATATGCTTTGTATACTGTTTTTATAGGGAATATGTACATAAATAAAGTAAATAAAGTAGATCACTTAAAACACGGAGTGGATTTTCCCACAACTACAAACAAGGTTGAAGAAATTAATTTAAATTGCAATTGTTTGATATTTAACAAAATTATAATTAATACTTATCCAAGAAAAAAAACAAAATTATAATTAATTTTGATTATCTGTATTACAAGTTTTTATTTCTTCTTGTTATAAGATATTTGTGACATGTTATAATATTGTAGAATTAGAAACTGGTTGGGAAAAGGAAACATGTAGAGTTAGGAAACTTCATATTCTTTCCCATTTGATGTAGGGATTGTCTTGTATATAAATAGGTTCTTTGTTTTCAATGATTCACATAATTTTCCCTTCAATTAACTCTGATTACATGGTATCAGAGCCTAGGGTTCAGATTTGAGCCAAAACAAGAAAAAAAATTCTGCAAAACATCCTGAATACATATGTGCCTGTGTCAGTGTTTTGAAACACGCATCTCAGGAGCCGTAAGACACCACCCATAGGAAGGTGCGCCTGCCACCCGCACCACTAAGTCCATGGCCAGAAATCATACAAGTAGGAGCCACACGCGTCGCCACAAGAATTCGCCTCCTATTTCACGCCAACGTGTGGGGCAGCCCGATAACGCTGCTTCCTCCTCCTCCAAAGATCGCAGTCGTCGCGACTCCTTCCCAAATTCCGCCGTCCTTGTCCGATGCTTGCAACAATGATTTTTAAAGCATATTGTGTTTGAAAGCCCTGTTTTTCTATGGTTTCGTGCCTTTCTCCTTGATTTCTTCAAGATTCAAAGGTGTTTTGTGGATCAGAGGACTGCTCTATTCTGAAGGCAAAGATTTTCACTAAAAGGTGGTTCTTTCTTACAAAGATCCTATTTTTCTCGTATTTTTCTACTTTTCGTAGGCTTGTTCGAAAGAGGTTTGCTTCTTTTATGACTAACACGAAACCCTTAGGAGGAGTTGTGTGTCATTATTGCCATAATCCGAGACATGTACACTAGAATTGTAGGAAGTTGCAGAATAAAAATCAAAGATTTCTGTCTATTCATTATCAGAAATAACTCAAGTCTGCATTCGTATCCATCACTACACTCGCTGAGTCAAGTAAAACCAGCATACGTAATCTTTCATCTTCCTCCACATAGGTCATTGACTTTGGAGCCACTGACCACATGACAGGTAATTCTAGTTTATTTTCTACGTTTCAATCTCACCCTTCTAGCTCCACTATTACCCTTGTAGATGGGTCAAGATCTTGAGTCCTTGGGTTAGGGACAATTCATTCGACTCCTCTAATCACTTTGACCTATGTTCTGAGTCACTTTGACCTATGTTCTGAGTTTACCACAATTCTCTTTTAATTTAATTTATGTGAGTAAACTCACATGTACACTTAATTGCAGTACCTCATTCTTTCCTGATCATTGTTTGATTCAAGATATTTCGACGAAGCGGATAATTGGTCGAAGATGCGAGTCTGGGGGTCTTTACATCCTTGAAACAAAGGTGCCAAAGCTCCAAGGTTTGTTCCGAATTGTTTCCCATTCGGGTCACCACTCTCACACGCCCCAAAACCCACCCTGGGCACGACCACAATTCACACCCTCAAGCCTTAAATTCGAAGGTTTGAAGCCTAAACGACACTAACCTTCCTCAGAACCCGATTTTGTCCAATTCCCAAAACACGCTCGCCAGAGTAAATCGCAAGAACTTTCTAAATTCATCAATTCTCCTAATTCAAATTTTCATGCCGACAAAAATTACTTAAATATCCAAATCTCACTACGAATGTCATATAAACTGCTCGTATAACAATATCTGGGATCTCCAAAATCCAACTTTGTACTAATATAAACATGAATGTTATCACCCAAGTGACTTTCTCAATTAACTTTCAAAACTCAACATCTCACATAAACATGAAATCAGATAGTATTTTATCGAAGCCAGAGCTCACCCCATTCCAATGACATATTTTCAGGTACTTTTAGTTCCGTGAGAAGTGATGGCTAGGTTGGGGATTCGTCATCATTAGGATTTGATTAGTCATCCTTCTCTCTCTTTGTTGAAAAAGCTATATACTCAGTTTTCTAGTCTATCTCTATTGAACTGTGAGTCGTGTCAATATGCTAAGCTTCATCGTATGCATTTGAGTTCTAGAGTCAATAAACGAGCTTCTGCTCCTTTGAGTTAGTTCATTCCGATGTTTGGGGTTCTTGTCTAGTTATGTCTTTCATTGGGTTTAAGTATTTCATTACTTTTGTTGACGATTTCTCTTGCGTCACTTGGCTTTATATAATGAAAAGTCGTTCTGATTTTTCTTTCTTTCTCATTTTAGTGCCTTTTATGCTAAAATTCAAACTCAACTTCATGTCTTTGTTCAAACATTAAGGAGTGATAACGCCAATGAATATTTGTTGGAACCCTTTCAGTCATTCATGTTACAACATGGGATTCTCGATCAAACCTCTTGTGTTGATATACCCTCTCAGAATGAGGTAGCTAAGAGAAATAATAGACATCTTCTTGAGACAGCCCGGGCTCTTTGGCTACCGCTTGTTTCTTGATTATCAGATGCCATCACGCTTTAAATAGCTACTCCTACCACTAGTTGTTTCCAACTAATTCGTTGTTCCCTATTGATCCCAAGGTATTTGGATGCACATGCTTTGTTCGTGATGTCTGTCCTCAAGTCTCTAAACTTGATCCGCAGTCCTTAAAGTGTATCTTTGTAGGATATTCTTGGGTTAAAAAAGGATATAGGTTTTATTGTCCCACTCTTTGACATTACTTTGTGTCTACTGATATTACATTCTTTGAGACTACCCCGTTTTCCCTGTCGTCTATTGTTACTAGTCAGGGGGAGGATGATGATTTATTGGTCTATACGGTTTCCTTACTAGTCCCTACTTCAGCTCCTACTCCTATCTCCACTACTTCAGCTCCTGTTTCAATTAAACATCCCATTAAGCAGGTATACTCTCGGCGCCATAACCCTCTAGTCTCTAGTCTCTAGTCCAACACCGTTTGTTTCTTCATCAGATCCAATCCAGAATGATCTTTCGATTGCTCTTTGTAAAGGTAAATGTCAGTGTGCTCACCTAATCTTTTCGTTTGTTTCCTATAACCATTTGTCGTCTTCCTCTTGGTCATTTATTGCATCTTTTGATTCTATCTCTCTTCCTAACATTGTCCGTGAGGCTTTATCTCACCCTAGTTGGCGTAGTGCTATGGTAGATAAAAATGCAAGCTTTAGATGACAATGATATGTGGGACTTGGTGCCTCGACTCACCGCGCAGCTATTATCGTCATTTAACATTCAGTAATAAAGTTTTTAATCCTCGATGTCTCATAAGGCTAGATTGAAGGCCAATTTTGTTGCTAAGGGACATGCTCAGACTTATGGAGTTGATTATTCTGATACATTTTCCCGTGAGCAGTTTCATCTATCTCGGTCGTTTCATCTCCTCACGCTTCTTATGATTGGGACTCAGACGCCTGATATCAAGAATGTCTTTCTATATACAATTCCTTCAGAAGAGGTATTTACATGGAGCAATCCTCCTCGTGGGTTTGTTGCTCGAGAGATAGTGGAAGTGCGCCATCGCCTCTAAATTCGTATATTGGAAACGAGTACTGTGCTTGGTTTGGCAAATTCAATCAGGCAATTGAGACATTTGACATATAGAAGAGTAAGTCTGACCACTTTGTTTTCTATAAGAATTCAGCTCGTATTATTCCCATCGTACAGAGGCGAATGATATCACATCACCGAGTGACTCTGGGAAGGTATATTATCTCTTAAATCATTTCTTCAATCAGTTTCACATAAAGGATTTAGCAATGTTGAAGTATTTCTTGGGTGTTGAAATCATGAGGAGTAAACAGGGAATTCTGTTATCTTAACGAAAATATGTACCTGATATGTTATATGAGAAAGGGAAATTAGGCGCCACACCATGTAGTACTCCTTAAGTAGTTTCTAATGTACAACTCATCATTTGGGGCGAGTAACTATTCTCAAGATCCCGAGAAATATAGAAGACTCCAAAATCGAATTATCTTATAAGAATCGCCGATATCGTTTATATTCAAGAAGCTGCTTTTGAATCGCATATGTCATCTCCACAATCATCATCAGCCAGAGCATATCCCATGCTATTTGAGTTATGCCTCGCGAACGTGGAATATTGTATAAGAAGCGTGGGGTTACTAGAATCGACGCTTTCTGTAGTTAGACGGGCAGATCTAGGAACATAGGAGATCCACCTGTGATATCAGGTCTTCTATAAAATCTGATCTCATGGAAGAGTAAGAAGAAGTGTTGTCTCAAGAAGAAGTGAGTCGTAGTATAGAGCTATACGCCCAGATGAGATCACAAAGGCATACGTCAATTATTGATGGAAGTGGGCATCGAAACTTTAGTACCAGCCAAGCTTTGGTGTGATAACCAAGCCGCCATGCATATAGCATCTACCTCGGTATTTCATGAACGGATCAAACATATTGAGATGGATTGTCATTTTGTCCGTGATTAGATCCAAATCAGTTGATCTTTGGCTGTGGATGTGAAAGCACCGGTAACAATTGCAGATATCTTCACAAAACCTTGAGTGGGATCGAGCCGGGCTTATTTGCAATAAGCTGGGCGTCACCACTCCATGCTCCAACTCGGCGAGTGTTATAGTATTGTAGAATTAGAAACTAGTTGGAAAAAGGAAACATGTAGAGTTAGAAAACTTCATATCCTTTCCTATTTGATTTAGGGATTGTCTTGTATATAAATAGGTTCTTTGTTTTCAATGAAACACATAATTTTTCCTTCAATTAACACTGATTACATGACATAAGCTGGTTTGATTATTAATGTTGTAGAGTGCCAACATATGCAGGCTCTTAAACATACCTGATCTGGAAACACCTCTAGTATCCTCAATAAAAGATGACAGACAGCTGCTAAATTAGAAAAACAAATCCTAGGTTGCTTAAGCTGTCTGCCCTGTTTTTACTTTAACGCTCCCACTCCTCGAATGCAAAATTTCACAAATTCAAGAGGTTTCTCCTTAATGGAAGGAGGACATTCAGAAGTTATATGAGGACTTTATAGTTGCTGGGGATGACATGGGCCATTTGAATTTCATGATCATAGTTTATGCTAACCAGTGATTTAGCTACAATTGCAGGAAATAGAAATAATGAAAAACAAATGTTTTGAGAGAAGTGGGTGTGCTATTAATTGACGTAATTTTTCTGATTTCGAGAAATAAAGAAATAAAGTATTCCCTTCCATAAAGAAATATGTCTCACATAGAGAAGACAAAGTTATTACTCCAAACTGAAAGGCCCACCATTTCCGGATGTTGATCCTAAGATGCAAAATAAGTTGAAAGCATCTTGGAGTATACCTAGTATTGTGAAAATGAAAATGGGATGGATCCCAGGAATGAATGTCAGAATGGAATATTTACAAAAGAAACCCCTTCTTGTTGCACTATTAATCACTCAACTTGAAACCTCCATGAGAATAATGAAAGAAAATGGGGAAAGAGGAAGAGTTTATCCTTAGCCCAAACCTCCAAAACTACCAAAAAAGGTGAAATGAGACCCTATTTGAACAGCACCAATGCATAGTGGGTGTGCACCTATCCTCATTCCTTCACCAATCATCAGAGCCATTCTGATGAGAACAATGATCTAGACGATACGAATTCCCATTGCAAGTTTATTCCTGATTCTTGCCTATCTAAATATATTTAAGTTTATTCTTGATCACAAAACTAGATGTTTGGGGCAGGAGAAGGGGTTTGGTTGGGTGAATAGGTGGTTCACAAATTTATGCCTACAAATTAATATCTCAAATTCAATTTTCTTTTAGGTTCAATTCTGATTGTTTCATTTAAATAAGTTATTACTTTCATTAGCCCTGCAAAAGTTCCATATTAGTTCGGATAAACTAATAAATTTTCAACCATTACAGAAAAAAAATATGCTTGGAAAATCATTCACAAAGATTACATTTAACACCTGCAAATGCAAAAATCATTCACAGTTTTATGTAGTTCAGAAGTTACTAACCCATGGAAACTTATTCTAACCAACAACCATACCTTTTCTTCATGTTTGTGGTGCAATACACCTCCATGCTCTTTCGTGGATCATCTGAAAACTATAATGAGGCTTTACAACTCAAATCTTTGACTTCTTTCTTTCCTTCCCGAAAAGATTTTCAAGATTTTGTAATAAAAAAGTTGATTTTAAGAGTTCAGAAATCAGGCCAAAATAACAACGTTCTCATGGACTTATTATAGTCAAACTCAACATCATTGTATTCTTTCCCTCAATTGCTCCTAATCCTAAAAGCTAACTCTTTTCATTCTGAACTCTAGGATAGATTACCTTAAAGTGCTCAAATGCGTCTTCTCTTTAAGGAATGCAACAAATGCGTATCTTGAGAAGTCATCTACCAAAACTAGTATATACTTTTTTACTAGCCATACTTTCTGTCCTCATATGACCCATAAGGTCTGTAAGAGGTAAATCTCATGGCCTAAAGGTAGTGATTTCATCTGAGTTCTTATAAAAACCTTTAACTTGTTTTCCCTTAAGATATTCATCCCAAGGTGGGTTATTTGGTTCAATAAGCTTATGGACACATCTATCTAATTTATTGTTGACAACCTTGATGAGATCGCTACAATTGGTGTGTCTTAATCTTCTATGTCAAAGCTCTACATCATCCAAGTTGGCACTTTTGCATGCTAAGGACTGATAGAACCAGGATTGATTGCATAGCTATTATCCAGTGAGGATACACTTTCCATCCTCTTTCAAAACCTCACATCTAACTACACTTCCCTCCTCATCATAAATGCACATCTAGGGAAAACCTAACACTTAACAGCTTGTGGAAAAATATGGCTAATAGTAATCATATTGGGTTTCAATCAAAGAACATCTTTAGGCTTAGGGTAACCAGGTAAGGTAATAATCTCTTTTCTTCCATACAAGCTACAATTCTATCACCAAAGAGAACAATACCACAATGGAAATCCTCAAAGGTGGTAAACATTCCTATTATCAAAATGTAAATCACTGGGGGCTCTTGCTCTAAGTGTAATGAAGGCTACTTGATTACCTTTCCTAGACGTAGAATGTGATGTCCTATGCCTTTTAGTATTCAATATGTGGTTCCTAAAACAATTGGACCTATTCACTAACCTACTCATATTAGTCTAGAACCTATTAAATAGTTTGCTATAGCTTCTCTTTACCTATCAAAATAAATAAATAGTTTGCTAGAGCAGTTCCTCTAGCAATGTCCTAACCTATTACTTTGGGTACATCTAGTGGAAGTCCTTGAAGGAGTCTACTTATTAGGAGGTGTCTCCATAGGCTAAACAAAAGTTAGTCTTGCCACTACTTGAAATGACGAACTAATTAATGTTGCCTGAACCTCTTTTGTCATTAGATGATAGATCATCTAGTTTTCTAGTGCTAGGATGAAATACCTTATTTTGACTTGCTAGGTCTTTCTAGAGACTCTAGTTTAAAGGATAAAAGTTTTATTCAAGTTAATCAAATTATAGAGCTCAAATTATGGAACCAGCATATCCCTTCTAAAGTGGGTTTTTTTGCATGGGAGGTGTGGTGGGGTAAGGTTCTTACCTCAACTCAGTTGAAGAAACAGGGTTTTCATTTAGCTAACATGTGCCCGTAGAAAGGAGGAAGAAGAGCTGGAACACATTCTAACCACCCGGCTTCATGCACTCCTGTGGGATGACCGATCTCTTTCGCTTGGTGTTGACTGGACTGGCTCTTCCCGGCTAAAGATCTAATCCAAAGTCGATACACTTCCCTTCGTTGCGAAAAATGCTATACATTTATAGCTTCTGCACCCATACTTTTATTCTGGGCTATCTGGAAAGAGAGGAACAAAATTATTTTTGAAGATGCCATTTTTTCCCTGTTGAGACTAAAGCTTTCAGTTATTTGATCGTTGTTTACGTGGGGTGGTTTTATTCCAAAGGCGGATATCGAATTTGTTAGATTGCTCTTGTTTAGGTTCTATGGCTATGCCTAGGGTGTGGTTTGTTGGTCTCTTTCTTTTATCTCTGCCTTTTTCTTTTTGTTTGGCCCTTTGTGGTCTCTCTTGTATACGTCCTGTATACTCTTTTTTTTGGTCAATATATCGCTCTTTATTGATAAAAAAAAAAAAAAATTATAGAGCTCAATCTTTTTTTTGATAAGTTTTTAAATAAAAGTTTTTTTATTTTGATAAATAGCAAGATATATTGAATTATAGAGCTCAGTTTTAAAAACTTTATCTTACCTAAGAAGGTTCTTTTTCTAATTTTTAGTCTATACTAGAATCTTTATTCTTTTAACTATTTTTTCAAATGAGAAATTTCATAATTGAGTTTTAGACTCTTATCATACATAGTAAAGTAAACATTTTCAATATTAGCAAAGTTGTCAACATCATTACTAGACAAATCATCATGCTTATTTTACTCATCTGGTGGTTTGACACTTCCAAAGGACTCAGAGAAAACAAATGCTCTCGTTTCATCTGAGTAGTCTAAGTCTTCATCCTCACACAAACTACCAAGTTACTCGTATGGCCTTTTTTTTCCTTTCGGGGTTAAAGGTACTAGTACGATGTCTGCCTTTTATAAGATGACAATTCGTAGCAATTTTCCTTTTACCACCTCAATTGAAGCATTTACCTTATCCATCTGCTAAGGTTTAGTCTCCTAATCCATTTAGGACTCTTTTCTTTCTCTCTTTAGTCTCTAGTTTTGTTTCCTTTTTTGCCTTAATACTAGAGTATAAATATGTGTTACTTTCTTTGTAAATTAATGAGAATCAGAGTATTCATTTTCTCTTAACATGATATTAGAGTTGTAAAAGAGTTTGAGAATACTAAGGTTAGGGTTTCGCCGTGTGGTCAATTCCGACAACCCATCTAACGACCGTGTCACACTTCGGTCGCATTACAGTCGTCACGAAGCCTCACAAAAGCCACAGCTTCCATCGGAGCACCCTGCAACTGGCAACTTTTTCCTGTGACATTTTTCGACAACCTCCATTCCAGCCAACGAGCATACCAGTAGGAGCTTCTCTCTTTGATCTACACTCCGGTGGAAGCCTCGTCGGGAAACACCTCTCCATGCGTCGACACGCGTTGATCTTCACTCCGATGCTGAAATTCACGCGCCGGTGCATGAGACATTATTTGGCCACACGCCTCCTCCAGCAGTGTCGTCTGTTGCCAACGAGTCTCTCCAACCACTCCACGCGTTTCGCCGTCATCGGAAAAAGCCCTCCTTTTCCATTTTTTATCTCCGGTGACTGTTTTAGAGCTATTATATTGCCTGAATCTCCTTTCTTTTTGTGTGTTTTTTGAAGCTCTACGACACCTTCAGGACTTTGGGAGTTGTTTCTGTTGATTTCATCGACCTTCTTTTGATTTCTCATCTCTATGGCTAAAAAAGAACACCTCTCCACGTGCCAACATGCGTTGACCTTCAATTAGGCGCTGAAACTCATGTGCCGGCGCGTGGCGGTGCCTGAGACACTGTTTGGCCATGCACCTCCTCCAACAGTGACATCTGCTGCTGATGAGTCTTTCCAGGCACTCCATGCACCACACTGTCACCGAAAAAGCCCTCATTTTCCACTTTTTTCTCTCTGGTGACTGTTTCTGAGCTATTTTGTCGCCTGAATCTCCTTTCTTTTTGTGTGTTTTCTGCAGCTCTACGACACCTTTAGGACCTTGGGAGTTGTTTTTGTTGATTTCTCATCTCTATGACTGAAAAAAAAGACATCTCTATGGCTAAAAAAAAAGACATCTCTATGGCTGAAAAAGATGTCTCTATGGCTGGAAAAAGTCAGACTTTTAATTCTTTTGTATCTGGAACTCCTAAGATTACCTCGATAAACTCACACAGTGGAGCTTAAAATTACTGGCCATGGTCTGGATTTGCTGAATTCCTTGGTTTATTGGTAATGGTCAGAAGATCATCTTACTATCAAGTGACACAAGCATCCTCGAAGATCAACGTGCTCAATGGCGAAAACTCGATAGCTCTACTATGCAATATTCCTTCTAAGAATCTATTGATGCCAAACCTATATAATATCAGCCTATAAAACTTGCTACACTCTCTGGAATCAGGTGAAGAAACTATGCACAAATGATATTCAACGTCTCTATCGGGTAATATTCTCCATTGCTAATTTGAAACAACTCGGTATGGATATATTTGCTTTTGGTGGACGAAAGGTTCGCTTCCAAGGATGAACTTCGCATCTATCTCGCTAAATCTACTAATGCCGGGAGCATTTCACAAATAAAGATGGATCGACTTTTATGATCATTTTTTTGCTTAACCTTGGGTTAGATTTTGAGAACATCTTGGAACAGACACCATTGGGAGCGCTATTCCAAACTGATGAGGCTCTCGCTTCTACATTTCCGCCCATACCCCCTCCACTACCACTCAGTCAATGCGCACTGAGATTACATCGGACACTTTTGTGATGGTTTCTCAGTCATTCTCGAAGTGATTCCATAGGTGGACATGGTAGCAACCAAGGTTGAGGACAACTTCTTCACTGCACCTACTGTAATAGGCTTGGACACACTCATGATTGATGCTATTAGTTACATGATCGACCTCCCTGTACTGCTCATTTGGCTCAGTCTTTTGATCATTCAGCGAGTTGGAAGTTCCATCTCAGGGAGCTCATCCACACCTCAGGGTGTCATTCTTACGCCCGGTGAATATGAGGAGTACCTTTGTTTCACTCAAGTAGCCAAATCTTCCTCCATGGCTTTTGTTGCCCAGACTGATAATGTCTCCACTTACCTTACACATTCATCTGCACCTTGGATCCTTGATATTGGAGCCTCTGATCATATTTTTGGTAATAAAGACCTTTTTTCTTCCCTTACTTTTCCGTCTCTTTTACCCACTATTACCTTAGCTAATGGTTCTCAAACCATATCTAAAGGCACTGTCTCATTGGCCCCCTCCCTTCTCGCCTCTCCCTTACCTCTCAGACTCTTTATGTCTGATTTTCCTTTCAATTTTATTTCCATTAGTAAGTTGACTCGTAACCTTCATTGTGTACTTACTTTTTCTCACAACTCTGTAACCTTGCAAGACTGAAGTACGGGGAAGCCGATTGACATAGGACATGAGTCATAAGGCCTCTTTCACCTCAGCTTGCCTCTTTGTTTCACTGCTTGCACTTCCACTGAAGCTCCTCTCCTCCTCCATAGTCGTCTCGGTCATCTAAGCCTCTCCAAGTTTCGGAAGCTAGTTCTTCATTTTTCTAGTTTATCTTCGCTTGAGTGTGAGTCAGTGCCACTGGGGAAACGATTCGTGTCCTCGCTCCCAAAGCGCTAGATCGCTGTAATAAAGTCCTCATTTTAAGCCTGTCCAAACCGATGCTCAACCTTAAACCAAGATCTACCTGAATTTCGTTACTTTGTTACTTTTATAGACGATTATTCTCGATGTACTTGGTTATTTTTAATGAAAACTCGAGCCGAGTTATTTTCTATATTTCAAAAATTTCATGTTGAAATTCACACTCAATTCAATACTTCTATTCGTATTTTAAGAAGTGATAATGCAAATGAATATTTCTCTATGTCATTCTCTTCATTAATGTCTTCTACGGGATCTTTCACCTAATCATCTTATGCTTATACCCTCAACAAACGAGCTGGCCGAAATGTAAGAACCGCTCATTTAGTTGAGATAACTTGCACTCTTCTCCTTCATCATAAGGTTCCTCAACGTTTTTGGGGAGATGCTATCTTATCTGCATGTTATTTTATTAACCGTATGCGATCCTTTGTTTTACATGATCATATCCCTCATTCCATCTTGCTACCTAATTAGCCTATCTTTTGCCTGCCTCCTCGTGTCTTTGGTTGTGTTTGTTTTGTTTATATTCTCACTCCTGGGTAAGACAAACTCTCAACCAAGGCCAAAAAGTGTCTTCTTGGTTCTTCTCGCCTTCAGAGGTGTTATCGTTGTTATTCTCTTGACATTAATTGCTACTTCATTTTTGGTGATGTTACCTTCTTTGAGAATTCCTCTTTCTTCTCCTTTGTAGCACGTCCTCCTGTGTCGGATGTCTTATCAAGCCCTCTTGTCTTACCATCTCCAGATTTCCCTTCTCCACCCACGGATGCCGTGATTCAGACTCATTTCCTGTAGTTTATACTACCGTCCCGCCTCCCTACGTATTCGTTGAATCATTTTCATGCCACCGTCATCTCCTCAGCTCAGTTCCAATAACCATCTAATGATCTACCTATTACATTCTAAAGGTACTCGTCTACTTCTAACTCCACATCCTATTTATAATTTTTCGCCTTCATCGTTTATCTTTACCTTATCAGGTTTTGTTCCATCTTGTCTTTTGTCTCCACCCCTAACAACGACTCTCTCTCTCATCTAGGGCCGGGAGACGCATAATGACCGAGAAATGGAGTTTCATCAATGGCATATAGGAGCTTATCGCTCTTCCTCTCGCAGCCTTCACTGGGTCACTGCCGGCCTATACAAATGGGGCGTAGACTCATGGCTAGGTTGATCGAATTACGCCGCTTGCTGCCATGCGGGCACTAGCAATATGGCTCGAATTATTTTGATACTTTTTCTCCAGTGGTTAAGATTGACTTTGTTCGCTTGCTTTTTGTCTATATCGATATCGCTCATGACCTCTTTTCGGGCCTGATATCAAGAACGCCTTCCTTTACGCGATCTCGCTTAAGAGGCTCATATGGAGCTGAACCGCTTGGTTTTGCTGCTTAGGGAGTCCGGTTTGGTATGCAAGCTTTCTACGACAGTTCTTTATATGGTCTAAAATAGATTTCCCGAGCTTGGTTTAGCTTTGTCTCGTATTTGACATGATTCAAAGCACGACAGACAATTCTGTCTTTTATCATCATACCTCTACTAGACGGTGTCTTTACTTGATTGTTTATGTGAATGACATTGTCATTACAGGCCACTCTATGATGGTATTCAGAAACTCAAACAAAACCTCTTTAGCCACTTTCAGACAAAAGACTCGGGAAACTTATCATTTTCTGTGTATTGAGGTACTTAGTATAATCTCTAGAGTGGTTATTTCTGTGAGGAAGTATACTCGATATATTGGCAACATTGGTATGCCTGATTTGTAAGCCTCAGAGACACTCCCTATGGATCACTGTCAAACTTACCAGTCGTGAGTTCTTGGCGATTCGTGGAGATATCGACGACTTGTTGGTAAACTGAACTATCTCACTATCATTCGGTCTGACATTTTTTTTCCTGTGAGCGTAGTTAGTCAATTCTTACAATCACCTTGTGACAACTATTGGGATGCTGCAATTTGTATTCTTCGTTATGTCAAAGGAACACCAGATTAAGGGGTGTTGTATGAGAACATATGTGATACTCAAATTATTAGCTGCTAATGATTCGGGATTGGTAGACTCACCTACGTGATAAATCGCTTCACATCGTGGTATTGTGTTAATTTGAGGTAACTAAATATCTCTTTAAGAGATATCTTCTACTTACTGTGTTTTTAGAGTGGGTGGTTGCAAGTTGAGGGCGAAGCGCTTTGGCCGGTTGGTCGTTTTTTTTTTTTTTTTTCGTTGGTTGGATTCTTCTCGTTTCAGGTGTTCTATCTTTTTTTTCTCCTTGCGGTTCCTTTATATACTCTTTATACTTCCGAGCCTTGCTCTCTTTTGCTCAATATATTGCTTTTATTTCGATAAATATATATATATATATATATATATATATATATATATATCTTGGAAGAGTAGTTAAACAAGACGTAGTGAACTGCATCTAATGTCAAGCCGTAGCATCGAGCCATGACCCAAGAATACATGCGACCATAGCTGCTGAAGCATCTCCTCCAAGAGCTAAGATTTGGGAATGAGGAACATGGGGCCTTATAGCGCGAGTAATCAAGCCGCCTACCATATTTCATCGAACCCAATTTTCCACAGAGACTTCCAGCACATCAAGGATTGCCACTTATCAGGTAAGATTGCATCGGGATGCATGACTTATAGTTTTGTCAACTCTAATGACCAACTAGCAGATATCTTCACTAAGTCTCTTTGAGGTCCTAAGATAAAGTATATATGTGACAAACTTGGTGCTTTTGACCTATATACTTCATCTTGAGGGGGAGTGTTAAGGTTTAGTCTCCTAATCAATTTATGATTCTTTTCCTTCTTTCTTTAGTCTCCTAATTAGAATCTAACTCTGTTTCCTTTTTTGCCTAATACTAGAGTATAAATATATATGTTACTTCCTTTGTAAATTAATGAGAATCAAAGTATTCCTTTTCTCTTAATACCATCAAACATCTTTCTTTTTCCTTTTTCGTAGTGATATTCTTTTTTTGTTCTTGGAACTACATAAATTTTCTTTTGCAGTTTGACAGATTGTTTGTAGTTTATAGAAAACAAGACCACTTCATTATTGGTTAGCACAGGTTCATTTTCATCCTCAGATTCTACTCACTCCTTAGAAGCTTTCAATCTACACCCTTATACTTCTTAGAAGAGGAAAGAAACATCTTAAAAGTCTAAATTTCACTGTTTTATCCACATGAAGAGAACGTCTTTGCTCTCTTCAATGAGAGTAAGCTTGGATTTGAACCTCTTTGGGAGAGATCTCAAGGATTTTCCAATTACTTTTAGAATATTCTCACTAAATTATACCTAGAATTCATAATGTTACTAAATTTAGCATAAAATAAAGAAGGTTTTATCCTTCGTCTTTATCCTCTTTGACCTAGAAGTCGATATTTGAATTTTGGTCATCTTCATAATAAAAGTGCCCTCTTCAACTCAAAACAATAAAAATAAAAATAAAAAGAAAAGTGCCCTTTTGTGTGACATTGAGAATATCCCAATCTTCTTTAACATATTTATATGTTGCTAATCTATAAAACTCATTAGAACTCACATAGTTGAAAATATAGCAAAGAACTTTTGTTGTATACCCTATGCATTTTAGGGTACTCTTTTGGTTATTCTCATTATAATATATGTTTCCTTTATCCATAAAAAAATAGTAAATTTTTTAAAGGTCTAGGCCAAGGTACCAACCAAACTTGGGTTCACTAGTCTCATTATCAAATCCATCTCATTCTTTTCTAGGTTTCATTTCATAGATGGACCTACCATTTACAAGCTTCATTCGTAACCACTTGAATTCCAAGGCATTTCATACTTGTTCATCTTATATTAATGAAAACCGCATGTGAAATTTCTAGTGGGGTAGTTATTATCATCAAAGAGAAGAACGCAATTTATTCAAGATCCTGCTCTCAATGGTTCCATGATTTTGTGCATTCAATTTTTAAAGTGTAGTTTATCTAATTATCAACTAATGATAAAATGGTAACAATAGATTAAGTGTAAGATAACATGAATATGAATCTCGAAATGTCAGTGGTGGTGGATCATGAGTGCACTGTGTAGTAAAGGAATCCAAAACAGCATGAGGCCTAATTTGGTGGTGGATCATGTGTAGAATAACATATGCCACACTCCTCTCTCTCTATCTCTTCTCCTCTTCCGTCTTCTCTTTTTTCTAGCATTGAGGCCTAATTTGAGTTGTGTTTCTTCGCTTTTAATTCAAAACGACATGTTTTAATGCTGGCATAAAACAATGGAACAAGATTGAAATTATTCTTGCTTTGATTTATTTATATTATATTATCATAATTGAAAATTGGCTGAATAATTCATTTCATTTATCTCAAGGGTATAAATAAGAGTACATGTGACTATTTTTGGATAGTCAATCAATCAATTACAATCAATCTAGCTAATAAAAGGAAATAACCACTAGCTAATAAAAGGAAAGATAATCAATCAAATATATACTGATTTATATGCCAAGTCTCCCCCTCAAGTTGGTGCATATATATTACTCATGCCTAACTTGGATAATGAAGCATAAAATGGTCCATTAGCAACAACATGGGTCATTATATCTGCCAATTGATTAACACTCTTGATGTAGGGAATTGTTTTTGGCCAGAATCTAAGTTGTCCTTGATATAGTTCCTATCAAGTTCAATATGCTTAGTTCTATCATGCTATACTAGATTGTTTGCAATCTCAATAGTTGTTGTGTTATCACAAAAAAGCACCATTGGTTTCTTAGGACCAAATCCAAGCTCACTTAAGAGAATTCTTAGCCAAGTAATCTCTGTGGTTGCATGATGATTCAAAGCATTGGACTTAGATGTTAAAGGTGAAGAATTTTGTATCTCAGAATCAATCCTAAATGAGTCATCCGATGGCATGGCAATATCATTGAGAGGAGCATCTGAACTTGGAGAGGGTACACCAGTGGTATCTTTGTTCTTTCTTGAATAATGTTGTTGAAACAATCTGTTTTGTCTTTTCGTTGTTTCTTCGCATTTAGACTCTGGCTTTCGTGAATCATCCAATTCCAAGTCCTCCCTTTTACTTGAAATCCACCACCTCTTTTCTTCCAATCACAATCTTTCCTCTTCCTTACTATTAATCTCCCCTTGAAGAGGAACCATGTCCACATCCTTTGAATTGATCATCCATAGAGACATAGTATTTTCCTGAAGGAGGGTGGAAACATTTATAGCCCTTTTGGGAGTTAGAGTAACTCCAAAAGACACATTTAAGAGCACGAGGATCAAGTTTATCCCTTAAATGAGAATGAACATGAACATAACTGATGCAACCAAAAATCCTTGGACGAAGATTCAAAACAAAAGGAATAGAATGAAACCGGGATAATATTCGCAAAGGTGTTTGATAGTCAAGAACATGAGCAGGCATTCGATTTATAAGAAAGACAACAGTCATGATAGCATTAGCCCAAAAACGTTTCATAATGAAGCATAAAGCCCGAGTCACTTCTTGAATGTGGCGGTTTTTATGCTTTGCTATACCGTTATGTTGTGGTGTGTATGCACATGTTGTTTGATGAAGAATTCCATTTTCTTGGAATAGAATAACAAGGGACCGATTTACAAACTCACGACCATTGCCGAAATGGAAAACTTTGACCCGCGTATTAAATTGTGTTATGACCATCTTTGAAAATTAAGGAATAACATACAAAACATAGTGTTTAGATTTCAAAAAATATACCCAACTCACCCTAGTACAATCATCAATGAAGGACACAAAATATTTGTGACCCAAGGTAGAAGGAGTAGAGAAAGGGCCCCAAACATCTGTAAAGACCCAAACAAAAGGAACAGGGCTTTTATTGAGGCTTATTTTGAAAGGTACACGATGATTTTTAGCATAAATGCATTGTTCACACCGTAAACTAGAAACTGAAATAGTTTTGAATAAGTGAGGAAACAAACTTTCTAAGTAAGGAAAAGATGGATGATCTAGTCGATAGTGCCATAATAGAATCTTTTCTCTATCAGATGTCTCCCTTGTTACTTGCAGAATGCAATCAAACTTTGGTTGTAATTCCCTCGTCCCTTCCAAGTAATAAAAGATCCCCTCTCTCTTTATCAACGCCAATCGTCATTTTCGTAAGATTGTCCTGAAACACAGTGTGTAGAATCAAAGGTTACAGAACAGTTCAGATTTTTGGTAATCTTGTTAATTGAAAGGAGATTATTAGAGAGGTTAGGTGCATGTAGGACAGAGGACAACGGGAGTGTGAAAGAAAATGAGTCATTTTTGGACCTTGAGATTAGCATAGGATTCCCATTAGCAACCTGAACAGACTTAACAGGTGAAGGAATTAGAGAATTAAGTAATGAAGGATTACTAGTCATATGATCAGTAGCTCCTGAATCAATAACCCATGTGTTAGTGGCAGTAGAAATGAAAAACAAACCAGAATTACCTTCTTCAAGAGATACCCCGAGTCACATGAGAAGCAGAAGATGGAGGAGTATATGTGACAACAACCTATGCAGGTTTTTTATTCTTCTTTTCAGCTTGCTTGAGTTTGAACCTCTCCAGATAGTCATGCGTCTTCCAACAAACATCTTCGGGTATAATCCTGTACATACAAGGAGTGCAGACCGAGAAAAATGGTTGGAAGGACGGTATCAGAGGTGCCGGCTGAGAGTCAGTTTTTCGGGATGTTAGCGGGTTGATGCTTCCAATCGTTCTTCAATTCCCATTGTGAATTGTCTCTACTCTTCACAGCGAACTTGTGAACAAGCTTCCTCTAGACTTGGTAAAGGAGAGGTAGCCAAGACCCGACCACTAACTTGATCTAGATTGTGATCAAGACCGGCAAGGAATATATGAATTCCATCCTCAACAGTGCGTTTCCTCAGTTTCTCAATATCATTTGTACACTCCATATCATTGTGCCTACGATAATCAAGTTCCAAACATATGGAGTTCAATTCGTTGTGATATTCTAAAAGAGGACGACCTCCTTAGCGTGATTGGAATGATTTCTTCATCTGTTCATATACTTGAGAAGAATCTAAGACATCCAAATAGCTCCTCTTGACAAAGATCCCAAACCTTGTAGTCGCTCCACACCGTACAAATGTGCCATCGCCTTGTCGGGCTATGGAATTGATGAGCCAAGACTTGACCAGCGCATCTTCAGCCTCCCATTCATCATAGCTTGGGTCGTTGTCAGCGGGTGCAACCTTCCTTCCTGTGATATATCTCTTATTCCTTCTACCAACAATGTGCATATCCTCCATAATTTGAGACCAAACATGAAAATTTGCACCATCCAACTTGATAGAAATTGTTGGAAAGTAAGTCTCGTGAACAGTCACTATAAATGGCTTCTTGCTATCAAGAATATTCACCTCAGTTTTCTCAGACATTATTAGGAACCGAGAGAAAGTGGAAAAAGAAGAAGAAGAAGGAAGAGGTTAGGGTTCAGCGAAAGAAAAAACAACAGTGGAAACCAAATTGAATATTGGCTGAATAATTCATTTCATTTATCTCAAGGGTATAAATAAGAGTACATGTGACTATTTTTGGATAGTCAATCAATCAATTACAATCAATCAAATCAATCTAGCTAATAAAAGGAATTAACCACTAGCTAATAAAAGGAAAGATAATCAATCAAATATATACTGATTTATATGCTAATTATCATTACTCTTATTATTTATTTATTTTTATTATTTTTTAAAATAACCTGTCTCTAAGTGACATTGTTTGGGCCAGGAGAAGAAAAAAGGTGGAGGTGAGCCTTTGAAGAGCCTTGTTCTTGGGTCAAGGGAGGTGCCTTTTGCACCTAACCCATGCCTCTTTAAAGGGATTGTGTCTGATCTCAGGCAAGACATCACCTTGGTCCTAGGCTATATATATATATATATATATATGTATATGTGCAGGCCATAAAATCATTCTTTATGATGCTGCAAAATTTCCTGTAGAACTCTGTGTTTAACCCTACTGAACCTGGAGTTCTACCAGCATCAAGGTTGAAAAGGGTTCTAGAAGAGCACTCCACCATTGGGCAATGGCATTATGTGAACAGTAAGCACATCAGTGCTGGCAAATGTCGACTTATTGTATTAGACTATTTGTATGCATACTCTTTCTAAAGATAGTGATGATGTTATTAAATATTAAATTTACTCATAAACTATAATTGGCTGTAAGCTATGTATCAAGTGATTAGCCTGTTAACCTAGGAATTTTTGGGTGCCTGTGCATAGAAAAGCAAACTTTGGTGCATTGTTGGAAAATCAAGGAGGATTTGGATAGGATTGTTTTGGTGGTCTGGTACTCAATCTTCCAGCCTATAAAATGATGTTAATCACTTAATCATTATTCTAACAATATGCCGATTGATGGACTTAAAATTTCTATTGGTTTGCAGGTGGTGTCTATTTCTTTGATCAAGTAAGATGTTTGATTGTGGTCATAAGTCACAGTACATGGGGGTCCAACGGGAGAAGTTTGTAAGGTACCAATCAGTCGGTTCTTTTCTGTCATTATTTTCTACTTTCCGCCTATTGATTAGATTTGAAGGCTTTATTGTCCTCATTAATTTTAGATTTATTATTTGGATGCTGTAAGAGACATCTAATTTATGTTTGGTGGAGTGTTTTATCTTTTTCTAGGTTGGATGACTTGGACTCCAAATCATCAATGTCTTCTGATCGAGGAGTTAATAAATGTGGATTCAGTATTGAAGGGTTAAGCCATGCTGGTCTTGCGAGAAATACATCATCTAGATCCTTCAAGAAAGGAATGAGAAAAGGATCTGAAGGACTAAAATCAATTGGCCGATCACTTGGATTTGGAGTTTCTCCAGCAGTATTCCCTGAAGATCTTAAAGTTTCAGAAAAGAAGATATTTGACCCTCAACACAAATTCCTTCAGTTGTGGAATAAATTGCTTGTCATATCATGTATTCTTGCAGTATCTGTGGACCCTCTGTTCTTTTATCTTCCAGTCATTAATAGTTCATCAAATTGCCTTGGCATAGACCGTAAGCTAGCAATCACATCGACAACATTGCGGACAATTATTGATGCTTTCTATCTTATTCACATAGCTCTCCAATTCCGAACAGCTTATATTGCTCCATCATCTCGGGTTTTTGGACGAGGTGAACTTGTGATAGATCCTGCACGAATAGCTAAACGGTATTTGCGGTCGTACTTCATCATTGATTTTCTTTCTGTGCTACCACTACCACAGGTTTGAAGGACCTTAAGTTTATTTCTTTATTTGTTGCTCCATGTTCGCCCTTTATTGATGCTAGGCTACTAATATACTGATTGTTATTTGTTCTTGGCTTCAGTTTCTTTTTCTTTTATTAGACCTATATAAGGGACTTGAGAGCTTGATTTCCTTATGACTTCCTTGGTTGCTGCATCTGATGTAGTACTATCAATGATTAGCTTCTTTTTTAGTTTGAAAATATAAGCAAAACGTCTTTTATTATTGTTGAAGCATGATATTCATACTAAACCCAAATCCTACAAGCTTGAGCTTTTAGGAGAGTTGATCATTTAACATGGTATCAAAGCTTGGTTTGGTAGGAGGTCCTAGGTTCGAACCCTCTCCTTGCAATTTAATTCCCATATTTATTTGAAAGTCCATACGGACTTCGACTCTCCACGTGCTGGTAATGGGGCCAGTACGTGAGGAGGGTGGTGTTGAAACATGATATTTATATTAAACCCAAATCCTACAAGTTTGAGCTTTTAGGAGAGTTGGTCATTTAACAATTATTTAGGATTTCTGTGGTCAATGAAACGGTATGTGAACTGCATATTATTTTGCTATATCACTGAAATTGGCAAAAATCTCACTCATGTTTCATCCATTTCAAGATATGGTGCTGATGCATCTGATGTGTTGTTACACCTCTATCTCCCCTGTGAAATATCAGGGGATTAAAAAGGAAATACCCTTTTCCTTGTCTCCTTTTGCATAAAAATGGGTAAAAAAAAGTATTCCTTACTATGTTGATTGCCTTTCTTTCTCACTCTTGAACTACTGCTCTGCTATAATACTTCGGTTTTTGGTATGATGTATGATAGAAGTAAAGATAATAAAATAAAACTCCGTAAAAATATATCATGCTAGTTTTTTTTCGCTCTTCATAAAAATATCCTAGCATTTTTTTTGGAAAACAAAAAGAATTTTTTTGATTTTTTTAGTGAAGAAACATCCTTTAAGAACGGGTAAATGTGGGTAAGTATGGCTCCAGAGTTAGATTTTGGATGGATCCTGGTGTGGCTCTTTAGCTCTTAGTCGTTCATTCCCAGCTCTCTTTAAGGTTAGCAGTCAACAAGTACGAAACAATAGCGGAAGTGTGGGATCAGACGGTTAGAAATGGGTACTGGAATCTTAAGTTTGTGAGATCTTTTAATGATTGGGAAGTGGACTTGGTAGTGAATATGTTTAGTGTCATGCAGAAAGAAAGAGTAACAATTGCGGCCGATAAAGTCATTCGAGAGGGCCGATGGTGGTAGGCTGAAGGAGGCTATGATGTCGCAAATTGCTCAACCTCCCTTTTCCCGGCATGCATTCGGGGCGCATGCGCCACTCCAAAATTAGCTTTTTAACTCAAGTTAAGGTTTTAACCTTTGGATAAGTTACAGGCGGTGGCAATTCTCTAACCTGCCAAGTACTTATCTGTATGAGACGTCACTAATCATATGATTAGTCTCTAATCCATTTAGGACTTTTTTCCTTCCCTCTTAAATTTCCTAGCACTCTAACTTTGTTTTCTTTCGCTTCTAACACTAGAAAAGATATATATATATATGTATTTTTCCTCCTTTGTAAATTAATGAGAACAGAATTCACACATAACAATACACAATATTAACATCACACAATAATATTAACACAACAATACAATATTAATAATAATTAATAATATAGCTTAACATGGTATTAGAGCCATAGAAGAGTTTGAGAATATTAGGGTTAGTGTTTCGCTATGTGGTCAATTCCAGCAACCCATCCAACGACTGTGCCTCACTCCAATTGTCACAAAGCCTCTCGGGAGCCACAACCACCGTCGCAACAACCTGTCATCGGAAAATTTTTCCGACAAGATTTTTCGGCAACCCTTACTCCAACGTGTGGACACTCCACCGTGATCGCCAGCCTAAGCTCCGCCTGGCAAGTAAAAATCTCCAAAGACGTTCCCTACGCTTTAGGCCCACGCTCCGTTATCCCTCACGCCGCCGACGCCGTGATTGTCCCCTCTAACCGCCGACTTCACCATCTGAGTCGCCTGCCGCCGATCTACTAGCCTATATCCTTGGTTTTCTGATCCAACACCCGCATCTACACTTTTTCCTCTATTTTGTGTCCGGCAACTGTACTTTTCTGGGTTTTCTTGATTTTTCCGACACCCAACCATACTCCACTGATTTCTCGGAGTCGCTTTGCCCCGTTTCATTCTTCGCACCCTTATAGCCGTGATCTCTACTTTGGTTTCTATGGCTAGTAAAGGTTTAATCTTTTCTCCCATTTTGGCTACATCTGCTGTTATTACATTGGAGAAATTAGCTGCATACCCCTATCGCACTAAAGCATCCAAATTCGCATCCATCGTTGCTTGGCGCTTCGCATCTGCATGTCTCGCTTGCCTTTCACATTGTTTCGACTTGATTTTAATTATGGAGCCTTTGATCATCTTTCCGGTAATAAGGATATTTTTTCTTCTCTTACCTTTACTTCTCCTTTACCCATGGTTACTTTAGCTCATGGATCTCAAACCATAGCTAAAGGAATTGGTTCGGCATGCCCTCTTCCTTCCCTATCCCTTACTTTTGTCCTTTATGTTCTTGATTCTCCTTTTCATTTGATTTTCATCAGTAAATTAACTCGTGATCTTGGTGTTTGATTATTTTACGATCACTGCGTCACGTTGCGGTTGGATCTGAGGCGGATGATTGGCATCGGATGGCGAATCTTAGGGCCTCTTTCAACTTAGCTCGCCTTCACCTTCTACTGATTGCGCTTCCATGGATACTCTTCTCCTTATTCACAATCGTCTTTGTCATCCGAACATTTCAAAGCTTTAGAAAATGGTTCCTTGTTTTTCTAGTTTGTCCTCAATTGAGTGTGAGTCATGTTAGCTTGGGAAACACCTTTCGTGTCTTATTCTAGCGTGTCAGGACAAAGTCTCATTTGAGCTTGTCCACGCGATATTGGGGTCTTTCTCGAGCTTAAGTCTTGCCTTAGGGTTTGATGCTGTTACTTTTATAGATGATTATTCTTGATGTACTTGGCTATTTTTAATGAAAGCTCGTGTCTAGTTATTCTCTATTTTTCAGAAGTTCCATGTTGTAATTCGAACTCACTTTAATACTTCCGTCGTATCACAGTGATAATGCGAATATCTTCTGCATCGATCTCTCTGGCTTTATGTTAGTTATAACACATGCTTACACTCCTCAACATAATGGAGTGGCTGCGTGCAAGAACCGTCATTTAGTTGAAACCGCTTGCACTCTCTTACTCCACCATAAGGTTCCTCAACGTTTTTGAGGGATGCTATCTTAGCTGCTTGTTATTTGATTAATCGTATGTCATCCTCCGTTTTGCATGATTAGATCCCTCATTATATCATTTTTCCTAATCAACCTCTCTTCTATCTTCCTCGTGTCTTTGGTTGTGTCACATTTTGACGTATTCGTCTTTCTGCAAGCGAAACCAATTTCTCATTAAAGAAAATGTAAGTGTGTCTTCTTGGGTTATTCTCGACTTTAGAGGGGTTATAGATGTTATTCTACCGACACAAATCGGTGCTTCATCTTTGTTGATGTCATTTTCTTTCAGGGTTCTTCTTTCTTTTCCTCTGAAGAGCATCCTCATGTTTCTAATGTTTTACATGTCCCCCTTGTTTGACTACCTTTAGATTTCCCTTCTCCACCTACGGATGCTGTGACTCGACCACTTCAAGTTTATACTCCTCGTCCTTGTCCTCATCCTCTGACAAGGCCTCTTGCTAATTTATCTTCTATGCCACCATCATCTCTTGCTCCGGTTCATGTACTTTGATGATCCCATTGCCGTGAAAGATCTTCACTCTACTTGTAACCCACATTTTATATTTCTAGCTATCATCATTTATCTTTCTTATATTTCCTTTGTTTATCTTGTCTTGTCTCTATCCACTATAAGCACTAGTGAGAAGCTCTCTCTTATCAGGAGCTGGAAATTAGCGATTGGCAAAAATAGATGCTCTTTCACTCAGTAGCACGTGTGATCTTGTCACTCTTCCTCCTGGCAAGTCTCCTGTTGGTTGTCGTTGGGTTTATACAGTGAAGGTGGGACCGGATGGCCAGGTAGATCGGCTGAAGGCCCGTTTGGTTGCCAAGGGTTATACTCAACAGTATGGCTTGAACTATTATGATACCTTTTCTCCAGTGGCCAATATTGCCTCTGTTCTCTTTATGGCTACTATGTGCTCATGGTCCCTTTTTCAGTTGGATATCAAGAATGCATTACTTCATGCTGATCTCGTCGAGGAGGTATATATGGAGCAACTACCTGGTTTTGTTGCTCGGGGGATCGGTTGAATCTGTTTGTGTTCTTTTATATGAGGTAAAGCGATCTCCTCGAGGCTTGGTTTTAGCGATTTAGACTTAGTGTTCAGATTTTAGCATGATTCAAAGCACAGTAAACCATTCGGTTTTTTATCATCATACTTCTACTGGCCAGTGCATTTACTTGATTGTTTATGTGGATGACATTGTCATCTGACCGTGACCGAGGATGAAAATGGTATTGAAGCTGAAGCAACTTGTCTGCTTAAGCCACTTTCAAGCAGACTTGAGAAACTTCAGTATTTTCTAGGCATTGAGGTAGCTGGAGTCTAATTTCGAGTGGTTCTTGAAAGTATCATGGATATATTGGTAGGCTTTGGTATGGTTGAATTTGTGTTTTGTGTGAGTATTTCAGATGGATCGAATGTCAAGCCCAGTATCGGAATGAGGAGCCTCTACCGTCTGAGGAGATATCGATGACTTGTAGATAAACTGAACTATCTTATTATCACTCGGCCTGACATTTCTTTTACTGTGAGCGTAGTTAGTCGGTTCTTACAATCACCTTGTGATGGCCATTGGGATCAATTCGCATTCTCCGATTTTGTTAAAGGAACAAGTCGGGTGTTGTATGAGAGCAGGTCGTCACCAGATTGTTGGCTATGAGTGATGCAAGCGGCGGACTCACCTTTGTGGAAGCGCGTTTTAAATCGAGGGTATTGTGGTGGGTTGGGGTAATTTAATATCTTGAAGTAAGAAACAAGATGTAGTAGCGGACCCAGTGTTGAGTAGGAGTGTCGAGCTATGACTTTAGCAACATGCGAACTTCGTATAATAGTTGAAATTATCTCCTCCAGGCTAAGATTTGAGAATGATGAGCAGGATGGAAACATATGTGATAATCGGCCCTTTGCGTATTTAAATTGCACTAGTTTTAGTAGGAGGACCAAGCGCGTGAAGTGGTGCCACTTTATCGGAGAAAAGGTGCGTCGGGATGCATGAATACTAGTTTTGTCATTTACAATGACGATTAAGCGGATATCTTCATTTAAGTCTCTTAGAGGTCCCAGGATAAAGTATATATGTGACAAGTTGGGTGCTTTTGATCTATATCTTTATGCCTTGGGGGGAGTGTTAAGGATTAGTCTCCTAATCCATTTAGGATTGCTCTTTAGTCTCCTAGTTAGACTCTAACTTTATTTTCTTTTTGCCCTAACACTAGAGTATATATATGTATTTTTCCTCCTTTGTAAATTAATGAAAATACAAAATTCCTTTTCTCTCAACAACCACATTTTGCTACATTACTTTATGGTCAGTTCCTTGTGGGAGATTATCTTTTCCTTAGTGGGAGTCTGTTGGGCTTTTCCCAAGACTGTCAAGGAAGCTCTTCTCAATTGGAGGGGATCCTTTGTGGGTAAAAAGAGGAAGAAGATTTGGAATTTTGTTCCTTTGTGTATTTTTGGATAGTGTGGAATGAGAGAAATCGTATAGCTTTTAAAGATAAGTTCTTATTATACAAAGATTAAAGTATTCTTTTGTCTATATGATGAAGGAAAGCCTTTCAAAGTCTACTCACGGATGAAAAAGAAATACAGTTTAAATTAGAATTGTATTTGGAGTCAAATTATGATTATTAGTTAGAAAAGGAATTTCAATTTAAATTAGGATTATCATTAGAGTGAAATTATGATGCTTTTTGTTAGATTCAAAGTAGGATTTGAGTCATAATAGGTTATTAGAATTTTAATACATTTAGGATTTCTTAGAGAAGCCTATAAATAGGGTTGTTTGATGTATAGTCAAGGACAGTTTTTTTTTTTTTTTTGAGTAATAATATTTCACCTTTTTGCAATCTTTGCAACTTCCAATGGTGAGACTCCATTGACTTTCTTCCAGGTTAGACTCCTAGAAGACCTTAGTGAGATTCTAAGGTTTCTACCTATCCCCTATGGTATATTCTTTCTATTTTTATTATCAAATTTTCCCTATCATATCTTTTATCTATATATATTTTAATTTTAACCTTGTTCCTTTTTCCCTTAACCCTAAATTAGAAAACTAGGCAACCTTTCTAGGGCTGTCTTACATCACTATAATTTGTGGAACTGGAATAGGACGCTTTTAGGAGAAGAGGCTTTTTCACTTTTAGGTTTTTTGGAGTTGATGACCTATAGTTGAGGGGTGGTGAGGTTTTTTTCTCACTTTCTATTTTTTGTTTGTTGGCTGCTTGTATACTTCTTATATACTTTATAGCTGTTTTGTTATTTTGTTTTATATATAAAAAAAATGTGGGTAAGTATGGGCAAGATGGGGGAATAGTGCACCAAAAAAGTGAGAGAGGCATGGAGTGGGATTATGGAAGGCGATAAGAAGTGGATGGGAGGCTTTCAAAGATAAAACAAGCTTTAAAGTTGGTTCCAAAAACATGGTGAAGTTTTGGAAGGACAAGTAGCATGCAGAGTCATCTACTATGAGGTATTCGTTCTCAAATCTTTATTCTATTGCCTCTTCCAAAGATACTTAGACACTCAATGTTTAGGATAATGGTTGCCAGGGCCCTTTATTATTGGACAATTGCATGATTAGGAGTTGAAGGAGGTAGATGTCTTTTTTGGGAGGTTGTTTGATCACTCCAGTTGTTTAGGCATTAATTATAAGATGGTGTGGCTAGATAAAGAGACTTTTTACGCCTTCCTAGCGAGTAGAAGAGCAGAGTCGTACTCCTATGGTATAGTTTGGAATTTCTCGATTCCTATAAGAGTTTGTTTCTTTGTTTGGAATGCAACTTCTTGACAAAGGATCTGTTCAGGAGAGGTTTGAAGATTCTTATAGATGTTATATGTGCAAAGTAGAAGAAAAAATAAGTTCATGTTATCCTTTAAGATATAAAAAGCATGTTTTTTGTGCTTTTTTTTCTGCGCTATTTGATATCCAGTGGGTAATGTAATCTTCAATGAGTGGGCTGCGCTTGAGTTAGTGTGACTTCCTTGTAGGGGGAAAAGAGAAGAAGAAAAAGGCTTGAAATTTTGCCCATTATGCTTGTTTTAGACAATTTGGAGGGAAAAAACATATGAGAGCCTTCGATAAAGGTGAAAGCTTGAGCCAAACAATTATTATCATTTTTTTAATTTTTAATTTTTTTTGCATCTTTGGTGAGATTGGATTTGAATGTTCTTAGGTGATGAGTCTTTTTGTATATCTTACGCATTTTTAGCTTTAGTTGCTTTGTATACACCATGACTTGTGTCTGCTTTCTTTTTTCAATTAATTCAGTCTTCATTTACCTATCAAAAATAGGAAGAGGAAAAAAATTATTTGAAAATGAGCAAGTGTTGGATCAAAGTCTCAAAGTACGTGTCCTAATAATCTCTACCTGTGACTCAAGATGTACAAAGATGAAGACTCTATGTCTTTAATTGATTATGTAGATCAGTTGGGTAGTTGTTGAAAGACGACATAGTTTTTTTGTTTCCCTCTTTTTTAATTTGCCTCATGGCATCACTGTATCCATCTTGTGTACCCTAGCGCTTTAGTTATATTGGGACTTCTACTATATTCTCTTTTACTTGCAACTAATAAAAAATATTCTCTGCTGGTAGTTCTTGACGGTGAAGGAGGTGGAGGATGGAAAGCTTTAGAGGAGGCTTTCATTTCTGTGTAGAGTTTCAGTATCAGTAAGCAAAAGGAGGCATTTCAAGATCCACAGTCCAAGGTGGAGTATTCTAGGGGATCTCGCACCTTTATAGAGATAGCTACAGAAGGTGGGCCAAGGAGAGGAGCTCTAATGCCGGTTGGAAAATGGGAGAGAGTTGTAATTTGTGAAAGAGCAAATTTGGGTATAAGCTGGCTTCATGAAGGGAAGGCCATTGCAAGATTCTTGGGAATAAAAGGAATGATATCTATAAACTCTTTTTCAAATTACAAGGGTTGTTTCTTCGTGAAGTGAAGGGAGAAAGTTGAATGGCTTCAAGACCAAGGCATGGTGAAGGTTAATGGAGATGTTGTTTCTTTAAGAAAATGGTCGTCGAGGGAAAACTCTACAGTTCTCGGGAAATTTTGACGTGGATGGTTAGAATTGAGAGGGCTGCCTTTTCACCTTTGGGATGAAACTCAATTGAGGTTTATATTACAAAAATGGGGAGAGTTACAGAGGTGGCAAATGAGACTTCGAAGTTGATGGATTTGACATAGGTTAGACTGTCGGTGGAAATGCATCCTAAGGTGGTGTTGCTTGCATTGATAGAGGTCTAAGATGGAGAATGGACCTTCACAGTCTCGGGGAATGAAGAAAGAAAGAGTTCCAAAATGACTGAGTTGACTCGTTTTAGAGAAGAGCCTAGGCAGCAAGGGGATGGAGCTTCAGTCAAGTCTAGTCAACTAGGGCAGGTACATGGCTCAATGGGAGATAAAGTGGACAGCATTTGGAGGCCTCTTTCGGAGTTTAAGAAATTCAAATCTGACGGGTTATAAATTTGAAACAAGAAAACAAAAACTTGGGCAAGGGAAGGAAGAAAAAGGACCCATATTTTATAAGACCCAATTTTACTGTTAGGCCTAAGATAATAGCTTAGCCCAGAGAGAACTTTTTAAAAGCCAAGAGCAAAGAGACTTCAGTTAAAAGAGCATGTCTAGTTAAGGCCTAAGAGGTAAGAGAGGTTGGGCTGGAGTCTTTCTCACAATCCCTAGTAAAAGAAAGCCCTCTTCCCCCTTTTAAAAGACCAACCCATTTGGAGAAAAGGGCTCCCATATAGTTGCCAGATTTCTTGTCACTTCCACGAGCAATCCATGGCTCGGCTTTGGAGAAATTCTTGCTACAAGGACATCGAAGAGCTTCTAGTTTGCCCCCATGACTTGAGACGTCGAAGTTTGTTACGGCAGAAGGGGTTGACAACGTTGATTTTGAGGATTTTGGTCCTAGAAAAACGGTTTTTTCTTTGGCAGTGGGTTTTTCTCCTTCTGTTTTAGCAAGGGGAAGACATTGAGGGGATGAAGGGAAACGAAGGTTCCTCAAGCTGTTGTAGGTTGTCTTCAGTAGGCATTTCCTTCTTAGGGCTCTCCAAACCAAGTAAGGTCCTTCCCTCGAAAGGGACGCTGGTTCTTTCCACTTCTTCAATTCCATCTATTTGTTCTTCTCCCTTGTGTCGAAGTCTTTCGCCAACCTCGGGCCCCTTGATATCCCAACCAAATTCCTGGAAAGAGTCTGAAATGGACTCTGGTGGAGCTGTCTTTAACTCTATGGTTGGCATTCCCATAACGGAAGGTGTGGAGTCCTTTGAGAAGACTTCTAATCACTTATTGAAAGAAGATTTTGGTCTCAGGAGACTTAGTAGCAACCCAAAAGTGCATGATGTCTCAAAAAGAGTATTTATCCAAGACCTTGATAGCCTTATTCCAAAAGGTTTTCATGTTGAGGACCTATCCTCTTTGGAAGAGGACAAAGTACAGTCAGTTTTGGAGGGTTTGGGAATTAGAATTGTAAAGGAAGATCATAAAGGCTCAACTTTGGGAGGTAGGGAAGCTGCTTCTCAAGATAAGGTGTATGTTAGGAGAGTCTTGGGTTTGTGCAGTTTTTTTATGAGGGTTTTAAGTTGGAATGTTCGAGGCTTGGGTTCTAAGGAAAAGAGGAGTTTGGTCAAAAGTTTCTTAAGAATCTTGTGATGCTTCAGGAAACAAAGAGAGAAAACTAGGACAGGCGTTTTTGGTTAGTGTTTGGGCAGTTCTTCTAGCTTGTGGGGCCTCAGGAGTTGTGATAATTTGGGATTCAAACAAGTTTGAGTGCGTTGAAAAGGTGCTAGGGTCTTATTTTGTTTCAGTTAAGTTGGAGTCTGTGGTGGAAGGTTCTTTTTGGTTAACTTCAGTTTATGGTCCAATTATGCTGCTTTGGAGGAAGGATTTTTTGATGGAGCTTCAAGACTTTTATGGCCTTGCTTTACTTATCAAAAAAAAAAAAAAAAAAAATTTATGGCCTTGCTTACCCAAAGTGGTGTGTGTACAGGAGGGGATTTTAATGTGATAAGGAGGTCTATTGAGAAATTTAGTGGCTCTAGGATTACTTTGAACATGAGACGCTTTGATGAGTTGATTAGAATTGGTTGTTTGATCCTTACTTAGAAATGCTTCTTTCACTTGGTCAAATTTACTGGTTGTCCCTATTTGCAAGAGATTGAACAAATTTTTGTTCACATTTGAGTGGGATAATCTCTTCCCTAATTGTACCCAATAGGCTTTACCAAGATGGACTTCTGATCACAATCCAATTTATTTAGATACTAATCCTTTTGAGTGGGGACCAACACCATTCAGATTTGAGAATATGTGGTTGTTTTATTCAAAGTTTAGGAAGTGTTTTTCTACATGGTGGCAAGAGGGCCAAGAGGATGGGTGGGAAGGGCATAAGTTTATGAGGAAATTAAAATTTGTGAAGTCTAAATTAAAAATTGTGAACAAGGCGGTTTTTAGAGATTTGAAGGAAAGGAAATTGGCTATTATTTTGGACATTGAAAGAATTGATTTGTTAGAACAAGAAGGGAGTCTAACTCAAGATCTTTTTTCTTTGAGGAGTTTGAGAAAGAAAGAGATAGGGGATGTTTTGTTAAAGGAAGAAGTTCATTGGAGACAAAGTTCTAGGATTAAATAGATCAAAGAAGGGGATAGCAACTTTGTGTTCTTTCATAGTGGCAAATGGAAGGAGGAAAAAGAAATTCATTAAGTCTTTGGTGGCTGAAGAGGGAGAGAATCTAAGTGGTAGTGATGACATTTCAAAAGAGATTCTAAAATATTTTAGAAGGCTTTACACTAAACCTTTAAGAAATTCTTGGAAGCTAGAACGATTAGATTGGTCCCCTATTTCTACACAGAGTGTTGAATGGTTGGATAGGCCCTTTCATGAAGAGGACATGTAGTCTCTTTCAATTGAATGGGAATAAGGCCTTGGGTCCTGATGGTTTTACAATGGCATTGTATCAAGAGTGTGTTGGGATGTAATCAAAGATGATCTAATGAAGGTCTTTCAAGAGTTCCATAGCTCTGGGATAATAAATCAAAGCACTAATGCCACTTTTCATAACGCACGTGCAAGAAGAGTCAATCCCTGAGTTTCGGATTTTAGACCTATTAGCTTGGTTACAAGTCTTTATAAGATAATAGCTAAGGTTTAATCAAGGAGGTTGCGCAAAGTTATCTATGAGATGATTCTAGCTCTCAAGGGGCTTTTGTTGAAGGGAGACAAATTTTGGATGTAGTTTTAATAGCCAATGAAGTGGTGGATGAAAAGAGGAGATCCAGGGAGGAAGGAATTGTATTTAAAATCGATTTTGTAAAGGCGTATGATCATGTGTTTTGGGGCTTTCTGGAGCATGTCTTAGAAAGGAAGGGTTTTAGCCCAAAATGGAGATCTTGGATGAGAGGTTGTTTATCCTCTATAAGTTTTGCAATCCTTGTGAATGGAAGTGCTAAGGGATGGATTAAAGCATCTAGAAGATTGAGACAAGGAGACCCTCTTTCTCCCATTCTTTTCACGCTAGTGGTTGACGTTCTAAGTAGATTGATTTTTAGGGCAAAAGAGAGGGGTTTGACCGAGGACTTCTTAGTTGGAAGATATAGGACTAAAGTGTATATTTTGCAGTTTGCGGATGACACAATTTTCTTTTCTAAGGCCTCGTTAGAACATTTATAGAATCTTAAGATCATCCTTCTAGTTTTTGGGCAGGTGTCAGGTTTGAAAATAAACTTAGAGAAAGGTTCCATTGTGGGCATCTATACAAATTAGGAGATGGTCTCTAGGTTGGCTTCAGTCCTGTCAAGAGATGGAGTGGCCATTGTCCTATATGGGTTTACCTTTAGGTGGGAATCCAAACTCGATAGGCTTTTGGGATTCGATGGTTGAAAAAGTGGCGAGAAGGTTAGATGGATGGAAAAATGCCTTTTTGTCGCTTGGGGGGAGAATTAATTTGATTTAGTCTTGTTCGCCTCACATTCCTAGCTATTTTTTATCCCTTTTTAGGATTCCAAGTTTGATAGCTCTTGAGAAGTTGCAGAGAAACTTCCTTTGGCCTGGAATAGGGGTAGGCAAGAAGGATCATCTTTTAAATTGGGAGGTTGTGTGTAGATCAAAGGAGCAAGGATGTATAGGTTTTGGGAAGATATCCTTGAGGAACTGTGCACTAGTGGGAAAATGGCTATGAAGGTTTCTTAGAGAAAGGAGTGAACTTTGGCATGAGGTTATAGCCAGTATTTATGGGACACATCCAAACGGATGGGATGCCAATATGGTGGTTAGATGGTCTCATAGATGTCCTTGGAAAGCTATAGCTCAAAATTTTCATTTATTCATTCGTCATACTCGACCTGTGGTGTGGAATGAGGAGAAAAATTAGATTTTGGGAAAAATTTATGGTTGGTGATCAACCACTTTGTGCACAATACTCGGATCTCTATAGAGTCATTCCTTCGAGAAATCTGACCATTTCAATGGTTCTTGGCTCTTCTCCTCCTTCCATCTTGAACCTAAATTTTCGGCGCAATCTTACAGATACGGAAATTGAACACTTCCAGAGACTTTTGCTTTCTCTTGGTTCTGTTCATCTATCCCCTTTTATAGTAGATTCAAGAGGTTGGTCTTTGTCATCCATATGTGTGGTTATTGTCAAATCTTTTTTCTCGGCTTTATCCTAGGAAGCATGGACACGGCCACGACCACGTCCATGGGGATACGACACGACGGGACACGACAAATTCCAAAAAACTAGGGCACGGATATGGCAAGGACACGGTATTATAAAATAATAAAAAATAATTATCCTTACAAATACTATCCTTAAAAAGAAATTTAGATAAATAAAAAACAAGTGTTCAAACATTGTTCTTACAAATATTCAAAGACTAGTATAAGTAATACTAAAACTAAATCCTAGCATTCCCTTAAAGGATCAAATAAAAGCGGCCAATTAAGTTCATCGAAAGATCTGCAATCTTTAGAAGTCCAGCATTCTCTATATCCATCGAGTCAAAACCATCTCCTCCAATGTCCTACATTTTAGATTCACCTTCATTATAGTTTGGAGATCTTTTTCACAGAAGTAGAAGATTGTTATGTGACAAAAGCCAAGTCCTCAACTCTATGTGGTTTCAACTTGTTTCTCTTCATAGAGTGAATGAAATTATATGCGCTCCAATTTCTCTCATAAATTGAGGATGAACAAGGTTGTCTTAGTAATTTCAATGCTATAGATTGAAGCATTGGTGCGGGGGTTCCATGAACAACCCACCATTTAATAGGACTCATGCACCACCTGTCATATGTGTTCCACCAAGTGTCTTTAACACATGTATTTTTGCTTAATTTGGTCATTTTTAGACTTTTGAAAAATATTTTCTTCAAATTTTATATAATTTTTGCTTTACTAATATTTTTGTAAAATTATCCATCTATATTTTACCGATATCTAAAAGAATTTTAAAGTAGAAAAGGAACCAAAAATAAATTGAGGTTATAGTATTTTTTAAGAATTAGAAATTTGGATTCTTGTGTGCTTTGTGAATGTTAGCCCATAATTTAATTATAAGAAAAACCAAAGAAAAAAACCCATGAAATATGTTCAGTCGTGTCCCAGCTATGTCCAAAGCCTTTGAAATTTTATTTGGTCAACGACACGCCATGTGGCGTGTTCGACACGTAGTCGATGTGTGTCCGCATGTCTAAGTGTCTAACACACGGACACTTCACCCATAAGGTGTGTCCGTGATTCATATGCTTTATCTATGCCTCCTACTCCCCTTTTGTTTCACCCAGCTAAATTTATATATGGGTTAGCTCACGCTAAAGGTTAAAGGTCTTTGCTTGGTTGGTAGCTCATAGGAAGTCCAGCACCGATTATTTGCGCTCCGATTGAGGCGACCTTATAGATCCCTCGATCACTAGTGTTGTATCACCGTTGAAAATCACAGAATATCCTGCGATTTATTCCCTTTGCTGCTGCTTCAATATTTCTTCATTTGCCTTATATTCATTCTGCATAATACTGATACCTGCCAGTAGGTGGGACTATCATGTTCAATTCACTCATTCAATCAATAAGAAAAAAATCATTTTCTTATATTTCTTTACATGGTATCAGAGCCATGGAAGGTTTGGGTTAGGGCTTCGCCATGTTCTCAATTTTGACAAACCATATTATTTGTTTTATTCGACATCAAAATCGTCGTCTGGTAACAGAATCCTCCCGTCGTCCCGCCCGGATATGCAACGGCGCGAAAACCTTTATGGTGAACTTTTCCGACGATTGCTCCATTTCGGCCAGCGACCCCACCATTAGGTTCGTTGTCGCCTGATCTACACGTCGACAGCAACCTCGACGACAATTAGTGTGTCACGCACCTCTACGCTCTTGACTTCTCCTACGCGGTAGTGCCATCGCGCCGGCGCTTAGTGGAGCATGTTTCGATCTTGACCACACGCCTTCTCACAGCTTAGTTTCCCTCCCAGGTAGCTTTAGAATCCTCTGTCATCCTCAGACATCTGCAGCGCCAGAAAACCTTTCCGGTGAACTTTTACGGCGGTGCTCCATTTGACTGTGGGCCCTACCATTAGGTTCGTCGTCGCGATCTACTGCGTCGATGGCAACCCTAGGCAACAGGTGGTGTCACGCACCTCCACGCTCTTGACTTCTCCTCTACGGTAGTCACCTTGCGCCGACGCGTGAGTGGAGCATGGCTCAGTCTCTGACCACCGCCTTCTCCTAGTTTGGTTGTCCCCTCCCAGCTGTTCCTCCCAACCCCTTGATTTCTCCATTTGAGGCTTTCATCTAGGATTTTTGCCCTCTTTTCTCTCCGATAGGTTATGAGGCATAGATTTCCCGCAGTTAAGTGACCTACCTACTACTCTGATGGCTTGTTCTCTATTTTACTGACCTCGGCATCATCCACGAGGCTTTTCTCACCTCATATTTGCATTTTTTGCCTTAGTATTTGGTCTTCTTCTTTGATTTTTGTATCGATTTTTTCTCACTATGCTGGTGAATATAAGGGGTTGTTACTTTCACTCATGCTGAATCTACCTCCATTGCTTTTGTTGCTCAAACCGATAATGCCTTTGTTTATCTTGCACACTCTCTTGGTCCATGGATTCTAGATTCCGGTGCATCTGATCATCTGTCTGGTAATAAGGATCTCTTCTCCTCCCTTACTATCACTTCACCCTTACTTACGATTACTTTGGCTAATGGGACTCAAACTATGTCCAAAGGAATTAGGTCTACTTGGCCCCTCCTCTTTTTACCTCTTACTTATGTTCTCTATGCCCCTGATTCTCCATTTAATCTTATATCTATCAGTAAATTAATCCATGATTTTAATTGTTCAATGACCTTTTCTCACTCTCCTGTCACCTTACAGGATCGGAGTACAAGGAGGACGATTGACATAGGACATGAGTCTCAAGGCCTTTATCATCTTAGTTCAGCCCCATCTTCCACTGTCTACACTTCAACGGATGAACCTCTTCTCATCCATCGTCGTTTCGGTCATCCGAACATTTTCAAGCTTTAGAAGATGGTGTCTCACTTTTCTAACTTATCTTCACTAGAGTGCGAGTCGTGTCAGCTTGTGAAACATACTCGTGTTTCGTTCCCTAAGCGCTTAGAGTCCCATACCAAGTCTCCTTTTGAGCTCATCCACATTGATGTTTGGGGTCCGTCTCGAACTACGCTTACTTTAGGTTTCTAGTATTTTGTTACATTTATTGATCATTTTTCTAGTTATACTTGGCTATTTTTAATGAAGAGTCGAACTGAGCTATTTTCAATGTTTCAAAAATTCGTTGCTGAGATTCGCAATCAATTTCATACTTATATTTGCATCTTACGTAGTGATAATGCCCTAGAATACATCTCAGCCCCTTTCTCTGCCTTTTTATCCTCCCTTGGGATTCTTCATCAATCTTCTTGTGCTTACACTCCCCTACAAAATAGGTGGCTAGTAAGATAAAATCCTTAGTTCGTTTATCCCGCTCTTCTCCTCCACTATATAGTCATGGCTTGATTTTGGGGGATCTTATCTTGTCTATTTGTTGATCAATCATGCCTTCTTCATCTTGGGTGATACGGTCCCTCATTCTCTTCTCTTGTAATCCAGCCCTTTTACGTCTCCTCGTGTGTTTTATTTGCACTTGTTTTGCCCATAAACTCACTCCTGGCCAAGATAAACTTTTTGCTAAGGCCGTGAAGTGCATCTTCCTTGGCTATTCCCGCCTTCAACGTGGTTACCGTTTCTACTCTCCCGATACACATCGATACTTTGTTTCCGCTAATGTCACCTTTTTTTGAACACTCTTCTATCTTTTCTTCCCCACCACCTTCCAGTCCCGATGACTCATCTCCTATGGCGCCCCCCTCCACGACGTTGGTCTTGCCATCAACCGTTGATCCTCTTATCTTCATTCGGAAAGGTACTCGTTTCTCTCGTAATCCACATCCTATTTATACTTTCCAATCTTATCATCGTTTATCCTCACCATATTCTGCTTTTATTTCCACCTTGTCTTATGTTTCTCTTCCTAACATTGTACATGAGGCCCTCTCTCATCCGAGCTGGAAACAGGCAAAGGTTGAAGAAATGGCTGCTCTACATTCTACTGGCACATGGGACCTAGTCCCCTTACTTGTTGACAAGTCCCTTATTGGTTGCTGTTAGGTTTATATTAAGATTGATCCGGATGGTGGAGTGGATCGTCGTAAAGCGCGTTTGGTTGCCAAGGGGTATACTCAGATATTTGGCTCCGATTAACATGACATTTTTTCTCCTGTTGCCAAGAGGACTTCCGTTTGTCTTCTCTTATCTATGGTTGCTATGAGCTCTTGGCCCTTAAATCAGTTGGACATCAAGAATGCATTTCTCCATGGAGACCTTGCCGAGGCGGTATATATGGAGCAACCACTTGGATTGTTCTTTCGAGGGAGTACGGTTTTGGTATCACGTTTCACGTCGTTTTATATGGCTAAACGGAGTCCATAGAGCTTGGTTTGGCCGCTTTTAAGTCCTATGAGTACGGAGTTCGGTATGGCTCGAGATGCAATCGAGACCCGAGCTCTATCTTCTTTTCGTCATACGTCGTTAGAGCAGTCACGTCTATCTAATTGTTTATGTGGACGACATTGTTATAATAGGTAGTGATCAGGATGGTATTTGGAAACTTAAATAGCATCTCTTCAGTCACTTTCAGACAAATGACTTAGGGAAACTCAAATATTTTCTAGGGATTGAGATAACTTTGTCTAATTCCAGTGTGGTTATGTCTCAGAGGAAATATGTCTTGGATATATTAGGAAACTGGTATCTTTGGGCTGTCTTTTTATAAAACGCCCCATGGATCCAGAGATGTCAAGTTTGTGCTTGAATGAGGGCCTCTACAAGGTCGGGAGATATCGATGACTAGTGGGAGACTAAAGCGCACCATGCATCGCTCGGCCAAATTCATTCCTTCACATGGTGTAGTTAGTCGGTTCTGCGGTCACCATGTGATAGTCCTTTGGGATCATCGTGATCAGTATCTTTTCGTTATATGAAAAGGAACAGGGCGGTGTTATATGCAAACAAGGTCACGCAGTTGTTGGCTATTGTGATGCGGGCCAGAGCAAGCTCGCTTGCGAGACCAGGAGCCCGGCTCTACCGCCCAGGATGTGTGTATTTATTGGAGGCAATTTAATATTACGGAAGATTAAGCGAGGATGTGGTGGCGAGTCTAGTCTTTGAAGAATTTGAGTATCGGTATGACTTTGGCAACTTGTGAACTTATATAGCTTAAATAGCTTCTTCAAGAGCTAAGATTTGAGAAGGATGGACAAATGACGCTTGTGTGTGATAACTAAGCAGCCCTACACATTGCTTTCAACTCAATCTTTCATGAGAGGACCAAACATATTGAAGTGGACTGTTACTTTATTTGAGAGAAGATTGCCTTAGGATGCATGACTACTAGTTTCGTCAACTCGAATGACCAACTAGCAGACATTTTCACTAAGTCTCTTCGAGGGTCAAGGATTCGAGTTTATTTATGCAGGCTTGGTGCATATAGCCTATGTGCTCTAGCTTGAGGGGAGGGAGTATTGAAATCATAGGATATTCTTAGAATATCCTACGATTTATTCACTTCAGCTCACGTACAATATTTTCCTTATTTTGTACTTGATTTATTTCCTTTTTATGCCTTCTTGATGTATATAAGTAGGTAGGGCTTGTAATGTTCAATTCACTCATTCAATCAATAAGAAAAACATCATTTTCTTATATTTTTTTCACTTATCCTTTGCAGAGGAGATGGAGAGTCCATTGATCACCTCTTTCTTCATTGTCCGTTCACTATGTGGTTAAGGCACAAACTCTTCAACTTAGCAAGAATAGTGTGGGTTTCTCCAAGGAGCATAGAAGATTTGTTTATCATTGCTTTTAGAGGATTTGGAAATTCCTCTGGAGGCAAAACTTTATGGAAGATTGCATGTCTCTCTTTGGTATGGTTAGTTTAGCAAGAGAGAAATGCGAGAATTTTTGAAAACAAAGAGTTGAAGGGGAGGTGTGGGATCTATTTTACTTTTATTCATCTTTGTGGGTTTCTTGTACCAAGGCCTTTCAAGGGGTTCCTTTTTCAGTTTTACAACTAGATTGGGTAGTAGTTTGTAATTCTTCACTTTAGCTTTGAATTTGAAAGTTCTTGTACTGTAGAAAGGAAATCTCTTCCTTCGTTTGTACTTTTATCTTCTTTTTAATATATTATTTTTCATTTTTGATCAAAAAAAAAAAAAGAAAATAATATATTCCTGAAAGAGAACAATGGGGGATGCTTCTTTGTTAAATCTCTTCATGAGATTTGGATAAGACGAATTCAGTGTTATTCTCACCGCATCTTTTGGAACCTTTTGTTCCCACAAAGGGGGGTTTTTTTGCTTGGGAAACTTATTAGGGTAAAGTGTTAACCTTGGACCAGTTAAAGAGAAGGGGTAGAGCCTTAGCTAATAGACGTTTCCTTTGTTGTGAAGAGGAAGAAACGATTGGCCACCTCTTAGTTCATTGTACAAAGGCTAGAATTTTGTGGGACATGACCTTGGTTCTAGTTGGAGTTAGTTGGGCTTTCCCCTTGACTGTTAAAGACACTCTTCTCAGTTGGAAAGGTTCTTTTGTGGGCAAGAAGCAAAGGAAGACTTGGATGGTAGCTCCTTTTTGTCGTTTTTGATCAATTTGGCTGGAAAGAAATAGGATTTCTTTGATGGGGAGATTTTTTCAATGTACAGGATAAAAACTTCCTTTTTTTTGTAATTGGTGATCTTGGACCAATACGTGTATAGCCGATGGTCATAGTTCCTTGTTTGATTTTTTGATTTGGATGGGATATAGATGAGGACTGGTGGGTTTTTTTGTTCTACTCTCTTTTGTACCTATATATATTCCTGTCTATTGTGAGGTTGTCCTTTAGGGTTCTATTTTTTCCTTTCAATATATTTGCTTTTTTTTGCCTATAAAAAAAAATGACAACTCACTTGTCTTATTTTGATGTGGGTTGTGGTGGAAAAAATGGTAGGATTTTTTAAGGTAGGGTGAGAACTTCCAAGAGTGTTTGGGATATTATTCATTTCTTAGCCTACTTTTGGGCCTCTTGCTCCACAACTTTTAAGGGTATTTCCCTTAATATGATTCAACCTGGCGGGATGTTAGTGTAAAAGTCTAAAGGTCGGGGCTTGCAAGGACTTATTGCTTTTTAAATATTCCCATATGGGTTGTGGCACCTCAGTTTATGGATTTACTTACTACTTTGGAGATTACCAGATACTTTAGTTGTAGGTTTTTTTTTTAGAAGAATCCCTGATCCTTCTGTTTTACTTATTCTTACTTACCTTAATATATTATATTGTTATTTTGATCAATCTAGTGTTGATTTTTTATTGATATCTATCAATGGAAGATACTTTGTTGATGTTTTGATCAATATATTCTTAGGACGTTTGGATTATACACCTATCAATGTTATCTTCACACACACACACGTGTGCAAGAAACTGGGTGTTTATTAGAAAGAAAGGGAAAAAATGATAGAAAGAGGATGTGCAGTCGCCATAGGGAGATAAGGAAAATGAAAAAACAGAAATTTTATTTTTCTCTTTTTAAAATAAAAAAGGACCGGAAAGAAACAGCCCAAGCTAATACAAAAGTCCTGGTCTTGCCACACCAAAAAAAAAATCCCAAAACCCAAGAATCAAGAAGCTGAAGAAAGATGTAACTAAGAAATTATTTGTTGACCTGCATTCCTGCTTATTCCTTCAGAACCATCATTGGAATAATTAGCTGACGAAATTATTGGATTATCTCTACCTCCCGATCCTGGAAGTTTCTGTCAGAGGAACACCCTGGTCACCTTCACCCTTCCAGAGGCCAGCCACCCATGCATTTCTACCAGAAATGATGTCAAATGGAATCAGAAAAGAGATTTAGAGTGGACATTGCCCACACCATTTATCAAATTAAAACATGCATGAGCCATGGGCCATGCCTAGTCACAATGCTCATGCATGAATGAAAGGTATCCCACCCATTTCTGGTTTTTTTCCAAGGTTACTCTCCATATCCCTCGTTTCCTTCTATCAAGACCAGTCCTCCTTCCTCCTCATATATGATTTTTCTTTGGTTCAGCCAGTCAATGGAAGTTTCTTTGGTGGTGCCCCTTAATATGGAAGGACATGTTGTTCACTGAACTCTAAGATCTGTTTAAAAAAAAAGAAAAGAAAAAAAAATTCTATATTCTCTGGAGTTCCATGATGAGTTACTAGTTTCCTCTTAGAACATCAAATTGGACTCGTCCTGGTCCATGATAAAAATTGTCTTCCTCAAGCTTTTCCATGAGAAATATCCTCGTGTTAAAAATGTGGACATGATTTGGAAGATGACTGATTTAATTTAGTTGCACAGTTTTGGTGTTGGAACTAATTTTTTACTATTCTCATCCTTATTCCTGACCAGTAAATACATTTACTTCTTGTCTTTTGGGATACACATCCACATAGTTGATGTTGGTATCCAGTTATTTCTGACATTTCTGAAATCAATACATCCATTGATAAATTTTCTTATAGTATTCACATCCTTGTTTTGAAGTACAGTGATTTTTATTAAAACTGACCAATGCATTTATGTCATTGCCATATCCTGGTTGCAAAGTTCAAGAAAGTCAAGAATAATGTAAATGCGCATTTTCATCATATTTTTTTTAAAATTTCTGCAGATTGCGGTCTGGAGATTTCTTCATAGTTCAAATGGTTCAGATGTATTGTCTACGAAACAAGCCCTGTTCTTCATTGTCTTACTTCAATACATCCCTAGGCTTTTTCGAATACTACCCTTATCTTCAGAACTGAAAAGGACTTCTGGTGTCTTCGCTGAAACTGCTTGGGCTGGTGCTGTATATTATTTGCTTCTGTACATGCTTGCTAGTCATGTAAGTGCCTGATTGATTTGGTAGCCTTGTCTTATTGATGGTTCTTATTTGCACTAATTGTAGAACCACACTGTTTTGGTTATTTGCGTTGTTATGCTGTCAATGCAATTTTATCTCACCTTTTATGCTTAGTATTTTGGGTTGCATGAACTTTGCCTTTAGTCATGCTTTCGCTAACTTCTATCAATGTAATTTGATTATTGAAGCTTGCACATTTAACATTTTATGAAACTGTCATCTTGTGTTGGAACCGAGTCACAATATCTCAATAATGGTACTTATATTACCCCTTTTCAGTAGGCATTGCATTAAATATTCTGTGTTTGCCTACTAAAAAAAGGATTACATTTATTATGGTGGAAACTCTTCAATAGCTGCTTTCTTTATCAGTACTATTATGGTTATAAGAGCCAGTTCACTTTGTTGTAGCTCCTGTAAAGATCTGCTAGTTATGACTCAAATGCTAACCTGTAGATGTTTTGATCTGATCCTGAAGTTCACAAGTCCGACTTTGGCGTAGATTTATGTGATTTCAGAAAGAATTGCGCTAAGTCCACAAACTAATGGGCTAGAATAACAAATTCTGCAGAAGAAAGAGATTGAAAACAAGAAATACTAAATATGATATCTTAGGCCCTGTTTAGTAGGTAGAAAATTTTTTGTTTTCTCTATTCAAACTTTTTGAAAACAAGGAAAACATGTTTAGTTACGAGAATCAGACAAAAACAAATTTGAAAACGAAAATGAATTCTATTTTCAGCATTTTATATGAATCGAGAAAAGCGTTACGTGTTGTTTTCTTATTTTGAATTAAATTGAACCACGGGGATTTGTGGTCGATTGGGATAAAAGCGAAAACGAGATTGTGGCTATTTTCTTCTTTTCTTCCCCTTCGTCTTCCACTTGATTTTCTTCTCATCGGCTCACTAAACAGTTGTGAATAATATTGCTGCATTTAGCATTTTAATTTATTTTCATTATTGTTTCAGAAAATGGTTTTTCTGAAAGCAGTTTTTAATGTGCTATTTTGACAATTGAAATGCAACGTATTTTAAATGGCCAAAGATTAAGTCATTGAAAATTTTCATATTCTGAATTTTGGATAGAGTTAAAAATTTTCGTGAACTAAACGGGACCTTATCTCCTGATATTCCAACATATCATAGTATATATGTAGATCAGTATTTCAAGCAGATTTGAGGTGAACCAGAAGCCGGTTGAATATGAGTTCTTCTTTTCCGTTTACCAGGAAGTGACACATTTATGTCTGCTGAATGAATCTTGCAGATAGTTGGGGCTTTCTGGTATTTACTAGCTTTGGAACGTAATGATACATGCTGGCAGAAGGCTTGTACTCATACTTCAAACTGCAAGAAAAATTTCTTGTATTGCAGTAACAGGCCCATGGAGGGTTATAATGCCTGGCGCACAATCAGTGACAGTGTTCTTACTCAATATTGCTCTGTAGCAGATGACAATCCACCATTTAATTTTGGAATCTACACCAGTGCACTGTCATCTGGCGTTGTTTCATCCAAAAAGTTCTTATCTAAATATTGTTACTGTTTGTGGTGGGGTTTACAGAATTTAAGGTAAATAACCTCATCTTTTTCCTCCTTATTACTGATTGATAGATTCTGTCTGTTCCTTACAACAAATTGTTTTCTCCTCTGGCTGTTTGATTAGATTGGTAACTTTTTAGTTAAATATATCATTTCATTATATTCTGTGCATATCTGAGAAATTTTTTATCTCAAAGGAGGTAGTTGAAAAGCTGATCAAATTGGACAAAATGATGGCTGTGGGGGAACAATCTATATTTTTTTATTTTTCATTGATTGAATATGGGACCTTAATCACAAAGAGTGGGATTCCCATGGTTCTATTTACTTCTTTTCTTTTACAGCTGGAAGTAACGACTATATGAATTAGAAATTGATTGATTAGTGCAGACCATGTTTGTCACCTGTGATTTGTATGTGAAGTTCAGCAAAATCATGAGTCTTACTATCTTGGAATTTCTGCGAGTGTTGACGTATGACAAATGTTTCCTCTTGCTGTGTACAGCACACTTGGGCAGGGGCTTCAAACCAGCATTTATCCTGGAGAAGTAATATTCTCTATAGCTCTAGCCATACTTGGTCTCATCCTCTTTGCTCTTCTGATTGGCAACATGCAGGTAATTGAAGACCTATTTTGCTTCTTTTTTTTTTTAATTTTTGTTTATTGATTTAATTTTTGGCATGGGTCTGACAATATTAGAGAATTTTGACCAGAAAAAAGTGTGCTTCCCCCTCTAGGAGAATTCTCATTATATTATTATAATACAAGCTGATTTTTTTACCCTTAGAATAGCTAACTTACCACATACAAATCTATCAAGAAAATAACGTAAATTAGTATATCCTAATTAAGAAAAAAAAAGAATAAGAATTGTAAAACTGTACATTAAAAGACCAGCTTGCTCACTAATTCCTTTGACAATTTGCTGATTTTAAATGGCCAGCTTGCTAATTAAATGCTGATTAAATAGCCAGCTTGTTGATTCCTTTGACATCCCCCTCAAATTGATGCTAGTAAATCTACAAGCATCAATTTGCTATCAAGGAAATTATGACGCAGATGTATCATGGCTTTGGTAAATTATCAGCAATTTGTAGATTGGTGGAGATATGTGGTAGAGTGATAACGTGGTGGTCATATGCCTCTCAAATAAAGTTACAATCAACCTTCATGTGCTTTTTGTGTTCATGGTGCCATAGTGGAAAAGGTTGGCAGAAATTTGGCTGGCACTACTGTTGTTAGCATGTAGGTTGAGCTTGGGGAAAACCAAGCTCTATTAAGAGACCATGCAACCAAATGATCTCGGGACATGTAGTAGACATGGCATAATACTCTGCCTCAATAGATGATTTGGAGATGAAGTCTTGCTTCTTGCATTTCCAAGTGAAAAGGGCATCACCATGAAACATACACCATCCTGTAGTAGATTTCTTGATGTTGGGAGCTTGCCTAATCAACATCACTGTAGGTTTGTAGTTGGAGTGAAGAACTAGTCGAAAGAATAAGCCTTGACTAGGTGTGCTAATGATATATTTAATGATGCATCTGATTGTTGGACATGTCGAGGTGCTTGCAGGAACGTGCCAATAGTATGGACATCACAAAGTGATATCCATTCGGGTGATTGTTAGATATATAAGACTATCAATCAACTTCCATAAAAAGTAGGATTCTCAAAAAGTCCATCATCGATATTTCACATTCATTTCGTGGGGGTGTCAACAAAAGTAGTGATTGTAAGTCCATATAACTGAATCAAATCCTAATTATACTTGTGTTGATTCAAGAAGATACCTTGAGGTCGATGATGCGCCTCTCACTCCAAGAAGTAGGTGAGTTGGCCAAGGTCTTTCATGTGAAAGTACAATGCAGCAAATTCTAAATTTTAGAGATGGCCTCCATATCGGAAGTGGTGATAACAATGTCATCCACATAAACAAGTAATATCTCTATGCCTTTAGATGTCCTTTGTAGAGAAAGGGAGGAGTCATATTGACTCTGAGTAAATGAAAAGCCGAGGGTGTATTGCAACTTTTCAAACCACACTTACAGTGCCTGCTTCAAGCCATACAAAGAGTTCTTTAGTTTGCAAACATCATTAAGTGAGGAAGTAGGCACACCACAGGGAAGTTTCATGTAAACTTCCTTGTGATCACATGTAAGTGTGTTCTTCACATTCATTTGATGTAATGACCATGATTGAGATGCAACAAGGGGTAGTACGGTTCGTACAATGGTCATCTTAGCTATCGATGCAAAGGTCTAATCGTAATCTAGATCATACTTTTGCTTGTTGTCAAGAACTACAAACCAAGCCTTGTAACAATCTATAGATCCATCCGAAGGAAGCATGATAGAAAACATCAACTCACGACCTTTACAGATGGAGGACATGGAATAACATCCCTGGTCTGGTTTTCTTCAACTGCAAGAAGTTATGTTTCATTAGCTTTCTTCCAACACTCATGCTTCATTGCCTGTTTATAAAATATGAGGTAAGGAGTGGGAGACAAGGTGCAGTTGTTGTGTCTGAGACTAGCAAAAGTGTAGTTGTTGGGATAAGATTAACATTCTAGGAATGAACTTAAGGGGGCCTAGGAGGTGCGAAAGTTTGGTTGGAATTGCGTCACTTATACGTTATAAGAGGCTTGGAAGGTTTAGAATCTGTAGTGGAGTCAGCAAACAACGACTAAACGAAAAATAAAGGATAAAGATGACCACTGTGAATGAAAAAAAATACTCACTTTCTGTGAAAGGATAGAAGAAAAGAATACTTTTCTTTATTGAATGAGTGAGATGTAGTATAGGGAACTTATATATATATATACAAAATAATGGAACAAAGGAAGCAAATAAAGTGTAAAGGAAGGAGGATAATGTCTGAAAAGGTAGGAGATAATAAGAAGAATATCTAGGGAATATTATTTTATTCTCAACACTCCCCCTCAATATAGGTCAAATACACCAAGTTTGTTACAAATGTATGCCCAGTCTGCTTTCGAGAGAGATTTGGTGTGCGCGTTCTTCAGTTGGTCAATCGAGTTGACTAAAACTAGTAGTCATGCATCTTGAAATGCGATCTTCTATCACGATGAAATAATCACTTCAATATACTTTGAATACTCATGAAAGATCGGAGTTTGGATACGTGTGGAGAAGCGACTTGATTATCACATATTAGCTTCATTTGTTCATCCTTCCCAAATATTAGCTCCTGAAGAAGATGTCTTAGCCATATGAGTTCACATGTCACCAAAGTCATAGCTCGGTATTCTACTTCAGCACTTGATCTGGCTACAACATCATGTTTCTTACTATTTCAGGATACTAGGTTTCCACTAATAAATACACAATACCCGAAGTAGATTAATACATTTCTGCGGGTGAACTTTGTGGTGCAACTCTGACCTCATAACATGCTAAATCAGACCTTTGTTTTCATATAACACCCCTTGACTTGGTGTTCCTTTAATATAACGGAGGATATGAATCATAACATCCCAGTGGCTATCACATGGTGATTGCAAGAACTGACTAACAACACTCATCGGAAAGGAAATGTCTGGTCGAGTGATGGTGAGATAGTTTAGTTTTCCCACAATTCGTCGATATCTACCTAGATCACGTAGAGGCTCCCCACATCACTGATGCCAGGCTCATTTAGATCCATATAGGGTATCTATAGGGTTTTGCAATCTAGCATACGTCTCTTCTAATATTTCACGAGGCATCTTTCTCGGTCGTAACCACATCGGTTTAGATTGAGAAATTTGTCTTAATCCACTAGAAAATATGATTTCTGAGTCCTTAGTCTAAAAGCGGCTGAAGAGATGTTGCTTCAGCCTCTGTATACCATCTTGATCATTGCCCGTGATAGCAAGGTCATCCATATAAACAATCAAATAAATGCCCAGCGTCTGAACGTATGATGATAGAAAACCGGAGTGATCTCACGTCTTCAGAGTCGGACGAACTCCTGTCACCAGACTAAGCAGGCGAACCATGTTCCAAGGGAGTTGCGTGCCATATAATGACGGCGTAGCTGCGCATACCAATTGGGATCCCAGCCGGGCAAGCAAACCGAATCGTTTGCTCCATATAGACCTCTGCGAGTTGCCATGAAGGCATTTTTGATGTCGATTGATACAAAGGCGGTGCATAAGCGACCATAATGGAGAAGGCAGAACATGGTAATCTTGTGATAGGGAAAATGTATCATAGTTAGAACCATGAACTGAGTGTACCCCTTTACCTTGGCCCGAGCCTTAGAATATCCACGACCATCGGGTGATCTTCATTATATACACTCAATGACATCAGCGGTGTTTTGCAGCCCGGTAAAGTAAACAAGTTCAGTGCCCTTTAGAATGTGAAGCGATCATTTCCTGACCATAGCTTGTTTCCAGTCCGGATGGGATAGAGCCTCATGCATAGTTAGTGGAACATAAACAGAAGACAAGATGGAAACAAAGGTAGAGTATGGGGAAGATAAACGATGATAAGTCAGAAATTATAAATAGGATGAAGGTTATGAGGCAGTGCCAGAATGGAAATAGGAAGATCATGGGCGGGACCAGGCGTCGTGGAGGAGGTGCCATGGGAGATGGAGTCGTAGAGCTGTCGTGATCTACAGTGAGTGACAGTATGGCCTACAATGGTCGAGGTGGAGTAACCAAGGTACGGTGAGGTATCCCAGGGATGAGATAAAAAGGGTGAAATGTAGCCTTCAGGCGGGAAGTGTGGTTGATCGGGGAACATAGAGGGGTTCTCGAAAAATGTGACATCGGCTTGAGAAACAAAGTATCGTGTGTGTCGGGAGGTAACCTTGATGCTTTGTTGAAGTTGAAATGTAGGGAAGACACACTTCATGGCTTTGGCTGAAAGCTTGTCTTGTCCAGAAGTAAGAATATAAACAAAACAAACACAACTAAAGACACGAGGGGAAAGATAAAAGAGAGGTTGGTTTGGAAAAAAAATGGAATGAGGGATTTTATCATGTAAGACGGATGACGGCATACGATTGATCAAATAACAAGCGGCTAAGGTAGCATCCCCCCAAAAACGTTGAGGAACCTTATGATGGAGTAGGAGAGTGCGAGCGGTTTTAACCAAATGACAGTTCCTACGCTTAGCCACTCCATCTTGTTGAGGAGTGTAAGTGCAATAGGACCGATGAAGAATCCCATATGAGGACAAAAAGGAGGAGAATGCTTCAAAAAGATATTCTTTGGCATTATCACTTCGTAGGATACGAATTGAAGTATTAAATTGAGTTTGAACTTTAGCATGAAACTTCTGGAAAATATAGAATAACCTAGTTCGAGTTTTCATTAAAAATAGCCAAGTACAACGAGAATAATCATCTATAAAAGTAATAAAGTATCGGAACCACAGGTAGTCTCAATCTAGGAAGGACCCCAAACATAAGTGTGGACAAACTCGAAATGAGACTTTGTTCGCTGACTAGCGCCGTAATGGAAATACCTAGCATATATTTCCTGTTGAATGACTACACTCAATTGAGGACAAACTAGAAAAATGAGGAACCATTACCCGAACCTTGGAAATATTCGGATGACCAAGGCGACTATGAATAAGAAGAGGAGTATCCATGGAACTGCAAGCAGTGGAAGGTGAAGGCGAGTTGAGATGAAAGAGGTCCTGAAACTCACGACCTATGTCAATCGTCTTTCCTGTACTCCAATCCTACAACGCGGCTAATCTATCGTAAAAGTAATCAACAAACTGCCTCTGAAATAACTTACAAATAGAAATCAAATTAAAAAGAGAATCAAGAACATAAAGAACAGAAGTAAGGGGTATGGAAGGAAGATGACATGTCGAACTGATTCCTTTAGCCATGGTTTGAGATCCATTAGCTAAAGTAATCATGGGTAAAGGTGATGTAATAGTATGGAAAGAAAAAAGATCCTTTTTACCATAAATATAATTAGAGACTCCAGAATTAAGAATCCAGGGTCCAGATGAATGTGAAAGGCAAGTAGAGGCATTACCGGTCTAGGCAACAGACAAAATGAATGTTGATTTGGCTACTTGGATGGTGGAGGTACTCCTTATACTTGTTGGGCGTAAGAATAACTCCTAGAGGTGTGGATGAGCTCCCTTTGACAACCATAGAGACTAGAAATCAACAAAAAATTGACCGAATCAGAAAACCAGTACTTCCAGAAGTAATAAACAACTCCCAAGGGCCTGAATGTGTCCTAGAGTGTTAGAAAACACAAAAGGGAGAAGATTTAGGCGGCAGAAAAGCCCTAGAACCAATCGCTAGAGAGAAAAATGGGAAAAAATGGAATTTTTCAGCACCAAAGTGGAGAAGTAAGGTGACAATGAGAGATCTGGTGGGTCGGCGGCCGTAGGTGGAGCAAAGATCGCCGCCGGAAACGGGCCAATGCTCCCACACGCGCCGCGCTGGAGATGCCAGTTGAGAGAAATGACGCGCGTGGTGGCACATCGCTGACCTTCAAACGCTAGAGTTGCTGTCGGAGGATAGATCAAGTCCCGACGATCCTGATGGTGTGTTCATTGATCGGAGTTGAGATAGACAAGGTGTTTTGACGGCGACGAAGAGTTCCAATGCTTTCTGCGATGAAGGTGGAGTGGCTGGAAAGAGATCCAACCATTAGATGGGTTTTCGGAATTGAAGACACAACAAAACCCTAGCCCGAACCTTTCATAGCTCTGATACCATGTGAAAGGATAGAAGAAAATAATATTTTTCTTTATTGAATGAGTGAATTACATAGTATAGAGACGCCTATATATACAAAATAATGGAACAAAAAGGAAACAATATAATGCCAGAAAATGGCGAGGATAAATGTATACAAAATATGTAGTGAGATAAACCAAAGAATAAGCTCCATGAATATTCTTTGATTCTCAACACTTTCAAAAAGAAGATCACATTTCAAGAAACCTGAATACAAGGTGCTTTTTATCGATAGAAAAAATAAAGAAGGCCGAATACGAGGCAAATTAGGATCATAGCAAAGAAAACCTTTCCCGATGTACCAAATATCCTAGAAAAGCACATTAACGAATTACGCTTTGAGTTTTGTGTGTTCATATGGAGGAAGATAAACATCACACAAAACCAAAGATACAAATGTCAGAATAATTCGGGATATGACCATATAATTGAGTGAAAGGAGAGACATGGTTTATTGAGGGAGAAGGCAATATGTTGATGAGGTGGACAGTAGTGGAAAGATCTTCACACCAAAACCGAGATGGCACAAGTGACTCTAATAAAAGGGTGCGAACAACATCAAGAAAGTGATGGTTCTTTCTTTTAGCAACTCCGTTTTGTCATGGGGTTGAAGGACAAGGCCATTGAGAAAATACGTCATTGGTTCGTAGAATTCCTTGAAATGAATGATACATGTACACAAAGCGAAGAATTTTGATATTGTTAGAAAATTGGGTGCATGAAAAAGCTTGAAACATAAAATTGGGTTTTGTTAAATGACCAACTCTCCTAAAAGCTCAAGCTTGTAGGATTTGGATTTAATATGAATATCATGCTTCAACACCCTTTCTCACGTGCACATGGCCCCATACCCACGCACGTGGAGAGTCAGAGTCCATTATACTTGACAAAACATGTGATTAACTCGCAAGGAGAGGATTCGAACTCAAGATCTCTTATCAAACCATGTTAAATGACTAACCTCCTAAAAGCTCGCTTGCGGATTTGGGTTTAATATGAATATCGCTTCAACACCCTCCTCACGCATTGGCTGGCCCCATACCCACGTGACGTGGGAGAGTCGAGTCCATCGTGGACTTTAAATAAACATGGGGATTAAATTGAAGAGAGTAATAGTTTGAACCTAGGACTCTTGTAAAAGCCCAGCATTGTTAAATGTGTGATTTCTCGCCCAAAGGCCGAGGCACTTTGTAAGATTAGGTTTTGTGAATATCTCGTCTTGACGGGTTTGAATATGTTTTGAGAATCAAAGAATATTCCCTAGACATTCTTTGGTTTATCTTCTACCTTTTTTTTGTACATTATCCTTCTTCCTTTTACACTTTATTTTGTTTTCTCTTTGTTCCATTATTTTGTATATATATAGGTGTCTCTATACTATGTAATGATCATTCATTTAAATTCGATAAAGAAAACACTCTTCTATAACCATGGTATCGAGCCGTGATTGTGGTTACAGAAATTGAGCCATCTTCTCAGAGAAAGATCTTCTCCGTGGATCTTCTTAGTCGGCGGATCTTCCTTCGGATCTTCTCAAGTCGGATCTTCTCCAGTGGGACTTAACCTGCAATGGGACCACTCTCAGTCGGGCCCATGTGTGGACCTCTTGATGGACCCTGCGGAGGACCTCTCAGGGGGACCTCTGCGCGGAGACCCTGCCGGCCCGACCTCGCAGGCGGATCTTCAGATTAAGTACATATGTTCTGAGCTTGGTGCATATGACACATGTCTTCTGAGCAGAGGGAGTGTTGAAATTGTAGAAAACAATCAAGGAAAGTGGAGGAAAGAGTGTGTATTTTTCGTTGAATTAACATGTGTATATATACGGGAGGATAGTCTATATTTCTAATATATTACAACTCTACATGTTAGGATTCTAATCTGTTTACAACTCTATTTGTTAAGTTTCCTAACTAGTTCTGACTCTATATGTGCTCTTCTCGCCAGTTGGAGCATGAATGTCAATCATTACTAGCTTGTTATATAAATAGCTAACGGTCAGCTTAGAGCCTTTGTGAAAATATCATCAAATTGTTCTCCCGTCTTTACATATCCTGTAGAAATCAAATCGAGTTGTATTTTCTCACGACGAGATTGCGATCCATCTGATATCTTGAATTTGTTAAATGGAATCTGAGGATTCGAGAGCAACCTGAAGAAGCGCTTCAGTTATCACCAAATTTCTTTGGGAACAGTCATAATGCCGACTTCCATCAAGTTGATGAAGCCCATGATTTCCACACATGGTAGCCATTGCTCTATATTCGACTTTGCACTTGAGCGAGAAACCCCTTGCTTCTTACTCTTCCATGAGACTAGATTTCCACTAACAAAAGAAACACATTAACGGATGTGAATCTATCTTCTTGACCTTACCTGTCGGCATACGTGAAGCATTAACCTATTGTGCTCATGATTACTATATAGAATATCTCGTCCCAGAGCTTCTTTCAAGTAACATATAATATGTTCTACAGTTGCCCAATTGTCAATAGTCGGGGAAGACATGTATTGACTTACAACACTGACTGAGTATGCAATATTAGGACGAGTTACTCTAGGGTAGTTCAGCTTCCCAACTAGTCGTCTATATCTCTTAGGATCCTCAAACAACTCGCCTTCTTTAGTAAGGTGTAAGCCCGGAGCCATAGGGGAACTACATGGCTTTGCTCCCTATTTTCCAATCTCAGACAATAAATCAAGCACATATTTCCTTTGAGATAACAAGATTCCATGTTTTCTCCGCATAACTTCAACACCCATGTCTATATCTCTCAGGATCCTCAAACAACTCGCCTTCTTTAGTAAGGTGTAAGCCCAGAGCCATAGGGGAACTACATGGCTTTGCTCCCAATTTTCCAATCTCAGACAATAAATCAAGCACATATTTCCTTTGAGATAACAAGATTCCATGTTTTCTCCGCATAACTTCAACACCCGAAAATATCTAAGCATCCTAGGTCCTTTGTATGAAACTAGCTGTGAAGAAAGGACTTGAGGGGATGAATACTATAAGTCACTCTCAATGATAACAATATCATCCATACACCTGACAAAATAATACGAGCGGGTTCGGTAGAAGGCGGAATGGTCGGTTACTCTTACACCGGCCAAATTTCAGCGCGTTGCAGTTGCGAACGGTACGGGGACTGCAGCTGAGCCATATAGCGACTTAGGCGACAAACCTTCCCGATCTCCTTGAGCAGCAAACCACGAAGGTTGCTTCATATACCCTCCTCACAAGGTCGCCGTGAAGAAATCGTTGCTTAATATGGTGATGAAAGATCCCGATTATGAGTGGCGACCGAGGAAATAAAAAAGCGAGACATATGTCATTTTAACCTTGAGGAAAAGATGCTCAAACAGTTCACACCATATGCCTGAGCGTACCCTTTGGCCACAAGTTATGCATTCAAACGGGCAACTGAATCGTCAAGGTGCTTTTTTGTTGCAAAGGCCGCAAGTGACATCCAGTGGCTTTCTTCTCGATAGGTAAATGTGCAATTTCCGTCACCAAATTTCCCATTCGAACGCTCCAATCTCTATCGCCTTCACCTTGGCCAAAGGTGAATAGAGCTTCCTAAAAAGTGTTAGGCAATGAAATAGAGCCCAAAGAAGTAATAAAAGAAACGAGGATTGAGAAGAAGGCGGTTATAGGTGCAAAATGAGAGATTGGATGATGCGGCGGCGATACAGCTACGAGCGATAGGGAGATCGTCGTCGAGAGGCTGGATGATGTTGGAAGCGTGGGTGGAGGGACTAGAGGCGGTGGGTTACGGCGTCGAGTGTAGACTGAGTGGGAGGCTTCTTTGGAGCGAGGAATAGGAGGGCTAGCTTTCTTTGGAGAGCAAGAGCAGGAGCGGCCACGAGGGTGATGATATGCACTAAGGTCATCTGCTTCCCCTTCGACTAGTGTGGGTTGGGGTGAAGAGAGGGACATTCTCAAAAACTTGACATCTGCGAAACCAAGTACTACGAAGATTAGAGCGATAACACGATACCTTCTGGAGCTGGGAATAACGAAATATACATTTTAAGATTTATGGTCAAGTTTAGATGCACGAGGACCAATTTATCTCGAACAAAACATGTACATCCAAATATACGAGGCTTAATAGGAAATAGGGTTTATTAGGAAGCAGTATGTGATACGGTGTATTGATTAAGGCGATGAAGGCATCCGGTTGAATCAAAAAGCGAGTACGTGGAAAGCGACATCGACCCGAGAAATGCTTGGGCACGTGTCTTAAATAATAGAGCTTTAGCGGGTTTCGAAGGTGTGCATTATTCTCTCGGCAACTCCATTACGACGGGAGTGTCAACGAAGTCGATGAAGGATGCCATGTTGAAGCATGAAGGGTGAAATTGTTCGAAACATATTAACTGCGTATCGAGCTACCAGTTTTGAACACCAAACATGAAATTGAGTATGAATTTTTTAGCACAAAAGAGCGCGAGTAGAGAGAAAACAACTCGAGCTGTTTCATTAAATATAACCATGTGGTTTGTGGTAATCATCGACAAAGTGACAAGTGCTCCGAGCTAGGTTGGGGACGCTGGTGGGCGCGGACCACACACATGCGAATGGACTAACTCAAAAGTCTTAGGCTCGTTTATTATTTCTAGGACTATAACTAAAGGGCCGATGATGTTTTTTGCAAATTGACAAGACTCTGAAATCCTAAGGATAGCAAATTCGGCGAGACACAATTTCTTTAATAATGGCAACAAAGATAGCCGGTAGCGGTGTGTGATAGTTGTAGTGACTCGAGGAACAGCGATAGGTGCTGGGAGCGCAGGATCGAGATGTATAAACTAGACTCCCGTGACCTACTGCAATAATGTTTTTATCATAAGATCTGAGACAAATCGGGGAAAGAGAATGAGATACTAATTGTAGTGCTGGAAGTTAACGCTATGAGACATCAAATTAAAAGAGAAATTTGGTAAACTCAAGATTGATGTCAAAGGAATAGATGGAGTGGGCACAATTGTGCCTGACCCAAGAACACATGAATATGATCTACCTGCTAGAGTGATAGTTGAAGGTGAAGGTTGGCGAAAGGTAGAAAAAATGGGGATTACGCAATCGTGATACAGGCGACTGGTCGGATGCCTCGGTAGTAGAAGCGATATGAGCAGACTGAAATTTATGATTTCGATTATGTCGTTTCTTACAATCGTGTATCACATGGCCAGGCTTATGGCAATAATAACAAACAACACCTCAGGACAGGGCCTCCTGGTGTTATCGCTGGACCCGACGATGCCTGGCGAATTTCGTTTGCCTCTTTGACTCGATGGTGTGTCCATTAAAGAGCCTTTGCTTGTCTGGCGGATCTGAGGTAAGTGAAGAAAGAGGATGATACCTTGGTCACGAAGAATCTGCTAAAAGGTCTCCTGGAGAGATGATATCTCGAATTTGGACAAAATCTGGGCCTTAGCTGAATCATACTCGAAGGAAGAATGGTTTGTAATTGCCATACATTCTTCATTGACTTTCTTTGACTTTGACATACGGACTAAGGGCATCGCATATTAAGCTCTTGGTATCTTTGTGGTGCAAGAAATTATGTGAGTGGGTGATCTGTTTCTCGATCGATAGAATGCTTTACACGCATCAAGCCTTACAGAAACGTTCACGCCTACAGAAAACACGGCTCAAATAATCGTGCTCTTCTTTCAGTTCACCAATGATTAACAAGGCCCGGGTCCTTCGCGTGATAAATTACAGTTTGGATAAGAGCAGACCAAACATTCTCCTCCATCCATTTACTCTTTCAAGTCACTTCGGTTGCGGATACTTTGGTAAGGTGACACGCCCATAAATGCGGCTCTGACGTATATTGGTTGTTTTGCCATTCAATAAGTTGGAACCCGATCGATTGTCTTGATGATTTTGGGCATCCATCGGGACCACTTGAGCCGGTGTCGGTTTCTTCTCTCGAATCACTCTCATTTATGATACCACGGGGAAGAAGATCAAGAGCAAAGCACTCCCGGAACTTCCAGTTTTGGAAAAATCAAGCAGAATTAGAAAAAGAGGGTTGTCGGACACAAAAAAATGCTAAAACTGCGGATCCGGTAACCAAACGGAAACCAAGTGGCACGAGAGGCCACATCGACGACGGGCGACCTTGGAGGAGGAGCCGGGGGAGTGAACGATTATCCCACTGCCCCGCACGCGAGGCGCGAAGTGGGCGATATGAAATCTCGGCGCATGGGCTTCACACGCGCTCGAGTCAGGCCCGCCGATTTTGCGGCTGGCTCATCGGCGGCCGGCGAACCCTCCTATGCCGACGGTGAGACTCCACGCTCCCTCTAGGTGGGTGTTTCAAAGGGTCATCCTCAAACTGACCCTAGTTTTGAAATTTTCCTCCAAAAAAAAATTCTCAAACTCAGGCAAGGTGAATCTGGTGCAGAGAAATATGAAGGAATTGGAGGAAAGAATTTCTTGTGTATTTTCATTGAATTAACGTAATATATATCTGGGAGGGATGATATATTTCCTAATATATTACAACTCTACATGTTAGGATTCCTAATCTGGTTACAACTCTATATGTTAAGTTTCCTAACTAGTTACAACTCTATATGTTAACAAGAATCAAAGAATATTCCCTAGATATTCTTTGGTTTATCTCCTACATTTTTTTGTACATTATCCTCCTTCCTTTTACACTTTATTTTGTTTCCTTTTTGTTCAATTGTTTTGTATATATATAGGTGTCTCTATACTATGTAATTAACTTATCCATTCAATAAAGAAAAACGGCATTTTCTTATATTTCTTCACATAATATATGCATGAATTTTTTGAAAATGGAAAATACTTTATCTTTAGAATGTTGAAAATAAATCTATGTGAAATGTGCATTGAATGACTAGCTTGCTGGCTTAAAATGGTCAGCTTGCTGACTTATTCCTTTGACAATTTGCTGGTTTTAATTGGCCAGCTTGCTGACTAAATGCTGATTCTGATTAAGTATCCAGCTTGTTGATTCCTTTGACAAGATCATCTATAGAGTTTTTTTCATAATCAATATTTATTTCGTTTATTAGGAACTCTTGAAGCTTTGGTTATCAATTATTCCATATAAATATATTCTTTTAGGGATTTCTGAAACCTTAAAAAAAAATTTCGCAAGTTCTTTTTTGTAATTGTCCTTGCAGGAGGTGAATAAGATTTTTGACAAGATTTAGGAAGAAAATTTCCTTTAACGTTTTATCATGTCAAAACTGATTACATACTACCACTTTATACGGTTTTTCCCTTTCATATACAGCTGATACAGACTTGTCTAAATAAGGAAGAAAAGATAGGAAAGTAAAACTTGCAGCCTGTACAAACTAAGAAAGGAAGGACAATCTGTACATCTAAGAATGGAAGAAATGTCTAACAATGCCAGCTTGAAAATAATTCAGTAAAATCCAGAATCTCAACACTGCCCCCCAAGCTGGCTCAAAGATGTTCTCAACTCCCACTCTTAATAATATCTTCAAAAAATGTTGAACAGCCAGCCCTTTAGTAAACACATCAGCAATCTGTCCATCTAACGGAACATAAGGAATACAAAGATTACCACTTTCCAGCTTCTCCTTTATGAAGTGCCTATCAATTTCAACATGTTTAGTTCTGTCATGTTGAACAGGGTTGTGTGCCATACTAATAGCAGCCTTGTTGTCACAATACAATTTCATGGGTTTTGAAATTCCAATCTTCAACTCTTCCAATATGGATTTGATCCACATTCCCTCACATATTCCCAAGGCCATAGCTCTAAACTCAGCTTCGGCACTTGATCTAGCCACAACTGATTGCTTTTTGCTCCTCCAAGTTACCAAATTTCCTCCCAGGAATGAACAATAACCAGAAATGGATCTTCTATCTAGAGAAGAACCTGCCTAGTCTGCATCAGTATAAATTTCTACCTCCATTGTCTCATCTTTAGTAAACAACAACCCCATTCCAAGTGAATTCTTCAAATATTTCACAATCCTTAGGGCAGGTTTTAGATGCTCTTCATTTGGATTGTGCATAAACAGACTAACAATCCCAACAGCATAAGAAATATCAGGGCTTGTGTGGGATAAGTAAATGAGTTTTCCAACCAACCTTTGATAGCTCTCCCGATTCACAGCTTCTCATAATTGTCTCCACCTTGTGACTGATCTCTATAGGAGTTTCAACAGCTTTACACCCAAGCATACCAATCTCTTTCAAAAGATCCAAAACATATTTCCTTTGAGATATAAATATGCCTTTTCTCGATCTGACTACCTCAATTCCCAATAAATACCTCAAATTTCCCAAATCCTTGATCTCGAATTCTTTATTAAGCTCTTCCTTCAACCTTCTTGCTTCATTCTCATCGTTCCCCATGAGTATAATTTCATCAACATAAACAACTAAGGCTGTAATCTTCCCATTATCTCCATGTTTGAAAAATAATGTGTGATCCCCTTGACTTTGATGGAAGCCTTACTGCGAACAGATCTTGTGGACTTCTCAAACCAAGCTCTTGGCGATTGCTTGAGTCCATACAAAGATTTTGAAGTTTACCTTTGCAGCTCCCACTATTGTATTCTCAAAACCAGGTGGAGCATCCATAAAAACTTCTTCTTCTAGGTTGCCATGAAGGAAGGCATTTTTCACATCAAGTTGGTTTAAAAACCAATCATATTGGGCTGCCAAAGATAAAAGAATCCTGACTCTGTTCATTTTTTAAACTGGTGCAAAAGTTTCCTGATAATCCAGCCCATAGGTTTGAGTGTATCCTTTTGCAACTAACCTCGTCTTATACCTTTCAATCTTACCATCAGCTTTTATTTTGATGGTAAAAACCCACTTACAACCTACTGTTTTCTTCCCTGCAGGCAAATTAGAAAGAGCCCATGTATCATTCTTCTTAAGAGCCTTCATCTCCTCATAAACAACTTCTCTCCATTTAGGATCACCCATAGCTTCTTGAATATTCTTAGGCACTGCTAGGCTCGAGACATTAGAGATAAAAGTGCTGTATTGAGGATTTAATTTTTCATATGATACAAACTTTGAAATGGGATGTTGTGTGCAAGACCTTATGCCTTTCCTAAGAGCAATAGGAATGTCAAGATCACCTTGAGAAAAGTAAAAAAACTTACTATCACTTTCAGGAATGATCACTTTTGGTTCCGAGGATTGGCTGTGTTGAGGGGGGTGGATGGTCTCTATCTTGCGCCTGGAGTATACCTTTAGTGGAGCACAATCCTACGTTTGAGTAGCTTCTGGATTAGTCATAACACAATGTTCCTGTTGAGAAATTTCTTGTACAGCTGGTTCTACACCCAGCTCCCCCTAGCCTCTAGCATCTTCTAGCTCCCTTTGATCACCATTTCTCTTACAGGTGACTCCCCCTTATCACTAGCTTCCCAACCATTCTGAGAAGAACCGCCCTAAAGAGTAGTTACAGGTAAAGTACCCAAGGTTTCTTGTGAACCCATGGAACCACCAACAGCATCTTCTTCATCATCCAAATTCTCCCCCTGAAGAGTATGCTGATAATAAGGTTGATTTTCAGCAAAGGTAACATCAAGAGACACAAGGTATTTCTTTGAAGGGGGGTGATAACACTTATAACCTTTCTTAGAGGGAGAATAGCCTAAGAAGACACACTTCAAGGCATGGGGATCTAGCTTAGATTTTGTGGAGTTGTGATTATGGACATATGACATACACCCAAAGATACGAGGCTATAGAGAAGAGAATAGATGCTTGGAAGTAGGGAAGATTTGCTCTAGAATTTTGAGAGTGTCATACTTTAAGACTCTTATTGGCATCCTATTGATAAGATAACATGCAGTGAGAATGGTATCATCCCAAAAAAAATTTGGAACTCTCATGTGAAATAGTAATGTTGTTGCAACCTCTAACAAATGCCTATTCTTCCATTCTGCTATCCCATTTTGTTGTGGCGTTCCCGCACATGATGATTGATGTAGGATGCCCTATATTTTAAACAAACTCCCCAAAACTTCATTGTAATACTCTGTCCCATTGTCTGATCTTAAGACTTTAATTTTTTGTTGGAATTGATTTTCAATCATGTTTTTAAATACTTCAAAAACAAGAGCTACTTCAGCTTTCTTCTTAAGCAGATAGATCCAACTCATACAGGTGTGATCATCTATAAATGTCACAAACCACCTAGCACCGGAAACTGTTTGAATCCTGGATGGCCCCCAAACCTCACTGTGTATCAAAGTGAAAGAACTTGTTGGAGTGTAATCTTTAATTGGATATGAGACTCGATGATGTTTAGCAAACTCACACACTTCACAATGAAAATCAGGCATTCTTTTATTTTCAAATAGTGAAGGAAACAATAATTTAAAATATGGGAGAAAAAAGGAAATCTTAGAGTGGGTGGTTACAAGTTGAGGGGTTGGTGTGGTTTCGCTGGCATGGCCTCTGGTTTTTTGGGTTGGTTGGTTTTTTTGGTTTGCTAGTGCTGTGTACTGGTGCTTTTCTGTGCTTTTCTCTTTCTCCTTGTGGTTCCTCTTTGTATACCCCCTGTATACTTCTAGGAGCCTTGCTCAATATTCTGCTTTTATTGATATATATATATATATATATATATATATATATATATATATATATATATATGGGATGTCCCAATCTACAATGCCATCTCATTATCTCATCCTTATTCCCTGAACTTTTCTTAGCTTGCAGTGCTTGAGTTATCTTCTCCTCCTCAAGTATAAATAGACCATCCACTTCCTTACCACTGCCAATCCTCTTCCCCAAAAGCATATCCTGAAAATACAACCATTTGGAAAGGAATTAACCACACACTTCAGATCCTTAGTCAACTTTCCAACATAAATCAAATTACAAGAGAGATTAGGGACGTGGAGGACAGATTCAAGGATTAAGTCCTTTGTCACAACAATGGAACCTTTATCAGCAACAGTAGAGAATGAACCATCAGCTATTTTAACCCTTTGCTGACCAGAACAGGGGATATAAGTAGAAAATAAGTTTGATGAACCTGTCATGTGGTCTGTGGCTCCAGAATCCACAATCCACATATTTGCTCCTGTTTTAGCTGAATGGGCCTTATGAGAAGTACTTGCTTGGGCTATATTTGCTGTGGTATTAGTAGTTTTTGATTGTGAGATGGAATTGTTGAACATTTTCTGCAACAACTCCATTTGAGACTGGCTGAAAACTTGATCTTCAGTCCCAATTTTCTGCTGCTGATCAATAGAAATCTGAAAAGCCTTTCCAGAATTTGATCCTTTACTGAAATTTGCTCGCTTTCCATGCAATTTCCAGCATTTATCTTGGATATGGCCTGATTTTTTGCAAAAGTCGCACCACCTTTTCTCCTTTTCTTTTGATTTCTTCAGAGTCCCTCTTTTCATGCTCCAGTTCTGCTCATTTTTTCCAACAGCAAGTGGAGAACTTTCGGCCATAGCAGGAGTCTCCTTCATTATTACAGCAAGTCTACTTTCCTCTCTTCTAATCTCTGCATACGTCTCGGTAACAGAAGGAATAGATCTCATTCCCAGAATTCTCCCACTAACAGCATCAAATTCTGGATTAAGACCACCAAGGAAGTCAAACACCCTTTCTTTCTGAACTATTTTCTTAGAAATCCTCTTCACTCTTCCATTCAAAGTCCTGGTATAAATCCAGCCCCATCCAACACTAATTCAAGATGTTAAAATAGGCTGTAGCTGAGAGACTTCCTTGTTTAGTCTCATGAACCTTCCTTCTAAGATCATAGAGTTGGGAATCATTATTAATTGATTATTAGATTTACAGTATCCCATAGTAAACCGCAGTGTCTGCGGATAAAGTCTGACTCACACTCCTTCATTGAATTAATCAGCTAACAAGCACCCATGAATTATCAACTTGCCAAGTCTCATAACCCAGATCTCCAGCAGCAGGCGCCTTCTTTGAACCATCCAGCCGGCCCATCTTCCCTCGTCCTCTGATAAACAACTTGACAAACTGAGCCCATCAAAGAAAATTGCTCCCATTTAATTTGTGAGGTTTAATATGAATCGAGGAGCCTCCTTCACTCGATCCAGGGTTAGAAACTGGATCAGAAGTCTCAGGAGTTTTTGACATAACTTCTGACATTTTCCAGAATAAAAAGAGGAATCACAATGGAAAGAACGGCACAAATTTCTTAATGAAACCTGGGAAATAAGTGAAACAAAACTTGACACAGAGAAGCCTGAAGAATGGCTAAAAAAGAAAAAGGTACAGCAATGAAGGTTGCACAAAAGGTTCCCAGAAATGAGGGCTGCACAGAAAAAATTCCCAGAAAAAAAAAACCCTAGGGCTCTGATATCATGACAAGATTTAGGAAGAAAAGTTCCTTTATCGTTTTATTATGTCAAAACTGATTACAGACTACCTCTTTATAGGGTTTTTCCCTTTCATGTACAGCTGATACAGAATTGTCTAAATAAGGAAGAAAATATAAGAAAGTAAAACTTGCAGCCTGTACAAACTAAGAAAGGAAGGACAATCGGTACAATCTAAGAAAGGAAGAAATGTCTAACAATGCCAGCTTGAAAATAATTCAGTAAAATCCAGAATCTCAACAATTTTTTTCAGAAGCTCCTTTTCAATTATGCTTTTAATAAGTACTCCTCAAGAAACTCTATCAACTAATACTGTAGTCATGCCAATTCTAAATGAATGTTTAATTGAAAATAGTGGCAATTACTATGGAGTTCATAACTGCAACCTATAAATATGTAAGAGTCCAATGGTCAAAAGTAATAAAGAAGTTACCAAATTTACAATGCTTCAGCCTCAAGCCTAAATCCACTCCTCGAAACCTTTCTAGTAACAATCCAATCACTAAACTACATTTTCCTAGTTCACCTAAAACCTTTAGAAGTTAAAAACAAGAGATGCTATGACCCAATTTGGGATATCCTTCTTTCTTCATTTTCTTTTGCACTTCAGCTCAAGGGGTAAAATAGGCATTATAGAAGTTTACATAAAATGGCTTTCAGCATTAGCTAAAAGAAAGAGTTCCTGTGATGAGCAACATTTTCCTTGCTTCCATATATAGGTAACTTATAAGCCAAAGATATTTTAACTACCAAACAGGTACGAAAGCCTCTTATTGAACTTAAGGGGGGAAATATTGACTTTATAGAAGTCAATCCACATGGGGCCTTCATTATCACTCTAGATCTTATAGTTTAAGCTTCATCAAAAAAAGGGACAGCATGTAAGAGTTCTGGGATAACTCCTTTCATGCTTGAGTGAATCAAACTTACAAATTGATGCAGTGTCTTTAGATTCCCAGCTCCTAAGAAATTCCTTCAGTTATAGACCAAAATGAAATATTAAAAAGATAAAGAAACAAACAAAAGAAAAGAAATGATAGATCTTTGGAAATGACACCAAACTCATAGGCAATCACACCCATAAAGGAAGCATCATAGGTATTAAAAGCTTTTATTAAGAATTTTTTGGAGGCTATAGAGGTTTGTGTAGACTTATTATTCTCTTCCTTATTACTGTAATTTTCCTAATTCATTTTCTTTGCTTATAAGAGTGGGAAAAGACAGAAAAGGAATACTATTTAGAAATTAAAAGATATAGAAACCTTTCCGATATAATGAGAAGACTAAAAGAAACGAAACTCAGAAAAATAAAAATAACCACATTCTAAAATTAGAAACTTAACAAAGGGCCCAACTAAACTTATAAAATTCTTGATTACTAAACTATTCTTGTTAAATATTTTTCCATTGTTTTATTAGTTTTACTTGATAAAGTGCTGAATTATTTTTTCCATATATCTCAAGGATATTACACAAGATACACAAGGCTATTTTAAGATATCCAGCTGTACAAAACAATAGACAAGCTGTACAAAATAATAGACAAATATTTAAATACATTTTTTTAATCAATCAGTTCCCCTAATCTCTAGTAATATATACATAAATATATATATATATATATATATATATATATATATATATATATATATATATATATATATATATATATATAATGACAGTGTATGGACAAACCATTTATAAATGGTGCTTTTGATTCCCCAATCTTTTTGTTGTTGGATATATCCTTAACCAACTCAAGCTCTGCAACTTCCTTTTTTATGCTTAGTGAACGGTTGGAGGTTCTGTCGCTAAATGCAACTGAAGTCAAGGCTTACGGAGTTAGCTATGGGTAGATCTGTTCAAGAATAGTTTTTTCTTTTCTTTTTGTTTTTTAAACAGTTTCTTAGTGTTTTTAAGCTCCAATAAAATGATTTAAATAGGGACAATGAGGCCTAGCTCTATGGTTAAGGGCTAGTCCATGGGCATAGGGAGGGGAGGGTCCAAGGTTCAAGCCCCAGTGGAGACAAAATTGTGTACTTATCAAAATAAAATAAAATAAAACGATTTAAATAGGGAAAAACTGACCTACTGGCTATTTTTGAGTGCATTAGAAGCACCATCAGATAGGCATCTGGTCAACCAAAAATGGATGGTGAAATGGAATCCCAATAGTAAAAGATCTTGCTAAGCACAAGAGTTAAAATGGAACAAATGTTGGGGGCCGGGGCTATTCACCCCAGCTTAATGCCAGTCAACTGGACTGAGGCACTTGCCTCCACCAAGCAACTGTTCAAAAAAAAAACAAGGTTAGGGGCATTGACCCTACCTACAGGTCAACTGGATAAAGGCAGAAACTTCAATCTTCAATCCAAGCAACCAGCTAGATGCACTACATCCAGCCAACTCTGATGTGGAAATCTTTGTGGAAATTCTTCCCAATCACCATAATTTAATATATTTGGGACTGAGGAATAGGTGCATATTTGATGAATTATGGTTAAAAGCAGGTGAACGGAAGGTTTTTATTCCTTTATTGTTTGATGACCTTTTTACAGTTTATTCTGCTAAGTTAGCCCTGCCCCCTGCTATTCTAGTTTAAGTAACAAATTTACTTGAAAAGAGAAAGGGGAAAATTTGTAAAAATAAACTTTTCGAGTCTGTTTATTATGGCTGTAAATGCCCTTGGCAGTAATTGTTGATCACTTGTTTCTCATTGGTCTCTTGCTCTAAAAAAAGGAAGAAACTGTAGTTTGTAAACCAGAACGTGCTGAGACATTGGTTTTGTGCTCTTTAACAGACCTATCTTCAGTCTCTTACCATTCGGCTTGAAGAGATGAGGGTCAAAAGGCGTGATTCAGAGCAGTGGATGCATCATCGCTTACTCCCACAAGAACTCAGGGAACGGGTTAGACGCTATGATCAATACAAATGGTTGGAAACACGTGGAGTTGATGAAGAAAACTTGGTTCAAAGTTTACCAAAGGATCTCAGAAGGGATATCAAACGCCATCTCTGTCTGGCTTTAGTGAGGAGGGTAAGTTCTTTCAACTCTTTGCTCCCTTATTTGCTTCAGATCCATGCAAATCATTTGTGGATGTCTTGTGATCATCTGTGTCTACTTTTCAAGCGGAATGATCTAGAATTTGTCGGTGGATCCAACTTTGGAGCCTTCTGACCAACCCTCATGAGAATATTAAATAACGAAAAATAAAAATTTAAAGGAAAAGAAAAAGATGAACTCACATAGTCTTATAATTCTTAAGTAGCCCAAGCTTTTTGTTGATTCGATATATATATATATATATATATATATATATATATATATATGTATATTATTCATGAATATCTCAACTGTAGAAGATAATCCTTTCTTGTTTCTACATTTCTTAGATAACTCATACCAAATGCTACCTTTTCTTACCATATGGTGAGTTTCTGTGATCTGTTCCATTCTTAAGTTTCATTGCATAGACAGGTAGTTGAACTTGGGAAGAAGGCTCTGTTCAGTAGTCTTTGTATTAATTTCTATAGAAACACTTCATTATGAAACTTGCTACTCCAAGGTGGATGCATCTGACCAAAAATTTTTTATATGGAGTTGGACTATGTGTTATTTAAAAGTTGTATACTCTTTCCGACATCCCTTTGGTGATACATAAAGAATAAAAGAGTAAAAATGACAAATCTGCTTTCTTTTTCTCCCTTTTCTTTTTCCTTTTTTGTTAGGTAGTTCATACTCTTGCTGTAAAATAATATCCTGATGTCACAACAACTTATTTGCCATTTTAATTGCTGTGACACTTGGTCATTCTTCAAATTGCCTCTTGCAATTACACAGGTTCCTCTATTTGAGAGTATGGATGAGAGGTTGCTGGATGCTATTTGTGAGCGACTGAAACCATCTTTATTCACAGAAAATACCTTCATTGTCCGAGAAGGGGATCCAGTTGATGAGATGCTATTTATAATACGTGGTCGCCTTGAGAGCGTAACAACTGGTGGTGGGAGGAGTGGGTTTTTCAACCGCAGTTTGCTGAAAGAAGGTGATTTCTGTGGGGAGGAACTTCTAACCTGGGCACTGGACCCAAAATCGGGGTCTAACCTCCCATCTTCTACACGGACAGTTAAGGCCCTAACAGAGGTTGAGGCTTTTGCTCTAATAGCTGAGGAATTGAAATTTGTGGCCAGCCAGTTCAGGCGTCTACACAGTAGACAAGTTCAGCACACCTTCCGCTTTTACTCACAGCAATGGAGAACTTGGGCTGCATGCTTTATCCAAGCAGCATGGCGTCGATACTCCAAGAGGAAGATGATGGAGCTTCGGCGGAAGGAGGAGGAAGAAGAAGAAGCAGCAGCTGCTGCTGCCTCCCCTGCTGCAGCAGCAGAAGGGCTGATGAGCGGGGCCAACAATAATGTTCGAGGCTCTTATAGTCTGGGGGCCACCATCTTAGCTTCCAGGTTTGCAGCTAATGCTCTTAGGGGAGTCCATAGGAACCGAATTACTAAGAGTGCCAGGGAGCTAGTGAAGCTACAGAAGCCTCCAGAGCCGGATTTCTCTGCTGATGCTGATTAATCATATATATATACATATCTGCTCAATATGAAATGCCTTCTTGTTTGTTGTTGACTCTTTCTACATTTTGTTTAGCTCACAGCACAAGGGCTAAAGAATAGATGTATTAAATACACATACTTTTTCTTTCTGTTTTTTTTCCCTCCCTCTCGAATGCGATCACTGTAAGGCTTTGCACTAGAAATATATATATATGGTTGAATCTTACCTGTTGTTTCCTACTGTAGTTCCATCGTACGTGGATGATAGTGCAAAATCATAATGAACAAATGTAATTTTGGTTTCATTATGCTTCACCAATTACCACCCTTGTTGTGGGGACGAAAATGTCAATATGTCGATGATACTTGGATATCGACAAACACCGATTTGAAACAAATATCTGTGACATCGATGGACATGGACACGGACGTAAATATCGGTGTAGCATCAAAACGGACTGGCAGGGGGAGAAAAGCGGGGTGAAGGAGGATCTCTGAAGAAGTGACCATCTGTCTTCTTAAATTATTGTTTTTATAATTTGCCTTTGAAAAAGAAAAAAACAAAAAAACAAAAAAACAAAAAAACTTTTTAATCCAATTATTTTTAAAACATTAATATACTTATTCAGATCCCAATCTCCATCTTTTCTCCGCAACCAACAAACTCACCGTCAAATGTTGCAAGTGACGGACGGAATCGATCTCTTCCTCTCTACCTTTTACCCATTTCAACGTCAAATTTCTAAAACTAAACTACCCTTTTTCTCTAAACAACAAGTGGATAACCTTCCTTGTTTCCAATCCAAAAAAAAAAAGAAAAAAGTAATAAAAACCAGCAGTTCCACAAAGTTTCATCCTTCTTGTCTCCAAATTAAGCAGTGGGGAAATCTTCCATATTTTGCATGCAAACTGCCAATCGTTTTCAATTCCTCCCTGGAATAACTTCACTTTCCTGGTTCAAACGAAAAATGCATGAGTACTCCACTCCCCCCACAGTAAAAGAATTGGAGTGTGTCCTATTATATGATTATATCATTGATAGCAACCAAATCTCCTCCTAAAACCTTATCAAAGTAAAAACACAAAACCCTTGAGGGACGAGTTGAGAATATGACAAAATGAATTGTTCTTTGTCCTTCATAAGTCATACAAACACTAGCAGAGATGTAATACAAGAATTTCTTAGATCATTCCTAAAGAGGGAAGCAAATCCTCGTACAGAGAGTGTGTAACCATTAAAAAAGTAAAAAAAAAAAAAGGCAGGCAAAGCACTTAAGGATAAAAACTCCGAAAATCCTGGAGAAACTAAATTGGGAGGGAGGGAGGGCTAAAATAATAATTTCTGTGATTTAAGATTCAAAACTGAACCGAAATGGCAACCCTGGGAGTTGGAAGGTAGAGATACCCAAATGTGAACCCACCCACCATGAGACAGACAGACATTGTGTTTGCTTCCTTACTTGAGTACAGAAATAGAGAGAGCAGCAGCAGCAGCAGCAGCAGCTATTGCTATTTCTCCCTTCTTTTTTTTTATTTTTTATTTTTCTGTTTATATCAATTAATCGATCTTCACTGATGAGTAGATGAGCCTTGTGAACATGAAGCAAGCATAGAAACCAATTGCACCAGTTAGAACAAAGAAGGCGTAGGAGCCAATGAGCATGTATCCAAAGTATAATACCCCTGACACCGGCTTTGTGATCTCAAGCTTTGTAAAGAAGTAGAAAGCAGCATAGAGAAATAGATAAAATGCTGAAGAACCTGAAGTGAGGTACGACCTCCACCACCAAAGGTAATCCTCACTGCACAGTTGGAAGTAGCACAGCACAATTGTGATCTCCGCACAAGTCACAAACAAGATAAGGAAGACAATGAAGAGGAAGCCAAATATGTAATAGAACTGATGCAACCAGATTGATGTGAGGATGAAAAATAGCTCAATAAAGACAGCTCCAAACGGTAGTATTCCTCCTATTAGGATGGAGAAGACCGGGTTCATATACCACGCCTGCTCTGGGATCTGCCTTGGAATCTTATTAGTTTTCACGGGATCCTCGATTGCTGGCTTCCTAAACCCAATATATCCACCCACAAAAACAAGTGGGACTGAGATGCCAAACCATAACAACACCAGCGCAAACATTGTCCCAAATGGCACTGCCCCTGAGGACTTCTCACCCCAAATTAGAGCATTCAAGACAAAGAAAATGGCAAAAACAATGCCAGGGAACATGAAAGCTGTCTTGAGAGCAATTTTCTTCCACTCTGTTCCTTTGAACATCTTGTAGAGACGGGTTGCAGAGTATCCAGCAAACAGGCCCATGACAACCCAGAGCAGAAGCATGGCTGTCATCAATCCACCTCGGTTTGAGGGTGAAAGGAATCCAAGGGCAGCGAAGATCATGGTCACAAGAATCATCCCAAAAAATTGAACACCTGTGCCAACATAAACACACAGAAGATCTGAATTTGCAGGTGGTCTGAAAACATCCCCATGAACCAATTTCCACCCTGTCTCTTCTTGGGCTTCCTCTTGGGTCTCTAATTGGTTATACTTAGAGATATCCCGGTACAGTGTCCGCAACATGATCATAGCCACCATGCCAGAGAGGAAAAGAACAATCATCAAAGAATTGACAATTGAAAACCAGTGAATTTGATCATCAGCCATCAGAAGGTAGGTATCCCATCGAGAGGCCCACTTCACATCACTCTCCTGCATACCAAGGACATGACAGCAATAAAGGAATATTAACACCTGAAATACGCGTGGCAAAATCATTATTTATTATGAGGTATGTGATCTTACTTGGAACTCAACATCGTATGTGAATATAATTTCCTTATTCTCTTCAACCTCTTGAGGAGAGTCAGAATTGGTAACAGCACGTTTTGCATGGGGATCACATGTCAATAATCGGGTGGTTTTCTCATCCCATTTTCCTTCATAATCATGTTTAACACTGAATTCATGCATAATTTAAGGGAAAAAAGTCAGACACTATTGCATAAACATTAAAAATTAGCACCAATAAGTGTGAATTAAATGATGAGAGAATAACAAATATGACCTGAATGGTTTAACCTCAAATCCAACAATCCTTGATGAGTCAGTTTCTGGATCCTTGTGAAACTTGACTGTAAATGTCAAGTGATTATTGATGAAATGTTTTTCTTCCTTGCTCTGCAAAAGATCAGATAAGAAGGAATGATCATTACATTTTTTAAAAACAAACCTAAAATTGTGCATATGGTAATAGCTCTGGTACTTACTCCAGCATACTGTCCCCCGAGACCAACATAGAAACCATGTTGATACACAGTGGAAAGTTCCTGATCCGGCCTTCGTATAGGAAAAACAAGAGGAAGATTATCCAAAATCCTGCCAAATGCAAGAAGATGCTTAATAAACGATTCCACTACTTTGGAGGTGAAACTGTATTGCAATTTGTGAGTGAATATAAATTTGTATTCATAATTTTCCCAATGATTCCTCACATGTTGACCCGATACTCATCATCTATCTTTTCCTTGAACTCCTTTGCAGTTTTGGCATCCAGCACCAACCGACATACAATATTGCACATCTGAGGTTCTCGCATTTTAAACTGCAACAAACAGTTTCCATTAGATCCTAATAACTGCAGAAATTATATAAAGGAGGATCACCAGAGTACTAAGAACTCTAACATACCACATAAGGAGAGTTTTCGATTCGGTCACCCCGAAGAACTTCCCCAAGATTCTCTGCACTGTCAACTATGGTTTCTGGACGACAGTAAGGAAGAGAATAGTAGGAGTAAGGAAGCTGTGTCTTTGTAGAGGTTAGTTTGTTCACCTTCACCTTCAATAGATCTCCCTGCAACAAGAGAAAAAATTTAGCAATCAAACACTGTGATCCATCACAAACATAAGAATATGGTTTCAGAATCTAAAGTAAAATATAAAAGCAAGGGTGCAGAAGCAACAAAAAGTGTAGTTTACTCTGAAATTGTATAACTCCCAAACATATCTCCAAGAAAAACATGTCACACATCTTCTGGCCTTGAGAATTGGGATCAAACCCAAACAACAGCATTCACAGTTGATCCATTAGATTTAATAAATATTGGCAAGTCAAACAATTGCATGTTCATCAAGCCATTCAGATCATGAAAAGCTTCTTGTTTTGTTTTTTCATACCTGAAGTGTCTTAAACAAACAACTGAATACATACTTTAAATCGATGGTTGAAGCCTGGATATAATTAAATGAAGCTCAAGAAAAAGAAGAAATTGTGAAAGAGAGGATATCTTGACCCTTCCTGCAATTCTGAACATGCACAGATTTACTAAAACAAATTATACAGTGATTAGCTTTCAATGTTGCAAAGATAAAGAAACCCTAGACAGTGAAGAGGATGACAAAACAAGGCCAACTAACACCACCAACATTTTTCCTCTCCAATATTTTTTAGAGATGTCAATATTATTCCAAGTTTGAAAGAATCTCAAATGTTTCTCACTTGCAGAGTCCCAACCTGGGAGAGAACCACAAAACAATACAAAAGGAACTTAAGTTCATAGAATTTTCCAGAAAAGAATATTAGGATCTGGCACATTGCTAAGTTGAATCCCACTTCAGAAATTCAAATAGCCCAGTTTGCTCAGAAAAATGTTTTGGATCCAAAATATACCCCCTTATCACGAGTTCTCAGCCAGAGCAGCTATGCAGGGTATAGCTCAACAAAATTAGCGTCCACCTTGAACCAGATTAAAATGAACTGGCTCAATTTGAACCAAATCATACTCACTGCAAAATTTACAAACGCAATATAATATTGACTCATAATTCAAAGATCAAGCTATGTGACTCATAATTCGCATAAGAAATCAAGCTTTGGGAAATTAGAACCACAAAAAAGGGGGAAAATGTGCAAACATGAATTCATAGTTCAAACATACAGAAATCACCCACGAAAAGTAAAAGACAAAGAAATCTATCCGATTCCAGTAATATTACGCGGTCAGATTAGCTTAATCGCGTGCGTTTGCCCAAAACTACATGTCCTGCGACCGAGTCCGCTCGGGTAAGTGGCAACAAATCATTTCCCAAGCCGATTCCAATAGGAAAAAAGCCACACAATAGATTTCAAAGAATTGAATAACAAGATCACCCTCAAAACAAAAAAAAAACACAGATCTGATAGAAACAAACGCTAAAGCAGCAAAAATAAGAAAGCAGCATGATCAAGCAGGGGAAGAAAGAAGCAAATAATAGTAATAATAAAATAAAAAATCTACACAACCCTGATTTGATCCAAAAAGAAAGAGACATACCTTGGTGAAATCCTGAGGAGCAACGCCAGGGAGATAGAAGGAACGAACGTGGGTGAAGAGGAGGAGAGAGAGAAAGCTCCATAGATGAAGGGCGAACCGCCCTAATCTTCTCCCACCACCACCACGAACCGCCATGGAATCAAAAATCTCTCTCTCTCTCTCTCTCGATCTCGATCAAATTCTGGATTCCTCGAAACCCTTTCTCTCTCTCTCTCTCTCTCTCTCTAAATTATCTCAATCCCCCTCTGTTTTAACGGGGACGAGGAGACCGAGATAATCAACAACGCTAATTGGAGATTACTGTATTATTAACTACAATTTATAATTACCCCCTTTTAGTTTCTCCTTCATCAACGGTGAATATTTCATCACCACATTTCAATCAACGGTCCTCCTCCCGGCTTGATGATGATTTATCGTCGCGACTCCATGGCAACTATGAAAAGTTTTGTTTTTCCAAATAAAGAAAACATGTGGGATTACTATGATTTTAAAAAACATTTCTTCATAAATTATTTCTATAAATAAATAAATTGGATCCAAAATATAAAATCCACTTAAGGCATCATTGTTTCAGAGAAAAATAAAATATGTTTTTGGAAAATGTAATGGGATTTTTTTTTATGGGGCCTTTGGAACTCGTTTTAAAAATGTTGAAAATTTTTTTTTTTTTGACAAAAAAAAATGTTGAAATTATTCTCTAATACAGTAATACTTACAAACGTTCTCTTCAAGCCAAAAAAAAAAGTGATTCTGAATTTTTTTAAATGGATTTTGAAAATCTAAGTTGGATATTCATAAGATATGATTGTCTTTAAAAAAAAAGGTTTATTTTAAAGAATATTTAAAATTAAAACGCTTTCAAGCTTTACTAGTAAAAATATAATGAGAGCATTTTAACCATAAATCACTCTCTTATAAAAGAAATAAAATATATTATTCAACACATAAGCAATTTTTCATAAAAATAAGTATTTGATAAACTTGTAAAAATTATTTTCAAAATTTCTAGAGAATAATTCAAATGATTTCTTTCGAAATGGCTTATATTGTAAGTTTGTGTTTTTCTATAAAAATTAAAGTATCTCACAAATTAAGGATATTTTTGACCAAGTTATGAACATCTTTCAAATATGTGCACATTAAAATCGATGACCACAGGGATTAAGAAAACACAAATAAAGTTATTTACGCGATTTGATTAAACCTATGTTAGCGAGGTTATGCCCAAATGCAAATAGGTTCCATTATATTGAATCAAAGTTATATTTGAACTTATATGATTAAGGACTCCGTCCTTATATCAAAGTTTTCCTTCATTAGATTCCTCGTAATGTACTTTAGAACGAGATCCCCTCGTTCCCCAACAACACCACCCAGATAAACTACCATAGATGAAACTCATGTAAACATAAGAATGTTTTCTACACAATAACATTTAATACCTATATGAAAACTCTTGGATATTTTAATCTTGAACTTCAGGCTGATTTTGGTCTGGAGTGACAAATGAAAGGTTTTTTGGTCTCATATTTATTATAGTGTTTCATTATCTTTTTGAATATTTAATTTTATCTCGAACATTAAAATAATAAGTTTTATCCAAATTTTATTGAGGAGTTTTAACCATATTTTATCTAGAAGGTTCACATCCACATGAGTCCTAAACTAAGTAGAATCTTTCACCCTTCATCATTTATTGTTGAAATTTTTAAAAAAAGTTCTCAATACAAAAAATAAAAATATTTGGTTTTTTCTAAACAAAAAAAATTATCTTTCACTTTGAGAAACAAGAAAAACTTTGTCATTCTACGATAAAGGAAGGAATTTGTGATGCTATTTCTTAGGGATGACAACGAATAGGGGTTTGGGATGGGACGGCCCCATCCCAATCCGACTTATTTATTTTTTTTAATTCACAAACATATCTAATTTAAAAAGTCGCGGGGCTAGACGAGCGGGTTAGCGAGGATGGAAAAATTCTCCAATAGTCACGTTTATATTTGATTTTTGTTTTTATTTTTTATTTTTATATTAAAATTAATATATTTCATAAAAAATAAAAATATTATAATTTTTATAAATTATTTATTCAAAGCATTCTAATCATTATTATTATTTATATTAAAATATAAAATAAAATAATAAAAAAATATTTTTAAAATATAGCCCGAGACGAGGGTGGCGCGGGGATAATATCTGCGAGAATCTGGCAAAAACTGGAGTTACGAGTTCAAGCCAAGGCTCATCTGACAGGGTGGATGGGTCGAGAATCAGAAATAATTATCTACTGTTGCCATCACTCTTCATTCTGATGTTAAAAAGCAATGACTTATCTTATCTTTATTAAGTATTATTAAACGATAAAAGCTCAAAAAAGTTATATTCAATATTAAGTAAAAAAAACAAATACCACTTAAGTCTATAATCACTTTGCTCACCATGAATCTTGGTCAATCATGTCTTGTACCGATCTTGTGACAACCCTTATAATACCTTTTTATAGCCTCGATTAGATGACTAAAAGATGTAGCAAGGTTTTGCCTAAGATTATTACGACACATTAACCTTAACATTTATGACATCAATCTCGATTGAATACATTATGGTTTTTGGTTCCTAATTCCCCTTTTGATGTTTGTTTTATGTTGCATGATGCCCAAACTTTCAACAAATAATGCAATTTTGTCTATTAAATTTAGGGTTTTAGACCTTACTCATAGCATTGAGGTTAGACTTATTATTTCAAGCTTAGTATTTCTTTTCTTTATTTTCATTTTTATTGTTTTTTGGTTTGTCCACTATTAGATTATTTCTCAACATTGTCTTCCATTTTCATTCTTATGTTTTTAATGTGGATTATTGTCTCTTTTAGAGAAATCAGTTAGGTGCTTCATGTGCTTCATATTATTTTTAGTCTTTCTAAGATTTAGGTAAGGTTCTTTAAAAAAAAAAAATAATAAGATTTAGGTAAGGTCTTAATGAGATACCTAAGAACAAAAATATTTAGGTCTGGTCATTCATTAATATAAAATATGCTTGTATTTAGGATATTATGTCTTTTTTTGGAGAAATTATGGTGTACTAATTTGATTATGGTTTTTAAAAAAATTATAAAGAATGGAAAACCAAAGACAAGTACCTTGATTTAAAAAATATTTCATAAAAAATGCAAGGTACCATCTCAATAAATCTTAGTTACTATCATATATGTTAGGTATGATATCGTATTTAAGATTTCTTGAGGTTGTATCTTACACTCTTTATGAAATATTTTTAAAATCGAGACATTTGTCCTTGATTTCTTATTATTTATAAACTTTTCTTAAAATATAATCAAATTAGTAGACCATAGCATAATTTTCTCTTTACTTCGCGTCTTTATTCAATACTTTGAGAATTTTTAAGTTTTTCAATAAAATATTCTTTAGTTCATGTATCATCCTACATAACATACATTTTGTTCAATTTGTCATATATATGACAAAATTATTTCAAAATTATGTTTATTGTTGCATTTTTTATATACAACAATAAACATCAAATAATTCATAGGGTACTCAAAATTACACAACAAACTTATTTGTTCTCTCTATTAATCGACATAATTATTTAGCAGCATCATCCAATTTTGGATGAGTTGAAACATGTTTTAGATTAGAAAGATTAATGATAGAGAACATGCAGCATGAGGTGTCAAGCGTGTTGGGTTGGGTTCAAGCGGTTCACGGTGTAAGCGGGTGGCAATTGAAAAAGCATGTAAGCACGAAACGCGGCTACGTTTATTAAGCGTGTTAAGCGGGTTGGCCGTTGCTCGCCCGAACCGTTTGGTCTCACCAAGCCACGTTTAATCGGCGGTTGTCGTGTCGGTTAATCGTGTTGCGTTAATTTTAACGGTACAGTCGTGGTGTCCTAAAAGCGGCGGTAGAAACGGTGTTAAGCGGGTAGCGGAGTTATAAGCGGCGGGTTAGCATGTACCAGCGACAGCGACGGTTGTCGCGTGTTAAGCAGGTTGACGTTTATCATCGACCGTTTAGTCTCACACCCGAACCCGCGTTTGTCAGCGGTTAATCGTGTTGGTTAATCGTGTCGTGTTGAATTTTGACAGACCTATGTACACGTCACTACCATCTCTTCAAATTAGATTCATTAAATAGATTTATCTCGAATTCCCCAATCCACTCTACAATTGTTATAATATTGTATTTGAAAATTATCTTTAAATCAAAGTTATTTTATAGAATAAAAATGTAGAATATGAAGAAAATTTTATCAAAGGGTCAAGATACTTGATTACTACTGTTAAAGTAGATCTCACATTCATTAAGACACTAAGAATATTTTTCATAGAAACATAAGTTTTTCTTTTTTTTTTTAAGAATTAAAATATTTTAGTTTATTTGTATTAATATGGAAATGCATTTTTCTTAATTATTTAGAAATAACATTGTTTAAATGAAAATTACGTAGAAAAAAAATTGAAGAAAGAAAGAAAGTTCTCCCTCCTCCCTTAATAATATATTTAAGCAATAAATTAATTCTATATGTTTAGTTAAACTCATTTTATTTGTTTCTTTTTATTATATATGGACATAAAAATTTAATAACATGCAAAATTTTAAAATTTTTTGATTATATTTGATTTGATTTAATATTATTCACAATGAAATCAAATATGAGAAAATCATTATTCTTAATTTTTTTTCCCTAATACTTTTAATACGTCAAATCGAGCCAAAAAAATATCAAATATGATCAAAAATTATAAATTTTAAATTTTTTAGTCCTTATATAATTGAAAAAAAAATAAATAAATGAGTTTTAATTAATTTATTAATTTTAAATCTATTTTATTTTTTTCAAAATTTTATTTTCTTCTTATATTTTCATTCATTATTACTGTTTAGGTCCAAAACAGAGTTGAAATCTTATAGAAAAAGAATTGGAAGCTTGGACAAATAAGCAACAAGTCACAAGTCACAGGTCACCAACCCATGTACTGATAGACATGCTTCTAGGAACAATTTTGTAAGCAATCATTAAGAATATTGGTGGTAAAGTTAGGTAATAAGGCAAATAAACTCTTCAACTTTCTAGTTAAAATGTAGTAATCAATGAAATGATTCTAATTTCTAGTTTGCACTAAGGATTTCTTCTGTTTCACAATACAGTCCCCAACTTTTCTCACTCCCCAATCAAAACAAAAATGATATATTTTTTTCCAAATCATTTTGAATTACCTTACTTATCACTCTGCACAAGTAGTAGGAAACTTTCTCAAAATTCAAGATCATCCTAATGTTCCCTAGGAGCAAATTCACTTTAAAATATTACTCAGATCAATAAGGCAAGGTCAACTATTCCAGTAGCCCAATTTTTTTTTATATGTTTTTATTTTATTTTATTTTTTAAATTATCTCTTTGGGTTGTAGGGATCTGCATCAAGCTTTACCATGTAGTGATAGTGATAGTGATAGTATAATGAACAAGCAGTTGCTTTGAGAATGGTCAAAGTCTGGTGTTGTTTGAATCTATAAGCAAAAAAAACCTATTCAGATCTGGGTTTGCTTCATATACAATATTACATTGTATATAATTGATAGTCCCAAGGCCAATCTGCCTTTTCAAAATGAAATATATTCAACTTTAAAGTAGTTTTTTTAAACTTTTATTTAAGAATAAAATAAAACTCATCCTTTTGCATCTACTCATAAAAAAGATAATTAAAAATAATTCAAATTTTATGCACTCAATGACCAAAGGTAGTGAGTATCTAAGATGGTTAGTACTTATATTATATCATTTCAAAGTAATAACTTAATGGTAGATGATATCTACGTATAGTACCTTTAATTAAAAACATATAAATCACTAATTATTTTTAGATGAATTTATGACTTATCAGCATGTTTGGTTACGGTTTTCAAAATTGTTCTTTGTTCTAAAAAAAAAAAAGAAATCAAGTTTATTTTATTTATTTATTTTTAATTCTAAAAAACATCGAAACATGTAAGTCGGAGAATACTAAAATTGTGTTATGTTTTGAGTGATACCAGTAATAATTTTGAGCACAGAAACCAAACAAGCCTTATATTTCTATTTTATGATTTTTTTTTTTTAATACAACTGCATGAAAATTTTCATGCGAAGTCATCCTCATTATCATCCCAATGTTACCCCCATCTATTTAAAATAATTTATAGCCTCTTAACCATTTAAGAAAAAAAATCCTAAATGAGATGGAATAATAGGTAATGCAATTCCTGTCTTAATGAACCTTTAAAAAAAAAATCAAAATTTAATATTAATTTTAAATTATATTAAAATAAATAAATCTTATAATAATAATTTAATAATATTTAATTAAACCAATTTCAAAATTATTTTATATAAGATTAGAATGGAATAAGACAACAAGGTCAAACCTTCCACAAAAAAAAAACCACCCTAGTTTAATTTAAAAAAAAAAAAAAAAAAAACCACCTCTTCAACCCACCTCAAACCCATCCATTTGTACTGTAAACCCTCAGGATGGTTTTGGAAAGGATAATAATTAGACTATGTTCCATTTTAAGCCCATTTCACCATTTTTCCCCTCTTCAATGAATTAAATAATATTTAAAACTACATAAATATTTAATTAAAATTCATATATTTTGATTTTTTCCTTTAAATTTTTAATACAAATCAAATAAAAAAAAAAAAATCATTTCCTTCAACATTTTTTCCTTAATATTTTTGCTGAAATATAACTTAGTCTGCTTCATCAAACAAACTTGCAGTAACCTATCATATAATTATCAATGAAAAAAATCATGATCATCACCCTCAAGGCCATTGGAAGTTTATTCGGTCATTAACTTCAAGGTCTCGTGAGATTAATCAATCTAGATGCGGGCAGGCTGTCCTGGACCGACACCCATGGTTATAAAAAAATTTATTGAAAAACTCAAGATACATGAATGCAATCATGCTTAAGAAGGATGAGCAATCCATCTCAGGTTCCTCTTTTGTAAATCATTTACCATCATCCCTTAAAAATATAATATTCTGAAAAACCCAGTCAAACGATTTCATAGTTGGGTTTGGTATAAGATCGATCACCCACCACCCACCCACCCACCCACCCACATATCAATAATCTACACATCAACATCCACATCCAGTTTTTGACTGGGAAATAACAATAAAACCAAGACATGGTCATGGATCTAAAGTTACCAGCTTTCTGATCTTTTATCCCCCCAAAAGAATAGATATATTTGAATTGCCAAACTAGAGGAGAACATCACAGTGTCTCTTTCCCACTTCACTCTCATGGGAAGGAGCTTCTGCCTTAGATACAGCCAACATGAAAATAGACATAGCTGGTTTTTTTTTTTCTTTTTCCTTTTTTGAAGAAAACTGACCTCCATTTTCAGATGCTTTAGAGGCACTCAAAGGCCCTTCTATAAGAGCTCCAAAACTTGTGCCTCAATTTAGCTATTTGAATTGAATCTCCACACCAGCAGGCAGCAGGGGCTTAGTTCTCCTCTTGTGTAGGTGGTGGTTCAATGAGTCTGATGGTCCGAGGAAGCATAAATTCAGCAAATATTGGGTAGTGAGAGGATGGATAGTAGCCGTCAATGTTATCGTTCACCACTTCACAAGAAACAGGAATAAGGGATCTGCCTCTGAAAAGAACCCAATCTATGTGTAGATCCTGAGTTTGGCGATCCCAGCAGAGGCAAAGTGCTCTGAATATCAACTTAAGGAATTCTAGAGCACCTTGCTTGTTACCTATAGCATCCATCAGATGGAAAATGGTAAATGAGTTATAGATAGGACACATATATAGCGGCATCTGATTCTCCCCACCTTGAGAGAATTACAAAGATGGAAAATGAATACCTTTGAATCCATGGTAAGTGCGTATGAGTGAAACATTTTTTCTCACCCGAGCACTGGGCCATGCATCCCTCATATCACCTACAACGCCATGCTCCCTGTAAGCAAGAAGTTAGAAAAGCTGCAGTAACCTCTGTCAATCTTACAAGAGCAATACATGTAGAATATGGTAGAGATACGAATCCCTCTGATCTATAATCTAGTAAGCTGGCAAATGGTAATACGGAAGAGCAGCCAACAGAGCTGATTCAGAAGACCTCCCACTACATGCACTGTGGTTTGAACCAAATAATAGGCCAAAATGAATCATGATGACTTCCATTGATTTCAGTGTAAAGTTGTTTTTCACTACAACAATAATAGCATACTCCTACCGCCATCATTCTAACGCCATAAATAAGAACTGAAAAATTTTAAACTTTGCAACATTCACATGTTCAGAGAACCATAACATTGGCGGTTTGTTGAAAGGGAAAAGGAGGCTCTGCGGTTTCACAAGATGAGGGAAATAACTTCTGTAACTTTCAGGAAACCATTTTTTCCAGAACATATGATGACTTTATGTGCCTCAATCATTTTATACTATTGAATTCTTTGTAACCTCATCACACAGCATATATATGTTCCTTCCTTGCTTTCAATTTCCATCAGAAAGACCCAAACCTAGATGCATTCACTTTGAGAATAATATTGGCAAGGAAAATTCAATCTTCCTGTTGGGCTTTACAAATTCATTGCTGTGTGATAAATATATCATCTTCAACAATTCCAAGCCTTAATCAAACTACGAGGAATTGATTGCACAGAATATGGGAAAAGATTTCCATTAGCTTAACCCATCATAAATTTCAAACTTAGTGTTGGCAAGTTTAGAGTGCATTCAATGATTGAATATATCTATGCTTTTACTCATAAAAAAAAATTTGATAATTCTTAATTCCCATCTGACTAAAGAAACATTTGAACATGATCAGCAGAAAAACAATAGAAGTTGCAACCTTTCAGTACTCCAACGAGTAAGGCTTGTAGTTTTCTGGTTTATTTGATGTCACAATGAGTTTAATCTCAACCCAAAAATTATCAAAAGAAAGCATGACTCAAGAGCGCTTACTGATTTAGAATTTTCAGCAGCCTGTACTATGGCATTATATGTTAGGAAGCTTTATAAAAGCTGCTCTAAACCAAAAGGAACTTAGTGGCAACGCATAACTACTGGAAAAATCGGTAATTCAAACATCCTTTCTATTGAAATTTCTTAAATGAAGCTCAAGAAAACAAGTTGCAATCATCAAGAGAATGAGGAGGTTCTTCATAAATGAAACTTCACCAGTTCACAATAGAGATCGTGAATCAAACTTAATTCAGATTAAACAATAAACAAAAGATGACCTAGACAGTTTATTTAGATCAAAAACAAAATAGGAAGAACAAAGAAAATCAACGCAATGGATGAGAAAGTTATTCGATATGGTTATGGTAATTGGGTTGCAATGTTACATAATAAGAGACCAATGGGGCAGACAAATTTCCCGCATATGTCCCATAAACAAGTATCAATATTGTGAACATCAGAGAACAAGGAATATTCTGGAAATATTTGCCACAACTCATTCTTAATGGTTTATATCCACTCATTTGTTTATTCTCTCAACTAAATAATTCCAACAGATAGTCGTCCCAAAGGACAAAGCAAGAAAAATCAATATTAGATTAATTTTCCAGAGGAGTAAAGTACATAAAACTTGACAAGGACAGTACAGAACAACTGAACATCTATGTACCATACAGTACCTTGATCTTCCAAGAAGAAAACGCCCTGTAGTTGATTCCTTTTGTGTATTAAATCCTCCACAGTATACAACTGGCAAGCTAGGTGGTAAGGATGCAATATGCTGCCATGTGAGCAAAGCACTTCGTCTACGGGCTCGAGGACTGAACTCATCCATGTTTGTATTTACTATCTGAAATGAAAAACCTGGTGGCTCGACTCCTTTTAATTGGAATGTGTGGAGATCATGTCAAAGAAACAAAGTATACAATGCTCTTCCCTTTAGAAAGAGAAAAGAAAAGAAAAGAAGGAACAGAAAAAAGAAATCATAATCTTCGCTAGGCATAGAAAAAAAAGGATATCGCCCACGTTGCAATACATGGAACTACAGAACCCCATGAGGTGCTTCCAGGAACTGAAGGTGACTCTGACAGCCAAAAGGTTCCACTTTCTAGCAGCTCTACCTTCAATTAACAAAGGAATATTCCAAAGGCAAGCTAAATTTTTTAATTTTCTAGACAAACCAAGATTATAAAAGCTATGCCAGGTTCAGAAAACAAACAGGATCTCATACCTTTTCTTTATCATAGAAGATAGTACAATGTTCATCTGAAGTGTCTTGGGATCCTTTTCTTGAAATTCCAACAAGATCATAACCTTGAGGATTAAAAAGAAGTTTTATTATTAATTGGGTATCTTGATTTAGGATTATTAGAGTTTGACATGCCAAAGAGATCAGACTCCTTCATTCTTTTTACATGAGATTTGAAAGGCAAAATCCTTTCTTTAAACTGTTAAGATATAGTATTATTTTGTTAAAAGAAAATACAGTATCACCTGATCACTCGAAACAATAATTGAAGCTGTCATGTTTCAAAGTTTGAGAATCAGAAATTAACACAACAACTAGAGTAATAAAAGACCAACAGCAGCACTGGTAAGATGATTGCAACTAAAAAAATTCCATTTAAATTAAGCCAAACTAAAATCACCTTTCAGTAAACACACCATCAAGCAATAGAAGTCCATTATGTGGGTCACAAGAACATGCAAGCTAACATCTAACAGATTTTATACCGTGAGGTGCACCAATGCTTCTTTCTATGATGCCATTTACCATGTTAACATCACTACAACATTAATACCCAACCATTTGATGATTCAGGCTCAGCCTTTCTTCGGAATAAGATAGATCAGAAGCAGGTCTATACATACATAAATTCCTTACTCTTTTTGCCGGCCACTATCGTAGACAGTAAGTTTCCCCTAGCTTTCAAGTCAAGGTCCACAACTTTTGTTGGCCGGGGGGACTTTCTCGGGGAATCTTATAGTAAACGAAACCTCAGTTGAACATTAGACCTTTCCGGCTTATAGGAATGAGGAAAAAAACAACCTGTTACGGATTCTAGGAAGAAAGACCTGGAAATGGACTTCAACAACCTTAGTAATGAATTTGATTATTTGGGCACGTAACGGGTTGAAACCCTCTCCTTGCAAAAGGATTCGCCTGCTCTCAAAGGGCTACTCGGTTTCACATCATGAAAGATTCTCACAGCTATTTTTTAGAATTTCACCCTTGGATGCTTCTAGCAGTTTGATCAATCTGGACATATGCAGCACATAGCTTCCTGCTAAAGAGACATGAAAGCCCCATACATATTGGAATGCTTTATGTTTCTTATTAGACAAATTTAGATATAACGGATCCAAACTAATATCAATTTGTTTTCAACTTTAGATGTTTTTGCTTTTTGAAACTTTTTGCCAAGATAACTTGCTTTCAAATTTCATAATGTATTTTTTTTTTTACTTTTTGTTAACTTATTGCTTTTTTCTCAAATCCAAAATATTTGACTTTTCTGAATGTCAAAAGTAAAACTACTGGTTTTTCTTTACATCAATATTTAATAAAAATAAAATATTAAAAACCAGAGAGAGGGAGAGAGAGAGCAAATACCACCTCAGTTCAGATTGAGAACATTTGGTAAGCAAACCAAATCAAAATAATTCGGAATTTCAGGAGGCATCAGAATACACCCATCAAAGTGTAATACTTCATCAGTTCCATTGAAACTTATGGGTCCATATTAAATGCTGTATCACTTTAAAGAATTTTAATTAAAGCAGCCTTCAAAAGCAAACTAAAGCAGAACGCTTTCATTATGGTCTGTAGTTTTGTACTCGTCCCTTCCATCATAAATCACCCATATTTAAAAGTTATGTCATGCTTCCTGACTCATCTATGACAATGCAGATGGAAATGGTACTCAAATTATGGAATTAAGCTTTCCGCAGCATTGATTTCCAAAAATGAATTGAATCAGCGAACTGACAAACTGCAGGAAGGTTTAAAATTGGATGATTTAGGGTTTTTGATCAAGAAGGTCTAACTCTAGAGATGGCCAAAAGAAAACATATCTTTCCATTCAGAAAGCAATAAATGAACAAATTTTACAAATAGATAGAAAAAAAGGGTCAAAAAAGTTACCCGGCAAACCCTGCTGAAGAAATTCCAATTGCGTCTTCACACCTGAAAAGTAAAAATCGCAAGCAATGATTGAAAACCCAAGCAAAAAACGCCAAAACTTAAAATCCAGATCATCGATTTCTAACCGCTAAGTAGAATAAAATCCTTCCGAAAACCTCATCCAACTATAAATCTATTAAATGATCAAACATGTGAACGCTAGAACTCTGACTCAACTATATCCCTGAACAGATGAAAATCCATCAAGTAAAACGTCGATAAATGAAAACCCATCTCCGAAACACAACAAAACCGACCCAGATCGCCCATTTTCAGCAAACGCACAAGGGCAAACAAGATCAACCAAAAAGAAGCGTATCTGTAAACCTTGTTGGGTGCAGAGAATCATGGGTGAATAGCTTGTGATAACGCTTATACACAAATCCCTCCTCTTTTCCCATGAATTAGGGCTGTCTTCTGGTTGATCTTCATGAAGATTGAAGGTCATCACAGTCAAGGATACACTCATTTTTGCCTCTAAAATCCACCTCTGCCCTCCAGTTCCTTCTTCTACATGATCGTATTGATTAAAAAAAAAAATTCCACGAAGAAAAGTAAGCAAATATAGGTGCAGTTTCAGAGATTGTGACCTCAGGTGTGGAATAGTATTAAGTAAATGAGTATGAATGGGTTGAATGGAGTAGAAATTGATTCAATTGAAAGCCACAAAGTGTGAAGTTGAAGGAGAGGAGAATCAATCTATGTATGTTCCCTTTAACAACGTCTGACTTTGAAAGTGGGTTTTTAGTTTAACCTTACACGTGTGCACGTGCTGCTCAAACATGTCGCACGTGCCAATGTACCCGTTTAAGTGGGTTTTAACCACTTTTTGATGGTTTCAAATGAGGTTTCAAATGGTGTCCTATCCATATTAGCATACACATTAGCAATACCACACTCTCTAACCATTTTTTTATGGTTTCAAATAAGGAGTTTTGGACATATTTAAGTTATTTAAAAAAAATTATTAAAATAAATCGAAAATGAAAATAAGGTCCAAGCTAGTACGTCGCAGTCGCGTCAGCAATACGCATCGAGTAATGCAGTCTGTATAGCGTTGTAATTTTTTTAAATTATCTTTGCGGTCATTTATTCTATTAAACTTTTAAGAGTATAATGTAAATAATCTGATCTTATAACATTGAAGCTTTAAAAATTACAATGTCGTAGTCATTGACTATGACATTGGTTTTTCTTGTAAAAAATGATAATTTGAAATTACATATAATTTCCTAAATTATAACCTAATACATTTATCCAAAAATATAACTAATTCATTACACTGCATTACAACCATTTCATTCAAATTAATCAACTTACATCTAAATTACAACCAATTACACATTTAAAACACAACCAAGTCACTACACATGCATTACAACCATTTCATCCAAATAAGCCCAATTGCCTCGAGATGACAACCAAAACACAACAATTGACCATTTCATATATAAATCAAATCATATACATATATACATAACGTAATACAAATAACAACATATACAAATAAAAATATACATCAATGAGGCACACATGATTGAGGTTTTGTCTTTCACTTAGGACACTTAGAATACACAGTTAGATGATGCGCCCAGGGTCGTAATGCGTCTGAATGGATCCCAATGGGTACGAGGCGATGGCGGAGCGACTTGGCATGTACGTGGAGCGCGAGTGCGCTAGGTGGGCGTGCGCGCGAGTCAGGAAACAAAGAGGTCAATGTGGTCTCGTCGATGGGAGTAATGCTGCGAGGTGATGTCGAGTAGATAATGTGTGGCCTTTAAAGGCCCCAGAGATGTGGGTGATAATGGTGGGATGACATGTGGAGCGGAAGTCTCTAGAGGTGGTGTGGAATACACGAGTGGTATGAAAGTTTAGGAGGGTGGTGTGGAATACTCGTGTGGTATTGAATTCTCGGCTGGGGGGGTGTTGGAATGCTCGGGTGGTATGGGAGTCTCATTAGTGGAACCACATGGTCGACCACCACCTTGCTCACCAGGTCAACCACCGCCTCTCTTTCTCCCTCTGACCTCGTGGATTTTGCATCCCCTAGGCGCCCAGTGGATGATGTAAGAGGAGTCGATGGATGAATCCCGAATGACGTAGATGCTTCCTTATGGGTGATAACGTGATCTAATGGTCATCTCCAATTAGGTGAAAAAATGATCTAGCAATATGATGAATGTGGAAATGCAAACAAGCTTTGAGGACCCATGAGATATACTAGCAATGTCTACCATCCTAGAGATCTAAAAAAACAAACCAAACAAAAGTAAATTTTTATCTATGCGTTAAATTTTGGAAAATAATTGAAAATTTAAAGACTCTTACTTACCAACAAGTGGGATATTGCGGCTGTATTATGATACCTTGTTTGATCCCTATGGAGTGGTGGTGTGATCAAACGTCGTGTAATACGTCGATACCACTCCATATATGGATCATGGAAGTCCATAATACTAGCCGTAGGAGGTGATGTGACGATTCTCTACGCATCGCATGCTTGAATTTAAATGACGTATTATTCTTGATATATCTCTTAATCATTGCCTTGGCGTCACCGTTTGTCTGACAGTAGCTCTTGCTCTAGCGAAGCGAGATGGAGGTAGCTCTCCACGATGAAGGCGAACTAACGTAAGACTCGCTTTGGGCGATGCCACTCTGATCTCAAACGGATAAGTGAATGACGTCGTTCGCAAATCTCTGATTAGCTAGACATATATCGGGTAGATAAGAAAAAGCCGACTCTCGTGTAACCCAGTACACACATAAATATCCATACTACCTCAATGTCAATATGACTAATATTATCGTTATTATGAATATGACTAATATTATTGTTATTATGAATATGACTAAAAATAATATATATTAATATATAATTACCTAATCATGAGTATGTGCATCCAACTGGTCTCGATATAAGGCGATCACACCAGATGGGTTATTCACCCATGATAAAGGTACTCTCCAACGAAACCCTGATGGATCAGCTAGCTCAACCTCAACCTTAGGCTCAGCTGGTAATCCATGTTGTAGACCCTCAATTGCGTCTCCAAATCGCCATCATCGTGTAAGTGTTGAGCGACTGGAAGTGCTACTAGTCTACCAAAATAAGGTCGCCCCACATGTAGTCTCTCCCAAGACTAAAGCTGGATAAAAAAACCATTCAATATTAGAAACATCCTAGTGATTGACTTTTATATGTGTATGTTTATAAAAAAATAAATATCAATACTTGTAACAATGTCATACAACCGACAATCTCAGTAGCACTATCGCAACTCGCTTGGCATAACTCTCGATATAAGTGTGATGGGCTACGCTGATTTATAAGTAAGTGCATTAGTCGAATCTACGTAGTAATGGGAGGTAATAGAGGTGGACATGCATATCCTTCTTGTTTGCAAATAGAAAAGATCCTAACAATGCCAGGATGAAGCCACGTGCACTGTGCTCTAATGTCACCTTATATGCGTTTATGGCTAGAGTCGATAACTGCTAAGACAACCAACACGTCAAGACAACAAATGGGATCACACCTAGTAGCTCCTAACATAACGACGACACATCGAAGTCATATGTGCCAGTGACTGGTGGTCCATGAATTAAGAGGCTTAAGATGATAGCAACATTCTGTAATGTGATCGTTATCTCCCCAACTAATAAATGAAATGTGTGTGTCTTATGACGTCATCTCTCAACCAGACTCATGATGAGGCCCCAATCAAGTGTGATGTGTCTGATGCGGTACAAACCATAAAAGCGGATCAAATCACATAAGAGCAAATATCCTTATCCATCTGCCACTCTCGCATGAACTTCGACATTTTCTGTCGACATGTGAGTACCGACAAAAGCTACAAATTACAAAGATATTAATAAATCAATTCCTGCCCTTATGTTACACAATAATTGAAAACAACAATTTATGGTATGAAAAATGCATACTTGAGTAGTGTCCACTGAATGAGACCAATGTCTGTCTTGTAAAACCAAGACATATCTATCTAACGGATCTGCATCATATGGCCCTCCGAATGCCATATCTGTAACATATAACAATCAATAATAATTAACAAATGAGTAAGTACTAGTATATAGATAACAATGCAATTATTAAGGCAATGTAACAACAAAAAACATAGATGTTCAATCAACTTTATTCCTATTTTGACAAGATCGACGATTGTGACTAGGTTGTTTGCATAATCCACATTTAATAGTAGTCTTCCCCTCTTTAACGTCAATTTCATTATGCAAACGGGTTGATTTAAGATGTTCATGTGATGTGCTTTTCATTGACTCATAAGGCACAATGGTTAGACCATCATAAGGAGGCCATTCATATTCATTGAAGATGGGATGGAACAAGGTTGCCCAAGTAGTACTATAGTAGCCTTAAACAAATGATTGAAAATCTACGGAGCAAAACTGACATGATGCTATAATATGACTATAGGGAAATCCATATATAAGTGTTTTACCATAAGTGCATTTATGGTCATGTAAGTTGAGGCAATGTGTTCGACCTCTCTTTGACTTGACATGAAATCGTCCTTGGTTGTGATTGTAAAGAACAAATAATCCAGCCTTAACCACATGTGCCTTAATCTTAGCATCAACATATGAAGTATATTGTTCATTTGATGCCAATTTGTTATAACCTTGTTCTCTTTTTGCAACAAAGTAACTATTGAGCCTAAAAAATGTCAATTGAACCAATGCAGTTACGGGTAAGCTCCGAGCTCCTTTAAGAACACTATTGAAAACCTCATACATATTTGTAGTCATTATCCCATATCTTCGACTTCCACCATGTGAAAGTGCCCATTTCTCAAAAGGGGTTGCCTCTAACCATCGTTGTGCTTCTAAATTAATCCTCCCAATTGTGTCCATATGCTTATTAAATTTTCCAACTTCAGTTGCTAAAGCTGCTCTATAGATTAAATTCTTTAAGATTTTATCTTTGAATCGATTCATAAAGTTGCCTGCAAGATGATGCATGCAAATCCTATGATATGCATATGGTTTAGTCCGACCAAGATGAACATTAGTTAATAATGCCTGGATGTCTGTCAGATATAACACAAAGTCTTATCCGTTTAGTTACGTTGTTTCTAATACATGCCAAGAACCATCCCAGCTATCAATGCTCTCTTCTTCCACAATAGCAAATGCCAGTGGAAACAACTGATTATTTCCATCACAACAACCCATAGAAATCATTAACGTGCCTTTATACTTTCCATACAAGTGTACCATCAATACTCAGTATGGGCTAACAATGATTGAATCCTTTAATAGATGGATGAAATGCCTAGAAAACTCGTTGAAGTACCTCTGCGTTATGCATATGACTGTCAAATGTTTTCCAAATTACAACACATCCAGGATTTGTCTGCTCTAATGCCATGAAGAAACGTGAAAGTTCTGCATATGACTTATGGAAGTCCCCAAATAAGTTTGTAAGTGTTTTATGTTTTCCAACCAATGTCTTCTTATATGATATTTCATATCCAAAATTTTCCATAATGGTTGCTTGGATAGCAACTACTGACAAAGTGAACCGTGCCTTAATCATTGCCTTGATATGACCAACAACCAAGTTGGAGTCTAATTGTTGATGGTCCCGATTCAAGTAAGGATTGACACAAGTATGTGAACTTTTATTTATTGGTTACGAAAAAAGATGTATCCTTCACAACCATAGCACGAAGCTTCCATGTACATTGACACTCCTCAACCTTCTTACATCTTAACACTGACAATTTTTTTGAAGATGCAACAATCACATATTGTTGGTGTGCTTTAATAGTGTACAACTTAACAACATTTTGCAAAGCAACTTTGGAACTAAAAACCTGGCCAACTACAAATCCTTCAATTGAGTTTGCGGTATTATAGTTCACCCATGGATTCCAATCACTTGAAATAATAATACCAAATTTTTCCACATTTTCAAACTGAGCTGATAGTGCTTAGTAATACTTAATAGTTTCCCTCTCGTTTAGGTCCTCAAGATCTAGGTTATTTGAAACATCACAACTTAACACATCCGCAGAGACATATCTCACTAGCTCATTGTCTATAAGTTGGTTAATTGTTAAGAAAGACGAAACATGTCCATCAGCTTGAACATCTCAATCTCTATCACTTTCATCATCACCATCTTCATCACCTCCTTCATCTTCACAATCTTGATCATTTTCATTTACTTCACATTTATCAGTTACAACAACTGGAGCGCTATTAGGTCCACACCCATAGTCCAATTTCTCAACATTAAAATTTCCTCCAAGTAATAAATCTATGTAAATACTAAATGATTGATTCACTTGTGGCTTAACACATACTAGCTCAAGATACAATTCAATTTTCTTCATGTCAGCTATGTTAACCAATTTCAACATTCGGTATACACTATTGTCATCCCATATTGGACAAAGTTGGAACCTATTTCCGTTTTTCAAGGGATACTTAAGAATGAGGACTAATTTAAACATTTCTTTATCAATACCTATCTTTAAGTATATCATAACTAACAACTGATCATATATGCAATCAATTGGTACATTCAAAGGCACAATAACGGCTTTATTCCCAACATATTTCATATCTGTTTCAGTCCTTTCGGTTTTTCCATTATAAAAACATATGACGGAAATAGTGGAGTCACACATTATTTACCTACACAAAATGTCATTCATAAGAAAATATCATTACCAAAGTTGTCTTATAAAACAAACACACCAAGTGGAATGTCAATGGCTACCAAAAACATGTTTGAATTTCTTTTCAAAAGAAAAAGAAAAATAAAAGAAAATTTGAATTCATTAACCAGAAGCTAAGTCATAAAATTGAGCACTGAACTCAATAAATGGGTTGTTGGGTGTCTCAAGCAAGAACTTGAGGGACAACTGTAGACCATTAAAACTGACCATTTTTAGTACTTATGTTAAAGAAATTAAATTTTTATGAAATGTATAATAAGAAAATATTGACATCAGAAGCAAAAATAAGTCTTTTAAAAAAAAAAGTCAAGTAAAAAAAAAGAAGCAAAAATAAGTCATTCACATCACCCTCTTTTGCTGAATAGGAAAGCCATAACTAACCATGGAAGTTTCAACTTTCAACTCATATGGTTGAAAAAAATTATTTTCTATATTTGGTTGTTTATATGAAGATTAATCTAAGGTTTTACCAAAAACAGTTTCAGATGAACAATATTCAATTTTCAAATAGCCTAAAAACAGAGAAGAAATCACACATTACAAGATTGAACAACAAAATGTGTGTGAAAAAACATACATTCACCGTTGTGGAGGATTTTTAATCCTTAGACTTTATGAAAAACTAAACCTCTATCTTAATATAGTTTCTACCAACCCCTAATAGCTTTAAAAATCGAAGTAAAAGTAGGTTACCTGCTATGGAAGAGTATTGTAGTGATCAGAATAGAGTAGTTGATCGGATGAAGTTCAAAATGCACAGCAAAATCAGCCATAACAATCGTCGAAGAAAAGGAGCGGAGGAGAAAAAAAGATAAAGAGCAAATAGGGAGAAGAATAGCTCACCCTGGTTTTTAAAACACTCGCTGCGGCATCAAAATTTTTTAAAGCTCAATTTCATAGTAAGTGACTAAGGTATTAACTTAAAAAATTACAACGTCGTAGTAAATGACTGTTACATTACTGATGTGAATGCCGATGTGGCTCGGACGCACTAGTTTAAACATTATTTTCATTTTCAATTTATTTTAGTAATTTTTTTTAATAACTTAAATATATCTTATGATGCCTTTTCCAGCGGAATGGGGCTGGGCGTGTGGAAAAGCCGTTGGCGGATGAAAGTGCTAGTGAAATTTGAAGCGATGGGATCTTTGGATCGTCAGACTGAAGTAGGATCGCTGCAAGGCTGGTTTGCGATAGGTTTGAAGGTATCGCTCCTCTGCAAAAACAAGGATGAAGGGGGTCGGCGGGAGCCGCGGTGGCCGCCTCCGATGCCCTAAGTCGGTTCTTTACGAGAGAAAGAGGCGCTTAGGCGCTAATATTGTATGCTTTGCGTATGAGTATGCGTCTAAGAGTGCGTACCTTTCACCGATGGGGTGACCTTGTATTTATAGTATATGTTCAACCAGTTGGATGGTGATTAGGATTTGTTCCCATTGGATGGGTGTTTCTTGTTATTATCGATATCGGATTTGGTAATGGATATAGAAAGAAGCGGAGTTTATTTGGTGATCTTCCCTTCCTTGTTGGGGGATCAGATTTGATCTTCGATCTAATGTGTCTTTCCTTATTGGTGAGATTTGGGTTTGGACTTGAATAATATTATTAGGGACATTACATTTTACGTACTGTGGGAGACTTCCCATAGTTAGTGCCCCAGGCGTCGGGTTGACCCTTGTCAGAGTTTGGCACCAAGGCTTAATTGTGTTGCGAAGGCCTAAATGCTCCAATGGTCATGTCTCTCTCCTTAGGGTTAGCGAGACGGGCCTGATGTTTCGTTAGGTGGCTTCTTTCTTGGGCACAATGGGTGGGCTTGGCAGGCCTTATTTTTGAACCTGTCCGGTTGCCCGGCCCTTGTGTGCAGTACGTGGCGAGCGTAACGTGTCTCGCAGGGTGCAACTTCCACGTGTCTGCTCGGGGCTGGATTAGTAAAGGCTTGGTCGCCGTCATTTGTCTTGTGATAATGATGACTCTTCGATTTTCGCGCTCATTTCTTCCATTCCTTTCAGTTTTCTTTTGTTTCTTTCGCGGACATCCTCTGTCTTGTGTGCCACTGTTCTGGGACCTTTCCTTTGCCTTTAGCGAATTCGGACTTCCTTCTCTCTTAGTCTTCTGTCTGAGCCTTTTTGTGTAGAGTCTTTCTCTGTTGTCTTTCTTGGGATAATATTTTCTGTCATATTTTTGGGTCCACTGCGTCTTTGTTTTCTTGATTTCTGATAAGACGAGTTGTTTGGGTTGGCTGAATTTTGTTTTCATTATCCACTTTCATCATGGGTCGAGTCGTTTCTTCTTCTTCTTCTCGATGGTGATTCTTCGGCTATTCTTGGTTCAAGACTGACTAGCGGTGTCTCGACCGTTGGTCGGAGTTGAACTCGAGTGCCAGAGGTGCCTCCTTTTCCCTTGGACAAGGGCAAGGGGAAAGTGAATCTGATTAAATACCCTGGGGGGTCGGAATATCTAAGATCTGCCGTTAAGCATGCTTTAACCGGTGGGACTCAGCAAGGCCTGGCCCCTTCATACGTGGGCCATCTTTGCCGACGCGTCAGCCTCCTCAGCGCGTTGCGTGGTCCCCACGTTTTGACCCTCTATGTGGTCTCTGTGTTTCCAGGATGGTGTGTTTCTTTGAAGTGGCCTCTCGATAACGGCTCGCTTCCCTTGCATCCCCTTCATAAAAGCGGTTTTCGCCGGCATTTCAATGTGGTAATGCGCTCAACTCGCTCAATGGTTGAGGTATTTTGGTTGGTCTGGCTTTGGTTTCTTTGGGACGAGGGGCTTGGTGTCCCAAGCATGGCCTTCTTACCTTTTCAGCCGAAGGAGACATCCGAGGGCTTTCTTCATCCACTACAAGCGTTAGAGGCGCTCCCTGCGTGTTCCGATCTTCCCTCCTCCCATAAATTTGTGGAAAGGAGCTACTTCTTCGTTAGCGGTCATAGTGGGAAGTACTGATGTCTCGGCAAAGGGCGACACCTTAGGCGTTCAGGTGTAACGGACTACCCTCGAAATCGCCGTGAGTGTTTGCATTCTGTTTTGGTTATAACTTGTGTGGTCATTTGGGCATCTCGGTCTGTCTTGTCTACATGCTTCTCAGGTGCTCAAATCGATCTCAGCGCTGAAGATGACGTCATAGTGCTGGCGTTGGCCGAGTGTCCTCCTCGTCCTTACGCGGAGTTGATCAAGTCAGATGTTCCCAGCCCATTGAGTTCGAAGTCCACTCGATCTGCTGCCCTAAGGCCTTCACCTCTTTCCACCATAAAAGTTTCTCCCGTTGGGCCCTCTGCTGCTAAACCCACTGAGAAATTGTTGACGATTGGAGATGGTGTCTCGGAAGGCCAGGAGTAGGAAAGAAAAACTTCTTTCTGAGAAGATGATGACTTTGGTCAAAGTTCCGAAGTTGGGGGCATCGTCATCTTCTCCATCCTCTCATATCTATAAATCAGGACGGGTTATGGATCCTATAATTTTGAGCTCGCGATCCCATTCTGGGTCTGTTGTAGAGGCAGAGGGTCCCTCGGGTGGGGCCGTTGAGCAGCCGTTGGCAATCACGCCCATTACCGTGCGGAACATGACGAAGAAGGTTAAATCTTCTCGAAGGGAGGAAGGCGAGGAGGGAAGATCAGGAACCCCCCCGAGTTGGCGGAGATGGGGGATTCTTTACTTCACAATCAGGAGCTCATGGCGAGGCAGTCGTCTATTCTTAAGGATTTTGATCTTAAGAGGTCGGTTCTTATTTGCCGGGTTGACTTGGCCACATCTCTCAGGGGGTTGCCTGCAGTAAGTTCAGTACCTTTTCATATTTGACTCCATTTTGGGTTTCGAGCTTGCGTTGGATGTTGATTCTATCTTTGGATGTGCGGTGGCTACTCATTTGAAGGTTTGGGCGAGAGAAAGGCCAAAATAAGCGAAGGTCATGCTTCGCGGCGGCCGGGCTTATAAAGAGGCGGGTGGCTTCCCTCACATACGGCGGCGAGGCTGCGGGCGGATCTGCATTATAGCGAGAAGCCGAGTGACTCAAGTCGATCTGAGAAACATACTACCGGCTCGATGCTTTCGGTAGAGGTAGGAAAACGGGCGGAGAAGACCAAAGCGAGGGGCGGCTGAAGCGAGGAGCCCGGGAGGCTGAGAGTGAATTGGTTTGTCACGAGCGACTTGATGGAGGCTAGGGACCAGTGCGATCCGCGGTATAAGACGGATGGTCGAGGACAAAGCTTCTCACGTCCCAAAGTGACTTAGGAGTCTAGGCTGCGTGCAATCAAAGGCGATCTTCATGATAAAGACCCGGCTGGTGGATGAGCTCGTCATGGTATATGAGTGATCATTTCGATTGGAGCGCTGAGTGAGTGTCGTGGGTTCGATGGGGATCTCCATCGGCAAATAGCACTGTGGCTCAGTAGGTGAAGTTATTGGAAGGCCCGAGAAGTGGAGCTTCAATCAATGGGTTCTAGGTGGCTCCTTCCGGAAAGAGGTTATTCTGCCTATTCGGCCTGGGCTGCTGACCTTCAGTGGCGAGGAGGATGAGGTCCTTCTTCTTTGATTATCTGGAAGCGGGCACCAGTTGAAGGCTCATTCCTTCTTCACCCCGTCTGCTTCTCCTTCGATGCTATCTCTACGCATGTCTTCGCACACTTGATGTCGACTTTATACTTTTTTTTTTTTGCGTTGTTGGGCACGGGCCCCGAGAAGAAATATATGTGGCCTTGTCCTTGTGGTCTCGTTTTGCACCTCATTTACATGCGCCTCTACTTGCGCTCTTTGTAACGTTCTTCTTGATTTGAATCGACTTCTTGTCTACATGGTCTGAATTGGGTGCTGGCGAGATGTTGGCCAGTGGGTTGTATCGTTGGTTACGAGTTGAAATGACTCTACAGGCTGCATGGCCGTCGGAGATCGTCGAGCTCGTCGGTCGTGAAGCGTTGAGCTCCGTCCGGTTGGTTTACTGAGTTGAAATGACTCATGAGCATAAGCGCTGTAGAATCGTTGAGCTCGTCAGTGTGAACTGTTGGGCTCCGTCGGCTGGTTTGCCTGAGTTGAAATGACTCACGGGGTACGCATGGCACAGTAGAATCGTTAGGCGTCAATGCGAGGCTCACTGTGCTCCGTCGGATGGTTGCATCGAGTTGAAATGACTCATAGAATTGCATGCTTTAGTGTAGAATCGTTAATTTCGTCGGTGTGGTATTGTTAGGCTCCGTCCGTTGGTTCTTGAGTTAGTGACTCTTGAGTGCATGGCCTATCTTAGAATCGTTGAGCTTCGTCGGTGTGACTGGTAAGACTCCGTCCCATTTGCTGAGTTGAAATGACTCATGGTATGGCCTGTAGAATCGTTGAGCTCGTGGGTCTGCGAGCTCACGCGTGCTCCACGTCGAATGATTTGCATGGGTTGAAATGACTCTCATAGGTGCATGGCTGTGTGAATCGTTGAGCTCGTCGGTGTGAGCGGTGGAGGCTCGTCATTGTGGTTGCTTGAGTTGAAATGACTCTACCGGGCTGTGGCTGTGTGAATCGTTGAGCTCGGTCGGTGCGAGCTCTTTGTTGCTCTGTCGAATGATTTGCATGAGTTGAAATGACTCCTCGGAGTAGCGTAACACAATGCCGGGGAAGTAGGCGAACTTCGTCAAGGTAATTTCTTTGGAGCTCGGGGTCTTTGTGGCGAGTGTGATGTAGCTGGTACGTTGATCTCGGTGCGTGACTGTCTTGAGTAGAGCGAACTCTTCAAAATTGAGTTCTTTGACCTCCGTATTTGTGGCGAGTGGCGATGTAACTGGCCGATCAGGCCTCTCGGTGGCGTGAGCTGTCTTGATGGAACGAACTCATCAAAGTGAGGCTCTTGGGATCTCAGGCGTTGTGTGTAGTGGATGTAGTCTGAGTTGATCGACTCTGGGGTAGTGACCTGATGCGAGTAGACGAACTCGACAAAATGATATAACATTAATGTGACCATTAGTCCCGATTTTCTTGGAAAGATGCAAACGTCTTTAATCATGATTTATGATTTGGAACGTTCGGTGACTTTAGTGCTGGCCTTCTTTCGTGACTTCATTCTTTGAAGTTTATATTTGTATAATTCACCAACTATTACGGTGCGTCAGCAAATGGCGAGATGAGCGTGAAGTCCTGGTTGTCTTTAAGGATCACACGAAGGTGCAGTTGATTCAGTTGGACTTATACACCTTGGGGTGTGTTTTTCCTAGTCTCCCTTTATGGGGTCATGTTATTCCTAACTCCGTCTTGAGAATGCGCGAAGGCAATGCATTTCTTGTGTAGCCTTCTCATTTCTGTTCTTCTTTCTATTTACTACTCCTTTCTCCTTCTCTTCTTTTCATCTTTTCTTCCACCTCTCATTCTCCCTTTTTTGTTTCTTCATACAAACTCCTTCCGTCCATTTTCTTCTTCTCCTCTTTCACCTTTAAGTCTTCTCCCGTCTTCTTTTCCTTTTTCTTCTGAAGTTTTTTTTTTTTTAGTGTGCATGCTGAATGCTTCGAATGCCAATGTTGACACCATGATTCTGGCTGAATGTAATCTTATTGGAATAAAGAAGACTTTTCTTTTTATGTCTATGAGTTGACTGTTATTACGCGTAATCTTTACGAGCATTTATACGTATGAGTTGTTTGTGGCGATCTTCTCATATGATAAATGGTCGAATAGTTAGCGAAATTGGTAATTTCCATTTAAGATTACAAACCAGGTTTATTGATAAGCGTTTAAGATATTTAGCATTCCGGGCATCGCGTAAAATTCTTCCCTCCTGTTTGGGCTTTCGTAATTGCACAGTGCGGCGACTCAGATATGATGTAAGAGGCCTTCGGTGGGGCCCGATTTTCCGTAATTTGGATTCTTCCTTGTGGCGGTAGTTTTTAGACCGGATACGGCATATGGCTCTGGGTTTGACTCTTTGGTTGTAGTACCTTACTGTCTTTTTTTGGTATTCTCCTGTACGTTTTAGAATTTGCTCTCGTTTTCATCTAAGTCCAAGATTTGACAGAGCCTGGAATCGTTGATATCCTCACTAATTCGATCCTTGAGATTTTTAGTCAGATCTCGGCAGGAGCTCAGCCTTACGTGAAGGCTGAGGCGGACAGGGTTCTCGGTGGATGACACGTGTCTGTAAACCCTTGCTACTAGGAGGTATTCACCCACTTCCTTTAAGATCTTCAATTTGGTCTTGGCGACCTTGGGGATTCGATGGTGACTCGACTGTAGTTAGGCTAACGATGTCTCTTGAGGGCGGTAATTCTTAATTGAGCTCGACCACGAAATCTACGAATTTGGCGTTATCGAATTTTTTCCGTTTAATAAAACACACAGGCTCTTGGGATATAAACGCATATGACTAACTCGCCACATAAAATTGCGTATCTTTGTTACGTGATTGTGGCTGAGGCCGATAGCCGCCCATTTGGTGAAGTAATCTCTTCTTGACGATGATGAACTTACATTGGCCCTTCTAAGGGGCGAGGTCCCAGTATGTCAAACCTAGCATTGTTGGAAGGGCGGGGGCTTGTGATTGGCGTCAAAGGGTTCCGATGGGGCGTGAGATCTTGGCGTGCTCTGCGGATCTGCATTTCTTATTCGTTAGTTTGCATCTTTGGTATTGTGACTGATAAATTTATCCTTGTCAGACCTTTCACATAGGCTCGAGCTCGATGTGATTTCGCATATACCATATAGACTTCCCTTAGCACGCATTCAATGTTTTTCTTGATACATGAAGTTAGTGTGAAAGGCCTCGGTTGTCTGACTTCCCTTATGATTAGTGAACACAGTGGGACCTCGTCGCCTTTAAGTTGCTTCGCCGAGTCATCGGATAACGTCTAGTCTGATATATAATTCGAATGGGGTCCATCAGCTCGGCTGGACTGACACCGTGACCTCATCGCGGTCGATGGGAACTGCCGGTATTGACGGAGTGTCGACCGGTGAGTCTTCACATGCTTCTCGCTAATTTTTGCGAGTCGACTCGGGAGTTCTCAGCTCACGGGGACATAATACGACCTTGAACACAATACAAAAATTTTTTTAATAAATCTAGTACCTTTTGGAGATATAGGATCATCCTTCACTTTTAGCTTATTGAAGGTGTCTTCTATTTGTCTTACTACCGGTTGAGTTGGCTACTGCGTGAGACCTCTAGGCGGTCAATTTCGATGAATATGGCGAGGTTGAGGCTTTTACGAAGCCAGCCTCATGTGACCCCTCGTTGTTGAGCTTAGATAAAATAAGTCGTATATGTTTATTCGCCAGAAGAGATCGAGATTGTTAAGCTCCGCTTCATATGCGTTCGATGCTCCATCTGAAGAGTTTCCAACGGGAGGTCATTCGTTGTGGCGTTCGAGGCATGTTCGCGGTGAACTCCGCTGATGAAATCGGCTAAGACACAGCGCACATCGCGGTTTTTCGGTTTGTATCTGATGTTAACTCACCGACTCTATGGCCCACTTCATCAACCTTCCCAGACTGCTTATGTAACACTCAAGTTTACTCCGTATTCTGGGCTGACTTCTACGGTGTGAGCTCAAGTAGCATGAGTTTTCGGGTCGCTTGCTACTAAGGCCGCACTAGTTTCTCCATCCTCGCATTCTCCTCCGCCTCCTCTCAAAGCTCTGGCCGCACAGTAAATCTGGGTGTCAGAGCTCGCTTCCTCGTTTCGACGCAGGACGCGACCGGCTGAGAAGTCTGATACTCGCCAGCATAGCGAGGAGCTCCCCTTCACAGGGACTTTCACCTGGGTGGGGAGCTTAAATATGTTTTCAAAGCTGAAAATGCTTCCTCGCACTTCGTATCCCATTGAAAGGCCTTCTTCAGGACTTGGAAGAAAGGCTGGCATTTATCACTTGCCCTGGATACGAATCGGCTTAAGGCAGCAATCCTTCCCGTCAGGCGCTGAACTTCCTTTATGCTTGATGGCGAAGGCATGTCGAGCACAGCCTTTATCTTGTCTGGATTTGCTTCAATTCCTCGGTGGTTGACTATGAAACCCAGGAATTTCCCTACTGATATTCCGAAGGCACACTTAGCCGGGTTCGCTTCACGTCAGGCTTCTCAAGATCCGAACTCGATAGACGGGCTAAGGTGCTGAGCCCAACTTGAGGTGGATTTTACCAACATGTCATCTATGTACACTTCCATAGTCAGGCCTAATCTGACTCGAAACATCCGATTCACCAACCTTGGTATGTAGCTCCCGTTTTTGGAGCCCTAATCCGATCACACGATAGCAATAGTTCCCCGCCGTGATCTAACGACGTCTTTTCGCCTTCTGGAACCATACCGACCGTTGTAGCCGGAGAAGGCATCCATAAAATCAGGAGTCTACGGTCGTGGTGGCATCTACGATGAGGTCGATTCGGCGCGCAGGGAACCGTTCTTCGCATGCTTATTGATGTCGCTGAAGCCACGCAGTCGCCATTCGCCGCTTCGGGCTTTTCGACCGAGTACATGACATCGGGCTAGCCATCTCAGGTATTCTACTTCCCCCGATCGCTCCCCGCCCGTAAGAGTTTGTCGACTTCTTCGCTGATGGCTACCTTTCCGCCGGGCTTCCTTTGCTCGATCGGGCTTAAAGGACGGGCCGAATGCTCAAATCTACAAGATTATCTGTAGGATCAATTCCTCCCATGCCCGCTCGTCCCATGCTAAGACGTCCTCGCTTTTTTTCTAAAAAATGGATAAGGTGGTTTCTGAGGTCTTCCGTTAGTTTAGAGCCGATATAGGCGAAATGTTCAGTGGTCGCCATCCACAATACCTGCCCAGCTTCTGAGGGCTCGTGTCGAGTGAGTACCTCGCCACGCATGTCGAGCTCGGCCCATCGTGATACGTTGGGTCGATCGCTTCGTTTCATGGATGCCGAGTAGCATTCCCTAGCCACTACCGGTTCTCGAACCATTCCTACCCCGCCACGGTAGGAAAATTTTGATCATCATGTGATATGAAGGGATGACTTTATCAGATTGAGAGTAGTTGTCCGCCCAAGAACATATTATAAGCAGATCTGGGCTGCCTACGACGAGGAATCTACCGTAATGCCGCCGGGTACGGGATCTCCAACGTGAGTACCAATCAGACAGCCTAGAGGTAATACTCTTTCCTGAAACCCCGCCAGAGGTGTGTCGATCGTTCTAGTTTTTCCTTCCGATGCCCATTTTATCAAAGTCGACGCGAAGATGATATCGACCGAACTCCCGTCGACAAGACCGATGAACTATTATTTTGTCGGGCCACAACCGCCGAACTACCGCAATCTTCATGAGGGTGTTGGCATCTCTCCGTGATATGAGTCGAGAACGCGATGGATGTGTCAAGCCGCAGAGTTTAGACTAATCGCTTGAATTTTCAAGTATCTCCGCCGATCTAATGTTACAGACGGGCCTCTCCTCGAGTCGAAATGATTCTCCTCCGCGAATACCCCGAGATTACCCGGATTTCACCTGTGGATCAGTTGCGCGCCGAGTCGTCGCTTGCCGAGGTGGTGGCTGTTGGCGAACCCGGCTCGAGCTTGACTGGATTTGATTGGGATATAAAGGCCTGAGGTATCCGCGCCGTATCAAGTACTCTCTATTTCAGTCAGATGCAATGTCTGCGGCGGCTGGCCCTCAGAGTCCCTATGGAACTCGCAATACTGAGTCAGTTCTCGTCAGAGGGTCCGACCATTCGCTTGGCCACCGTAATTGTTCGCTTCGCACTTCTCACGCGTAACCCGTGACACTAAGGTCAGCATGGGGTGAAACGCTTCTGGGCGAGTAACGCCGTCGCTCTCTTCGAATTATGATGGACCTGCATCGATCTCTCGAGGTTTCCATGCCTCGAGATCGCTTCATTTTTCTTTGGAGATCCTTCCCGCCGCTTGTTTGTCTTTTGGGGCTTCGTCCTCGTCGTTTATGCGCCTCGCTCTTTTCTTTGTGAATGGAAGGCTCTTTCTTGGAATGTGAGGGCCTTTCACCATTAATATTTCTACGCACTGCGAGCACCTCTGCCAATGCTTGTTTGGGGATTTTTGGAGATGGAAAACATTAAGTCTTCGACTAAATCCTAAACCCGACCATGAAACCTTGATGATCAGCCAATTCGTCAGAATATATCTACCTTTAGAGTCGGCATTGAATCATTGGACATAAGACCTCGGAATTTCTTAAGTACTTTGCTTGATGGTCGGCGGATGATAACCCAGCTTTAAATGCGTCTTGACCCAATGAAGTGAGGGGCGAATCGCGATGGATAACTCCACGAATGGGGAGATTGATGGCCGGTGGGAATTACGGTAGACAATACCCGAATTTGGGCCTTCGGGGTGATAACAAAAGCTGCATCGCCTTGGATCTTGATACCCATGCAGTTCCGTCTGATTTTTGTAAGTGTTGAGATGATCGGCTGGGATCTACAGTGCCATCGAGCGGCTTCCGCTTTGTGGCTTCGAACTTGGTACGGAAGGGAAGTGGAATTACCTCGGTTGTATCGGGTGACTCAGGTTTGTTGTGCCGAGTGTCGTAGTGTCAAGAGGCGTCAACACCACCTCGCTTCCCACGCGTGGGCTCTTCTTTGGAGGTTCTTGAACCTACGTTCCATGAGTGTTCATCTGCGGGGATGGCGCAATTCTCCGTTCTGACGTGCTCTCGAGGGGTTGCCCAGTTGCCTTCCCTCTCGAGAATTTAGATGTGGTCGGAGTGCCCCGAGACTCGGTTGGATTACGCCAGTTTCAGCCCTTTGGGAATCTGGAAATATTGTCTTTGTCCTTCATGGGAGAATGTCATGACCTTCTGGCGAGTTTGTCGCGCCTCCGAGTCGTCGGATGCATGCAGTGAGTTGTTACGCTCTTACGTCGGGCGTTGATTAGTGGCGGTACTTCCACCTCGTCGTGATGTTGCTTTGCAGTACAATTTCTAACAAGCTAAGGTGCGTACATCTGTGTTGCGATGGATCGCCCATCCTTGGGTTAGTGTTGCTCGCGTGTTAAGTGTTGACACCATCGATGGCGAAATCAATTATATTTATAAAGGCATGCTCCATGACGGCGCCAGCCCAGTGATGCCTTTTCAAGCGGAAGCCCCAGTTTGGGGCGATGTGAGCCGTTAGGCGGGATCAAGGCTCTTTGGTGGGAATTTGGGCAATGGGATCTTGGATCATCAGGGGCTGAAGTAGGATCATTCTTGAGGTGGTTTACGATAGGTTTGAAGGTATTGCTCTCTCTGTGAGAAAGCAGGGGATGAAGGGGTCGGGGGCTTTGCTGTGGCTGCTCAGATGCCTCGTCAGTTTCATACGAGAGAAAGAGGCTGGCATTCTTTAATGTTGAGCGTGTCGCTTTTGCGTATGAGTATCGTCTAAGAGTCGCATTACCCTTTCATGGTGAGGTGTGTGTATTTATAGTAGATATTGACCGGTTGGATGGTGATTAGGATTTGTTCCCATTGGATAAAATTGTTTCTTATTATTATCGATATCGGATTTGGTAATGGATATAGAAAGAGCAGTTTATTTGTGATGATCTTCCTTCCTTGTTGGGGATCGATTTAGTGTTGATCATTCATTGTCTTTTTTTCCTTATTGGTGAGATTTGATTGGACTTGAGATAATATATTATTAAGGGACTATTCTATTTTACGTATACATGGGAGACTTCCACCGTGGTCTTGTTTGTCGGGTTGGGCCTTATTCTTGGGTTTGCAGCATAAAGGAAACCTTAAATGTAGGCGCGAAAGGCCTAAATGCTCGATGGTCATGTCTCTCATAGGGTTCTGGATGGACATGTGTTTTCGTTGGGCTGGCTTCTTTCTTGGGCTTGGTAGGTGGGCCTGTGAGCCTTATTTTTTGAACCCTATCAATATCCAAAGCTCCCATCTACGTCATCATTCTTTTACCAGTCATTCAAACATTTACTATACAATATACATGATCATCATAAACTAAAAATGCCCATACAAACATTTCCTAGATGGTCGTATGTTCAGGAAATAGTCAAATTTCAACGAAAGACAAAGAACATGAACATTTGTGCACATGAACTCGGATCAATGTCCTTTTGTTTTTTAATGTTCCAAAGACCCATATTATGGACATTAGCCAGCTTTGACTTTGAATCGATTTTATGATATTAGATTATTATATTTATATTGCTTCTAAAATATCTTCATCCATGTCAAATTACTAAGCCTTTTGAAAAAACTTAAAAGATTGTCTTGTAAAACAAAAAGTTTAAGATGATCTCCTAATTAGGCTGTATCATCATCATATAGGGCCCTCGCTTGGCTTACATGAAAGAAAAAAAACTTTAAATGACTTAATTGAGTTCTTTGTTTTCATGTTCAATTCCTTTTACTAATCTTTCTAATTGTGCTCTAAATTGCTTCTTGGTTATAGATGAAACACTAACTTCTTTGCATATATTTTGGTATAATCCTTATTACTCTATGCAATGAGATAATTAACCATCATTGGCTACAATTTTTTTTTTAATTTAAGTAAAATTCAAATTACATAACTCTTGGGTCAACAAGGAGAAAACAAAGAGTCTAACTTATCCAAAAAAAAGGGTCAACTCAAATTAAGTAGTAGGAAGGAGGTTAATAGAAAAAATGACCAAACTTAGAGTATGCACTAGAGAGCCACTAGAACTACCCTTGTTCCATTAATTTTTTTTAAATGGGAGGAGTATGGAAAATGATAAAAATTAACAGGGTGGGGTTAGGATGGAGCCCCCCCATCCTGAACCCGCCCCATTTTTTTCCCTACTCTTACACATCTTCTCTGAACCAAGCTACAAACAATTTTTATTTTACTAATGCATGAAATAAAAACATACATAAAAGCAAAATTAAAGCAAAGCTTATAATTCAATCAACGTTGTAAGTTAGTGTTTAAACTAAAAATAATTTTTTTGGCCTAAATGGTATTTAAATAAATTTTCAGCCCAAAGGGTAGTGGAATGGGCCAAATAGATATGCCAAGGCCAAATCGTACAAGCTCAACCCAATCCAAGAAAACCCAAGCCCATGAAAAGGTCTAGAGACACTTATGGAATCTTAAAATAATTTGTCAAAGCTATCAACTAAGAATATTGAGACTTTGTATAAAAAGCCAAAGGTGGAGGAGACTTTTTCTCAAGTCATGACATGACAAAGTACGTGAGCAATTATTGGAAGTGGGGACAGTTACTTAGGGAATAAGACTCTAGTGGGGACATGGGCAGTTATTGGAGAAGGTGAGTTGGTGTAGTTATTAAGAAATGTTCGTAAAAGAAAGACTCAACATCAGAACAAATGACCAAAATTTTCACAATCAAAGACCGACAATTTTCCATCCAGGATCGACTTTCAAACACTTAAAACCAATACAAGAGCATTTCAGCATTTCTCTTATTCTTCTCATGATTTTAAGAATTATATGTTCTTTTCGAGTAGCGCATCTTCTAAAAGCTTTTTTGCTTTAACATTTGATTTTTAGTATAATTCTATAATGAAATCTGTTATTTTTCAAGCTAGTTCGTTCAATTTTTCTCTTAGCTTTTAATTCAGTCTATGTAATCCAATTTTCAGGTATTTTCCACTTAAATCTAGGAGCCCATCAGAAGAACTAAGGGATCCATTTATCGTTGAGCAGGAAATTTAGATTTAGAAGCATAGTTTGGTCGAAATCATAATTTCTGTACCCAGCATCATTCACTAATCTCTATGCTTTTTGTATGTTTTAGTGAATTCCACTAGAAAAATCCACTAAAACATATTTTTGGCACACCCATTGGGACACATCTTTGTGGAAATCCACACATTTTTTGTTTTTTTTTATAGTTGTGCATATTCCACAATGGGAACTATTTTTGCTAAAGAATGCCACCAACATTGAGAAACAATTATAGAGTCTCCAAACTCAAGATCTGAAGCTGTAAAAGCAGCACAGGAAGGAAGAGTTCCAGGCTTCCAGCCATGGTGGAACATATAGAAAACTTGATGAATTCTCCAGTACAATAGTTGGGGAATCCGTCCAATAGCCCTATTGAATAAGTAGAATTAAGGGGTGCAGGTAATGTGGATATGTCTATTCTTTTCTCTATTAATTCTAATGAATTTCAAGCTCATGTAGAATTAAGTGTGGCCTTCCAAATCAGGGTCCAAAAGTTAACAGCAGATCAACTGCGGAAAATACCTTGTGACAAGGTAACTTGATGTCACATCATTACATTACATTTCTTGGGATTATGGCACAGCGGAATATATTAACTGCGTACCATTTAGGGCATAGGCAAAATCATTTCATATAAGAATACACTGGGCTATCACAAGCAGTCTATACGAGTTTGATTACAACTCTTTTATAAAAATATATACATGTCATAAAGTGTGCTGAAATAAAATACAAAATATAACGAAAGCCACGTGGGTTTCCTTCGTGCCTGCGGTCTCGGATGAGAATTGAATTTGCACCTTTGCTGAAAGGGATCCTGACGGGGTAGGCAAAGCCCGATGGGGGTAAACTCTTCACAAAGTTTACTCTCACCTAGGAAATACACATGCAATGCGAGTGTTCATCTGATAATACACACATTCCAAGTAAAACATGCAAGTCTATACTTGAAATTCTACATGCTATGAATGAGATGTGACTCATCATGCCCATGTCTTGAGTCCTCACCGACTCCCTCACATATGCATATGTCAAATGTGAAAACTCTTCATTGGTGTTTCACCCAATGACCCTTTTCCCAAAACAAAACCCATTGGATATACCTCAAATGTCCATTTTATTTAATTAAATCCCGTGTGTTTATGAATTTGTGGGCCATGGATTTTCGGGTTCTCACCGCAGGACGCCGCGCGCCTTTCCAACGCTTTTTGGACTTTCACCGTCGGTTTACGTTTGAACCAGTCCGGGTCTTTCACCCGAGGGGGTGTCTATCCCTACTTTCTATTACCCATTACACGTATTTTTCATGCTATGCAACCATGAGACCCATTTTGGACATTGTCCCATTACCAAACTCACCACCCATTCACAGGTATTGATAAATAACCATGCACACACACCCAGGCTCGATCGATATCCGGTGCATATGCAATGCAAATGCTAATACATGTAATATATGTTACATATGTCTGATGAACCTTTACATAGAACAATTTATAATAGGTATATTGCAGTACCATGGATAAGTACTCGAAAACTATAATTTACATCCATTCATGCTAATATATATAACACACATATATCCACATATTTACAACACATTCAACATGTTATTAAATTTCCAGCAATAACAAAAAAAAAAAAAAAAAAAAAAAAAACAATCCACACAAACTAGTCATTCCCAGACATAAATCCGACCATCTTCATTGCCAGAAATAATCGCAGGACTCGGTTAAGAGAAATTTGGCTTTTGTTCGTTTTATTTATTATTTATTTTTGTCCAACTTTTCAAAACTGTCATTAAACAGTTTATCAAAATTGACCCATTAAAGCGATCCTGAAACTCGACATAAAAAAAATTATTCATAGCGATTTCTAGCAAAATCCTTGCATTCCAGTCAGAAGCCAAAATGCCCAGGATCTGAGCCATGAAGCCAGGTTTTGGACTGTCCAAAAAACAGTCCCAATGTCCGAAAATTAATCTCGTGTTTAGCCTGAACCACATGACCATTTATGGTTCTTAAATAATGAGGAACCAAAATAGGAGAAAACCCCTACCCTTGGAGCGTAGTGTCAAACCTCTTGTTTTTTTAGCACTGCTAAGTGGCTCAGCCCAGAAGAATAGAACAATTAATTCTGACTCTTGACTTTTAACCATGAACCACTTAGAAAATCAAAACTCATTTCCCCTTTCGGTTTCCCATGACAGGCTTTCTTTTTCTTCTTTTTATTTTCTTTTCTTCCTTTTATTTTATTTTATTTTCCTTTTCTTTTCTCCTCCTCCTCCACCGAATTGGTTCTCTACCCATTTTGCAAACCAGAAATGGGATGGCCAGAAGCGGACTTAGTTGGAATTAATCTCATGAGAATCTGGATACCATGTCGAGATTCTAGACAATTGGATTTTACTTCTTCGAGGGCATCGTGTGTCGGGTGTATGATAACTTTAATGAGAGGCGTAGAAATGTGACAAAATTAAAACTTCTTAAGTGTACATGTGGCGATGTTGTATGATTAGTGAGATGATAGAGATAAAATGAAGCAGTTAAGCCGATTGTCAAAAGAGCGCAAAGTCAAACTAAAGGACAATGAGGGAATTAATTGAAAAGAAAATAATAAAGACAACTTCATCTTCTCCATTTTTTGGCTTGTAACGTGCAGTGAAGGAGAAAAACTAGTTTTAGAGAGAGAAAGTCCAAGCTCTCTCTAGATTTCCCGACTTTGATAAATTAGTTCTAGTCTGGAACGAGAAAGCAGACAATCTGGCTAAAAACTCTGTGTGGACACGATTTTGTGGAGTTTTTGACAACTCGAGGGTAGAGTTATTCTCTGCTTGAATTGTTCTTTATTTCAGGTATTTAATGGATGAGGATTTAATGGCTGGATGGCGTGTTTTGATCGAATATTTGGACCCAGTGAAGAAAATCCTAGACAGTGCATTGAATAAGTGTGAGACCTGAGGACTTCTTATTCACATGATTTGTGTGTTGCTTTCGGGTGATTCTACGTCAGTTGTTGTATTGGTTATTAGCCCATGTGAGCTAATTTTGATTATTCTATGAATTGAATAACATGATGTTATCAGGATTAATTTTGTTAAATATGTATATTTTATAACTAATGTTATAGTTATTTGAGTATAACAATGCATTTCATAGAACACCACAGAATGGTAGGTGTGAGTGCATGACAAATAGAATGAAGGGTTGTCCAATAATGATTCTTTTGTAGATTATTAAAGTAATGATTACATCAGATTAATAGAAGAATTGTGTTGAGAGAAAATTCGGCAATTCCGTCGGAGGGCCCGTGGTATTTGGAGGGTTGCGGCAGTTCACCTCGGAGGATTGTCGGCGTATTTATATCAGAGAGGGTTGCCTAATTAAGCAAATATTTTGTTTGGAAAATAAATTTTCATCGTGCAAACCCAGGCATGTGTGGGGAGTCAATGAGGGACTGAGGCGTGGTTTGGGCATGTAGAAGGGCATTCAGTGGGATCGTACATTTGTAGATATGTTTGGTTTTCCGTACATGTGCACTTAGGTGGGGGGAGTAACCCATGTAGGAGATTATCTTTCTGCGGGCATTGCTCCTTGTCGTGGGATCCCCTATGGGAGTGTTGAGAAGATGGCGCTCATTAGAGGCGCTTTTGAGAAGAAGCGAGCATGGCTGATTATTTTTTGTAAAACATGCTTATGATTATTACAGTCAGAAACATATTATATTAAGAGTGATGTATTAACTCTTAAACTATGGTAATATAGTTTGATGTATTTTGTGAGTATGGATGTATGAACCGATAGCATGCATTTACTCTTATGGTCTCCATGATATGAGACACCAGTGTCCATAGGTTGACGGTGGTCAACGGGACCCCCGGGAAATGGGACGTCACAACTTGGTAGTAGGACCATAGATTTACACGAGTACCTAGGGCTTGAGGACTTAGACCCAGGCCATGGTCATAAGGTGTAAAACATCGCGGGCAGTATAGCTCGATGTTTGGATACTAGGATTATAGGCAATATCGATATAGAGAATTTAGAATTTATCGTTTCTAAGTTTGATGGGCACAGGGTTGAATCATCCATCATTTGTGCATTTGATGGTAAATGTGATGTGTGATTGGATTATGTGTTGTGCTTGTGTGCCTGGTGAATAGCATATAGGAAAGATGTGGAACACTAGGGTTGAGGAAATATAACCCCTAAGGTTTGAGAAAAAGCTTGTTTGAGGAATTTTGGACAGAGTGGTCAAGAAATAAACGAAAAAAAATTTCAGGACAGTAGCTCTAGTTTTTGACATGAACAGAGGTGTTTTGTGAAATTTTGGAAAATTATTCCAGTTTTTGCATAAGAAAAAGGGTTAAAATTTAACTCTTGAAATTTTTGAGTGGTATGGATAGCAGTTGTTTAGGCTACTGCATCTTAGGAGTAGCAGGAAGGCTACTGGAGGAATAAAAAAAAAAAAGTGTGTTGAGAAATTTTTTTTTTAAGAGGTTTTTCATAATAAACTAAAATAGGAAAAATATAAATAAATAAATTTATGAGTTCTACTTGGAAAATGAAAAAAAAAAAAAAAAAAAAAATATATATATATATATATATATATATATATATATATATATATATATATATATATATATATATATATATATATATATATAACATATATATATATATATATATATTTTTTTTTACTAGTCTTCAAATGATGGAACAGAAAGAAAAAAAAAACGTGTAGAGGAGAATTTGGATGAAACTCTGCGATTTCCATCTTTGGTCGCGTCTGATATGTTTGGCACTTCGTGACGAGTATCTTTGGCGCGCATGGCGGGCGCGACAAAGGCTGACGGGCGTGGCGGGGTCTTCGCGGGTTAGCCTTTGCGACCGCGACACCGCAATCTTTAGGCGCAGCTACGACATGGCCAGGCTGCTGGCGTGAAGCGAGTATTGCGGCGCCCGTGCCCCAGCCGCTGGGTGTCGTGATACAAAATTTTGTATCGTGGCGAAGGAAGCGACCTTTGTGTCGCGACTGACTGCGACCGCCGCAGCCCAGCGCCTGCTGTCTGACGTTGAGCGGCTGCGACACGTGTGTGGCGGATTTTAGTCACGATAGAATTTTGTATCGTGACACGGTAACAGCTGCAGTAGTGCGGCATAGTGCCCGACATGGCTGCGTCACGACCCGGTGCGCGTTGCGACCTTCTTGGGAGGGAGTCCACGATCTGAGCCTCGTGTATCATGACCTGAGCGCCCAGCCTTGTCTTTGAAGTAGTCTTGTATGCCCTTAGTCACTTAGGTGTGCTGCTATCTGACCAGCTTTGATTTGGCCAAGTCATTGTTTGATTATTTGTTGGATCACTGTTCATGGACACAGTTCACGGGGTTTTCAATAAAATAAAATAAAATAAAATAAAATGAAATAAAATTTTTGTTGCGTATGATTTAATGTATGGAATTATTGTCTTGCATTACCTATGAATGCATTGACGTAGTGTATGAAAAATTCTCGGTATGTGAATAGTGTCTCGGGGCTATAATTACACCCTTAGAGATACCTCATTAAAACTTAACTTGCCATTTGACATGTGTAGATGACTAGTCGCGGGAGAGGACGTAGAGGTCGTCCATGAGGTGCTAGCGAACACCACGATGTTTGACTTGATAGGCCTTTGTTGAAATTTTGTAAAAGTTGCAATTTCTTTGCCATTGCATGGTAGTGTAGCGAGGTAGCGAGGAAGTGCGAGTAACCTCCGAGGAGGTTGGGGCACATCATCCTGCGATATTCTGCGGGGAGGAGATCCGATGATGGTAGACCATTGGTTTATGTAGGTTGAGAAGATATTGGAGGCGATAGAGATTACCTCTGATACGACCAGGATAAGACTAGTTGCATTCCAACTAGAGGGGGAGGCCTAAGTGTGGTGGAACTCGGCGAAGACCTCTAGGGACGTAGAGCGATGACATGGCGAGTTACATGAAATTTGTTCGTGATGCAGAGATATTTTCCAACCCTTTGCTAGAGATGCGAAGGCTTAGGGTTCCTAGAATTGCGAAGTTTATGCCAGTAGAGTATGTGGCGGGTTCACGGAGTTAACTCGGCTGCTGATGATTATGTGGCCCACAGTTTGCGAGGTTAGGAGGTTTGAGAATGGATTGAGATTGTCTATTCGGGGTAGGATTGTAGGACTCCGCCTACAAGACATGGACTCCATGGTCGGGACTGCCCTGACCATAGAGAGAGAGATCGAGGATACTTGGAGCACTCGGGATGCGTGTGCTAGTGGCAAGAGGAAGGAGAGTTAGTCTTCTTCTAGTTCGGGGAAGAAGCCCAGGACTTCTAGTTCACATGGGTTCTAGGGTCGCGATCATTTGGGCGGGAATGAATGGGTTGTTAGTCGAAATTTGGGCGGATGGTGTCTTTGCATTGCCCGGCGGCAGAACATATGAGGAGAGGATTGTCACTTAGAGACGAGGGGATCTTAGGGTTTCGGGATAACCACGATCTGATCGGTTGGGGGCTGAGGGACGGATCTGATATGTTCCTCCGTCTCAGTGGGCTAAAGGAAGCGATTTCGGTCCAGTGGCGCGGCACCTTCTCGTGGGGCCATTCAAAGGGGCGGTATGGGGCGGCGAGAAGGAGCGAGGCCCGCGGGCGAGAGGCATCGAGGATCTGAGGGCGTGTCTACGCCATTGCCTGCCGGTTGAGCGATAGATCAGCCCGGTTATACGAGAATGCACGTTCTTGCTATCTCACCTATGGGTAAGAGTATTATTTGATTATGGTGCATCGCATTCATTTATCGTTGCATCGGTTGTGGTAGAGTTGGGCTTAGAGGTTGAGGCCTTGGAGGATCCCTTGTATGTGAGTTCTCCCCTAGGGATTAGGGCGAGGATAGGGATGATATCATGTAGTTCAGTTGAGTCTTGGGGTTCTGCCATAATGGACTGGGGGTGTGGACATGTCGAGAGTTCGACGTCATCCACGGGGGATGGATTGGTTGGCGAACTACGCAGGTCGTCATCGATTGGCCGAGTGGGAGAGTTCTGCTTTACCACGTGAACATCTTATCCATTGCCTCATAGGAGACAAACATGTCAATTTTATGAGTTTGATCAGGTGTGTGGAGATTGATGAGTTCAGCTGCAGTGCTACAGGAGACGAGGTGAGGCTAGACTGGACTACCTTGGGTAGTCACGCAGAAGTATGAGGATGTTTTCCGGATGGAGCTCTGGGTTGCCTCCACCGAGGAGGGTTGTGGGCTTATGCTCCAGGTTACATGAGTGCCGCGCAAAAACTCTCCCGTGTCCACTGGATCAGCCAGTTCAGTTCTTGGGAGCTCGAGGTCCATTTATGGGAGTTCTTCAGACTGAGGTTCGTTAGGCTAGGAGCACTTCACCGTGAGGCGCTCAGGTCTGTTTGCGAAGAAGAAAGGCCAGGGACCTTAGTTGTCGTTGACTGAAGACAGGTTGAGATAGGAGTTCGATGAGAATCGGGTACCCATTCTGCAGAGATCAGTGGCTTGTTGATCAGTTGAGAGGAGCGTAAGTCTGCCAAGACCAGACCGCCCGCGTGAGTTACCTGGGCGGGGTTGGGACATCTCATCCACTGACGGCAGTGATTCGGGACACGTTATGGGCACTTTGAATTTGTTGATGCCCTTTGGATTGTGATCGCCGGCGACATTCATGGACCTCATGCATAAGGTGTTCCAACCCTATTTGGATCAGTTGTCGTGGTCTTAGTGGATGACATTTTGATTTGCTCGGTCAGAGAGGCATGAGGATCACTTGAGGATTGTTTCAGTTCTTGAGACCATCGGTATGCAGCGAGGTCGGTAAGTGCGAGTTTGGCTTCAGGGGTGATATTTTTTGGACACGTAGTGTCAGGTTCATGAGTGTCGATGTAGACCACAGGAAGGTGGCGTGTGAGTTCAGGAAGTACGTCGGTCTTGAGATCGTAATTTCTTGGGATTAAGTGAAGTCTGGGAGATTTATTAAGGATTTCTCTAGATTGGTAGCACACATGTGAGATCGACGACGGGAAGGAGTCGAGTTGCGGTTCAGGATGGCCGATCTTGAAGGCATTCGGGAGTTGAGGAGCCACTCTGCCTATCTTGATAGTCCGGACGGACGGGGGAATTCTGATGTGGTGCTTGATGCCTCGAGGGGCGGACCAGAATGTGTTTTTGATGCGGTCAGGAGGTAGTAGCTTATGGTTTAGTTAGTTGAAGAGATCATGGTAGATTACCCCCTTTACACGACATATAGTTGGCGGCGTAGTCTTCACCTTGAAGTTTGGCGTACTCTCGCTATATGGCGAGCAATTCAGTGTACTCGGACCATAAAGTCAAAGTATATCTTCACGTAGGGACCTCGACATAAGGCGCGGATGGATGGAGTTCACCGGAGGGTGTGATTTACTTTGCATTACACGCCCATTTTCTTTCCGGGAGAAAGAAAGATGGTGAGTGCGCCGTCTGAGAGTCAGGAGACATTGACTAGTATAGCTGGGGTGTGGATCGCCAGAGGTGTGAGACGGTTTGGGCTACCATATCTGAGTGAAGACAGAGTCCCGTTTGAGTTCCCCAGTGTTGCATGTCTCTGTTGACGGTGATCGGAGTCCACCGGGATGGTTGAGTGGTGTCCCGTGGGGTGGAGTCTGATCGGTGGTAGGGTTTGACGAAGTCCACGAGGTGTAGTCTTTGTTATCAGAGGCGAGTGTGTAGTTCGGTTAATGGAGTTTGAGAGAAGTTATCAGAGTTTCATACTCTTGTTCTTTGACCATCCGGTGTGAGATGTGGGACCTTAGTGTTAATTTTCTTGGGCGGATGGAAGGAGCGTGTGAGGACACAATTATACGAATTATCTACGTGTGACCAGGATTAAGTTGGCACCGATAATGAGGCTCACTTCAGCCATCAAGAAGAAGTTGGACAGGAGTGGGTGAACACGTCAGTTGGATTTGAATGCACCCACGGACCATGAGGACATGATGCGGTATGGAGCGTGGTGGGCGACTCCTGAAGTCGGCACATTTTCTACGTGAGTGCGGATGACCTTCACATTGAGGTCTTGCCCAGTTGTATATTAAGTCGTCCATTTACAGGTACCGGTATCCATAGTGTCGGATGGGCGAGGTTTATGGTTCACTTTTGGAAGAGTTTCAATTTGTAAACTACGGTGACCATAGTGACTTTCACCGGACAAATGGTTGGTCGAGAGAGGACCTTCACGAGGTGTTAGAGGACATGCGAGCATCGTCTGGATCATAAAGGTAAATTTGGGAAGAGCCTTGCCCTTAGTGGAATTACTTCTGACAACGATTATCGGTAGTATCTGGTGCTTCCATGAGGCATTGTATGGGAGGCCCGTGCGAGATCAGAAATGTTGGGTGAGGTGGGAGAGGCTCCATCGCGGTCTGATCACGATTAGAGACACCTCAGGAAGGTAAACGATCTGACAACGTCTTCTCACGGATCAGGGCCGGCATAAGATCTATGTTGATGTATGATGTCGACCCTTAGAGTTTAAGGTTAGAGATCACGTCTTCTTGAAGGTGATGCCTAAGAGAGGAGTGGTTAGGTTGATGCTTGTGAAACAAGCCTTCTCCAGCTAGAAGTTCATTGGGCCCTTCGGATACTCGATTAGGGTAGGCACTATAGTGTCTTAGGTTGGCTTCTGTGACTTGTCATTAGGTGTCGTGAGGTATTTGTCTCCCGTCTTCCGGGAGATACACTCAGGATCCGACTCATGTAGTGGATTGGGGGAGAGATTAAGGTTGACACAAATGGGACCTTCGAGGAGGGGCCAGAGTTGGCGCATATGGATGGTCGGGATCGGGTTTTGCGGCCCAGGCCCGAGTGAAATTTAATAAAGGGGTGCTATGGCGGCGCAGTGGGTGGAGGTCGGCCGGCAGGCCTTGAGAGGACCACGATCACGGACCACTATCCACTTCTTGTTTAGGGATGAAGGTACGTGGTTTAGTCGTTTAAGACTTAAATGACTAGTTTACACTCATGGCATAGTGCACATTGCATATGCATGTGATTTGTTGTGATTGTACAAAATTTTGGGACGAAATTCTTTTAAGGGGAGAATGTAAAACTGAGAAAATTCTGTTCAGAAAGGGGTAAAATGGTAATTTTGATCAAAATGGAATTTTCTAGATCTCGGATGTGAAATAGACTTCATAGTTGAATCGTCTTGCAATGATGCTTCACCACGTCTAATTTCGTGAATTCAGACGGTCGAATTTCACGTCTTCGAGCCTTGGGTGTAAATTAACGTATAACGTGAACTTGTGAGAGGCATGTGATGTGACAAAGTCACCTACTATATGCAGCCATGTGACACATGTTGCATGATTAGTGAGATGATAGAGATAAATGGGCTTTGGGTCAAGTAAAGTGTGAAAAAGAGCCCTTAAAAGTCAAACTAAAGGACAAGGAGGGAATTAATTGAAAAGAAAATAATAAAGACAACTTCATCTTCTCCATTTTTTGGCTGGTAACGTGCAATGAAGGAGAAAAACTGGTTTTAGAGAGAGAAAGTCTAACCTCTCTCTAGATTTCCTTGCTTTCGGACCTTCGGTTCTCATCGGGCGAAAGCGAAATTGATACATCTTCTGAGGGCTACGGCGTGGACAGATTTGTGGAGTTTTAGAAACTCCGAGGGTAGAGGGTCTTCTCTACTTGAATTATTCTTTGAAATTTAAGAGCCATTTTAATGGATAGTTTGTTAAGGCTTGGATGGGTAGTGTTTTGGTCCCAAAGCTCTTTAGACCAGTGAAGAAAATCCACCCCAGTGTGGCCATGAGCAGTGTATGAGACCTAAGGTTCTTATTCCGCGTGATTTATGTGTTGCTCGGGTGATTCAAAATGAATTGCTTGAATTGGTTATTAATATGTGAGCTAATTTTAATTATTTTATTACTCTGAATTGAATAACATGATATTGTGAGTTAATTTTTGTTAGTATATGCATGTTTTATATATATTAACATGAATTGTTGGAAATAAGCATGTCGTTCCCGTATGCAAGGCACCACTAGAATGGTAGTGAGTGCATGACAATCGGAGGGTTGTCGAACGATGAATTCTTTTGTAAAATTATTAAAAGTAATAATTTTATCGGAAAGTGTCCAGAAGGAATTGTGTTGGGAAGATTGTCAATGATTCAGAAGTCGGAGGGGCCCGTAAGATTGTTCAGAAGAGTTACCAATAAGTTCATGGCGAGATTGTCCAACGTGTTATATCGGAGGGTTGCCCGCGGTCGGCTCAAATATTTTGTTGGAAATGGTTTTCATACGTGGCTTAGGCATGAAGTCGGTAGGGACTTAAGGCGTGGGTTTGTGCATGTAGACATTGAGTAGGATCATCACGTTTGCTTGAATGTGTTTGGTTCGCCATTACATGTGCATAGGTGAGAATATAACATGTAGGAGATTATCACTCTTGGGCATTGCTCGTACCATTCGTGGGATCCCCCTTTCGGATTACGAGGGAGTGTTCGGGAAGGCAGCTCATTAAGTAGCTTTGAGAAGAAATCCGACATGTGGCTTTGATTACATTTTTGTAAAACATGTATGAATTATTACAATTGAAACATGTTGTATTAAGAGTGATGTATTAGCTCTTGAACTATGGTAATATAGTTTGATGTATTTTTGTGAGTATGGATGTATGGGCCAATGTGGCCATTTCGCTCATATGTGAATTCATGATAGAACTGGCCGCGAGTGTGAGTTGTGATTGGTCGACGGGACTTAAGGAAATGGGCGTAACATTGATGCCTCTTTCTCTAGATATTTCTGCTCCCCTCTCATTATTGACTTGACACATGAAATTTGGAAAAATGAGCCATGTGTTTTAATCCCACAAATCAAGTGCCATGTGTCACATGGACACATGAACTAAGTGTCATTTGCTACACCACATGGATATCATGCCATGTGTCCATCTCCTAAGGTGCCATGTGGCATCCACATGATCATGCCATGTGGAACCATTCTATGTGTCACTCGACACCCGGTACCTCGAAAAACATGAAATTCCGATTGTCTCGGAATTCGACGAAATTCGACTGGGTAACTAGATTTCGCGAGACAAATTCAACGGTGAAGTCCGTTTCGTCATCCGAGATCTAGAAAAATTCTAGGTTTTCCACACCGCATTATTGCATGATTCTTAGTTTTGCCATTTTTAGAAAAATTGAATTTTTCCCAGGTTTTATAAAGACCCAACAAGTGATCATGACTGCCTTTATGGAAGAAATGAAGCAACAATCTCAATCCATCCTAGAGAACCTTAGAGAAAGGGGGCAACCAAGATATGAAGTTGCTTCTAAGCCTGAAAGACAATTTTCTAATAAACTTGGGGGGCAACATTTTGAGAACATACGAGAAGTTTATGAATTTCATCGCTCACCTATGAAGGTAGAGGTTAGATACCTTCCTCCCCATAGGAGAGAGGGTGGTACTCTGGAAAACTTAAGCGAGGGAAAAGGGCTAATCTGGCCAGGCCCACAGCCCTCGGATTTTTCTTTCAGATTAATCCATACGGCTATGAAGGGGTTTTCTTTCAATAGGGGCTTTGGGGAGGGGCATCATGCGGCCGCACAGAGTGCATGGCAATAGGGATGATAGGTTCAGAAGTTCACGAATAGGTTTAGAAAGTTCTTGACCTTTTGGGCGACCGGCTAGTCTGAATTTATAATGATCGGAGAGGCGGTCACGGGGTTATATGTGTCGAGCCTTAGGAAGGGTGGCCTCCGGGTTCACCTGAGCCTTATCCGTAAGCGTAGACAGGAGAACTACAAGGAGGTGCAAGATCCTTGATTTCTTCTTATTCTCTGGAGAAGATGACCAATCCACCCTGGAGCATGTTGCTAAATTCACTGTGTAATGTGGGGAGTTGACTAACTACGAGAATTTATATCATTTCAAGCTTAGACTATTTCCTAACTCTTTGACATGTGCAACATTCACTTAGTATACAACATTTCCAAGGAACTCCATTTTAAGTTAGTAGGAGATGGAAATGCAGTTCCACACTCAGTTTTTCAAGGCTGAACCTGAAATGTGAATTGCAGAATTGTCTAGAGTGACTCAAAGAAATGGGGAGACCGCTGATTTGTTCATCTCCCAGTTCAAGAAGATTAGAAACATATGCAAGATCCATCTTCTTGAGACAGAGTACGTGAAAATGGCCCAAAGAGGTTTGGACATTGAGTTGAGGAAAAGATTCCAAGGTATATAATTTAGAGATTTTTATGAACTTGCAACTAAGGTGACAGAATGTGAGGAGCTGCTCAAGGAAGAAAGTTACCAAAGGAAAAAGTCTATCAGAACCTATTGTCAAGAGGTGAACTAGGAGATAGTAGTGGCAAATCTATCTACTACAGGGACATTCACATGTCCTCTTTTGGTAGAAAAGACACCTGATTTGTGGAAGAAGACACAAATTGTTGGTACACAAGTCCAATATACTTTTGAGATAGCAAAATAGAGGAAATATTTGATTTCCTAGTAAAGGAAAAATTCATTACCTTCCCTAAAGACCATCGGATCCCCAACAAGGATGAATAAAGGGGAAAGACTTACTGTAAGTACCACAATTGATGGAACCACACTACTAATGCATGTTAGGGTTTTAGAAATGTCATACAGGACATGATCAACAAAGGGATACTCAAGTTCCGCGGTAAGGGAGTTGGCAATCGTGAGGATCTCCTTTCCCACACCCCGATGCCTTAATCAACACTGTCAGCTTCGACCTTAAAGCATTGATAGAATCTAAGAAGGCGGAAAAACTTGCTTCAAGAAAGGTATCGGTCCCTAAATATTGACTGGTTCATGTTGATAAGTTGAAAAAGGAGTAGGTTGTAGTTTGTACGGATCCTCCATTAGGAAGAAATTCAATGAAGGGGATACAACAGGAAACAGAGCAGCATAAACGATTCTCTAAGGAAATGAGACTTTCCCCAAAAGGCAAGATGAATTCCCCAGGAGATGGGTTCATTCCTCTAAGAGAAAAGGTTGCAAAAAGGGCCACATTTCCATGGGGTAGGCTCACTACTTCAAGGGAGAATGATGCAGGTTCATAGAATGTCCCTCAAGAAAGAGAGCTTTTTCCCTAAGGGGTAAGAGCCTTTTCACTTTTCTAAATGACAAAGCTGTAGGGAAAGTTACTGTTCCAAGGAAGAAGGCAAACAAACTTGTTTTTTCAAGGGAGAGAGCAGAGGGCAGATTTCCAAGATGTGGATATGGGGATAGAGTTTTTCCTCTAAGAAAAAGAAGGTTTCTACCAGAGGATAAGTTCACTCCAAAGGGTTGGTTCTTTTACTCAAGAGAGAAGATTGCAGACAACTTCACTTCTCTAAGGGAAAAGACATGGAAAAGGCATATTCCTCCAGTCATACGCATTTTTCCAGGAGATGGACCTAGTTCTCCAAGGTACATAATGATGTCTCCTAGGGACAAATTCACTTCTCTAAAAGATATGGTTGGAAACAAACCTATTTTTTCTAGGGAAAGGGTTACAGAGATGGAAAGGCCTATGAGGTGTATCATTCCTCCTAGGGTTTCTCCCGGTCAAAGGTGGCATGTGGTGCACAAAAATTTCCCAAAGATTGTCCAAGACTCAGAAAATGAGGATGTAGAGGCAAAGAGCAGCTAATAAAAGACAGTTCATTGGTGTACCTGTGGAAATCCAAAAGGAAGATGCCATGGAGTTAGAGAAAGTGAAGGAAGGAATAGTCCCTAGGTTGGAAAAAGCAAAGTTTACAGGAGGAAAGCTCTGCGGGGATATCGTCGATGGCCGGTGCGGGGATGAAGTAATGGACTCGGAGGCCTTGTTAATAGGTGAAATCCCTATTTCTTTAAATTGGTCAATTGTTTCTTTAACGTGCCGACTATCTTAAAAGCGAGAGAGGACCTAGTGGAGGTAGAAGGAGCTGTATGATGGGAAGATAAAGGTCATGTTGGGGTCACCATAGAATCCTTTAAAGAATGCAGATCCCATAAAGCGATATGTAAGAAACCCTCTGTGGAAATGACGAGGCACATAAAGCCTTTGTACATAAGAGCCCATCTTAACGGCATACCGGTATCCAGGGTATTGATAGATAATGGATTAGCAGTAAATGTAATGTCATTGAGGATGCTGAGAGCTCTGGGAAGGAGCATTAGCGATTTAATAGAAATAGAGGTGACTGTGTCTGCCTTTACTGGAGAAGTATCCAAGACCATGGGAATACTACCTATAGATATCATCACTGGCAACAAAACTGCCTTATCTGCCTTTTTTTGTGATAGACTCTACTGAAAATTACAACATTTTGTTAAGGAATGATTAGATTCATGTCAACTGGTGTGTGTTGTCCTTTCTTCACTAGTTCTTATTGTTTTGGAAGGGCAATGCAGTGGAAGTGGTGAGGGCAGATAAGCAGCCCTTCATGGTAGCTACAGGCACTATGCAAGCCAAGTATTATGATCAGGATTTCGGTCCGATCAAGTTTACTAGCAGAAGGAAAGATGGTGTACCAAGGAAAGCATACATGGACTCAAAGGGCTTTGTGGAAATACAAAAAGAAGAGGCCAAACTCCTAAAGGAGACTACAATCGTGCCTTACAGGCCGATAAGTAGTTCACTCATCAAGGAGATAGATGATGACTAATTACTCTCAAGGGGAAAATATTGTGAAATATATTATAGAATGCAAACTTTAAATGAAAGAGAATATAATGTTCTTCTTTTGTATATAGCAAAGGAAAAGGAATAACTGAGGAATAAGAGAGAGAGAGAAAATGATAAGAGAACTTCTTCTCTTACTGAATGTGATTTCATATAAGGGATACAAAGCCTTTTATAGGCTGTTCATGTAACCCTTCATTACTCTTCTTAAAGGAGAGTAATGAGGGTTAATTACAAATTCCATTATAAGTAATACGAATGTGGTCATTTATCAAATGAAGAAAACCCTTCATAATACTCTCCCTTGAATGACTACCACAAGAATATGCCTCATTAAAACCTTGCTAGTAAAACCCAATGGGACAAAACCTAGCGAAGTAAAAAGAGTACAATATTGTTATAATGTTACTGGTTGCTCTTGGTTTGTTAGGATTGCCTCATTAAAAACCTTACCAATGAAAACCAGTGGGACAAAACCTGGACGAAGGGAAAAAGAGTACAGTACACTAACATCATGTCATAAGCATACTCCACCTCATGTTGATGTCCTTCAGTTGGCGCATTCCAATCTTATGTATTAGCTTCTTGAATGTCGAGGTTAGCAATGACTTCGTGAATAAGTTTGCTAGATTATCACTTAAGTGTATTTGTTGAACATTAATTTCACCACTCTTATGGAGTTCGTGTGTATAAAAGAATGTTGGAGATATGGATTGTCATAGTCTTAGCTAAAAAAAATCATCATGTATTTCTGCTTAAAAAAACTAAATGTCACAAAGGATGGCGCAACATTAGGTGGACCAAAACTGCATGTGGGACATACCATATTTGGTCAAAATGAATTTTCAAGATAATATTGACCAAATTCAGGGAAAATACATTTGCCAATATATATGGAAGATTTAAATAAGCATAACGTGGAATTAAAATCTTATAGATTTGACCATATTGGATGAGATTCTTATGGGAGGCATTTATTACATTATGATATTTACGGAATAAAATAAGGATCTCATAATTGGGATATTGAGACTGATTTGGAAAATTATAGCAGGTAAAATAACCTTCTATAAACACTGATTGGAGATAAAATTAGAATATTCAAAATCATGAAGCACCAAAATAAATATGGGATCAGAATTGTTTCAAGGTTTCCCTCCGGACCACACAAGAGTTGGGTTGAAGATTCAAAGGTTGAGGAGTTTCCATGGCATTGAGTGTTATTCTTATGTATACTTGAGTGTATGGGTTGAATTTGGGCATGTGGGTGTCTAGATGGTGTGTTTGGGGGAATGAGGGGATCTCATTCTATGTTTCACTATAAGAAAATCATGCCAAAGAGGGCATTGGAGAAAGGGGAAGGCTTGTCTCATGTAATACCAAAGTAACCTAATTGATATATAGAGGAATCCTTTGGTTCTGGGCACAACCCCGCGGATGTAGGCAATTTCCGAACCGTGTAACCAATCTCTAGTTTCTTTCCTGTATGTGTGAGTTTATGCATGTGATTTCATCTCTTCTAATTACATTACTTTAGCAGATCTATCACAAATTGATGCAGCATGTTGCATAACATAGTAGAATTGGCTGCAGCACTTACGATAGTGTCATTTGGTGCAACATCCTATGAATCATTGTCATAACAATCAGTCCTTATTTTTAAAAGAACTTTGGTGAAATGTGTTTAGTTCTATCTCCTTTGTATATGCACTATTTAATGCAATACATCGACGGTATCAAATAATGTTATCGGGATGTCTTTGATAAAGGAGAGTCCACATGATTCTTAGATATGTTGAATCATCAATCTTAGCCATATACATTCACGACTTGCTTAATGAATTACTATAATTTTTTAATGATTCGATGATATGGCTACCATTGTATGCTTAAAGGATCTGAAACCAAGTGGTTACATTCTGATTAAACCATAGCCTATTTGTGATCTAGCTTTACTGGATCTAAAGTATCTGCATCTGACATATCAATTAATTGTTAACTGATTCCTTTAAGTAAAATAGACTCATATCAGTTGTTCCTTGGAAGTATCGTAATATGTGCTCAATACCATTCCAATGTCTTAGGATTGGAGCGGAACTGTACTTGGCTAATAAATTGAAAAGCAATATCTAGGCAAGTAAAATTAGCAAGATACATAAGTGCACCAATGGCATTAAGATATGGTACTTGAGGACCAAGTAATTCTTTACCCTTTTCACAATGACGAAATAGGTCTTTTTTCTCGTCAAGTGAGCAGACAAATCGATGAAGAGCTTAAAGTGTGCTTTATCCATATAAAATCCTCTAGAATTTTTCTTAGTATATGCTGATTGGTGAACCAACACTCCTAATATGGAAATGCTCAATCTGAGGCCAAGACAAAAATTTTTTCAGTCACTCATCAAAATTCCTTTTCCAAATTATTTATGTTCTTGTGAGCTCTTGAGTCAACCAGATTTAAATCATCAACATACACAACAATAATTGCAAAGTCAATTTCTGATTTCTTGATAAAGATGCATGGGCATATAGGGTTGTTTATATACCCTTATTTCAGTAAATACTCGCTAAAATTCCTTTTGTGCGTCAGGATTGCTTGATCAATATAAAGATCGTTGTAATTTAAGTTAGTATACATACAAGACTTTATTGTTAACACTTCGATAATTTAAATCCCTTTAGGACTTTCATATATATATATATATATATATATATATATATATATATATATACTCTGCTATATGTCATTATCTGTGGATCGATAGATGGCGAGTGATGACATCCATGGCGCATATCTAGTCGCTATTTGCCAAACTAACAAAGCGAAAGTGATTGTCCTATGAAAGAGAATATGTTTCCTGCGTAATCATCTATCAAGTCTCTCTAATCCATATAAAGATGGTTGTAATTTGATTGAGCACATGCTCTGATACTTTGTGTTATTTGCTTTAGTAATTCTAAATCCTTCGAGGACTTTCAGAACATATATATATATCATTATCTATGAATCCAATAGATAGCGGTGATGACATCTATGAAGCATATCTAGTCATGAGAAATTGCGAAACTTATTAAAGCGAAAGTGATTACCGTCCGTAGAAAAGAATATGTTTCCTAGTAGTCAATATTAGGTCTCTGCAAGAAACCTTGTGCTACTAATCACGTTTTATATCTTATGATCTCATTATTTTCATTGCGTTTTCGTACAAATACTCATTTGTACCCAACAGGCTTTACATCTTTATGTGTTTGGACTACAGGTCCAAAAATTTCACATCTCATTAACAAGTTTAATTTTGCCTGCATAGCTTCTTTCCATTTTGGTAAATCATTAATATGTCGACATTCTTAAACATTTTATGGTTCAGGATCTTCATTATTTCTTATGATGTCTAAGGCCACTTGGAAAGAAAAAATACTATTGATAAAAATATCATTTCAATCTCATTTATATCCCTTGTGCACCTGACTGTTTAGAGATCTCATAATTTTAAATTACTGTGCCTCTTTAGGGGCTATTTCTTTATTTCGAACCTCTTCGGGGGTCTTTTGTTCACTATATGCCTCTACAAGGACTTCTTGTTCACCATATGCCTCTAATGGGGCCTTTTGTTTATCATATGTCTCTGCTGGGGCCTTTCATTTATCATATGTCTCTACTGGGGCTTTCATTTACCATATGCCTCTATTAAGGCCTTTTGTTTACCATATGCCTCTACTAGAACCTTTTGTTTTATATTTGCCTCTTCAAGGGTACCGATTTTTCTTTGTGTTCTCATCTTCCAAGGAGTTAAGTCTTTTGAGTCAATAGGTCTTTCATGCTTCAGGCGTATTTGAGACTCATTTGCTAATTATCCTTCGGGGATGTCAATCTATGTTGGAGTATTTGCAACCGGGATATGTGACTTTGTCCTTTCTTTGTATCAATAAATGCATCTATTAATTGATTTGCAAGATTTTGCAAATGAATTATCCTTTGAATTTCTAGTTCACATTGATTTGTACGATGATCAAAATGAGACATTGTAGATGCATTCCAAGTAATTTCTCGGCGTTCTTCTGTAACCAACTTTTCTCCCCTTAATGGTGGAAATACACTCTCATTAAAATGACAATCCACAAAGCAGGTTATAAAAACATTTCCTGTTAAGGGTTCGAGATATCTTCTGATAGACGGAGAATCAAAACCTACATAAATCCCAAGTTTTCGTTGGGGACCCATTTTAGTGTGTTGTGTAGGTGTAATTGGTACATAAACTATACAACCAAAGATTCGTAAATGAGAATATTTGGTTATTTGCCTAGTGCAAGTTGTGAAGGGGAGTATTCGTAATAAGTTTTTGGTCGAATATGAATCAAGCTTGCAGCATGCATAATAGCATGTCCCTAAGCAGAAGTCAACAATTTGGTTTTCATTAGTAGTGGTCGAGCTATTAATTGAAGACCTTTGATGAGGGACTCTTCTAAACCGTTTTGGGTGTGAATATAGACAACGGGATCTTTCTTGTTTATTCATTGACATGTAATAGTCTTTAAGGGAGGAAAACTCACAGGCGTTCATCCAGAATGCAGTTGTGACACCTTGACCGGGGGTCCGTTGTGGCAAGTCGACCGTGAGAATACGTGTAGCCATTGGAGTGTCTCAATGCGAAAAATGAGAGTGTCTCTCTGAGACTGAACATGAGTAAAAATGCACAGTCGGGCCCATTACATCCATCTCATCAAGAGTATAATCAACTATATTACAATAGTTTCAAAGTTAATTTCACTCTTATACAAACATGTATTAAGAATGTTTCCTTTGTGTTTTACAAAAATATATAATCAAAGCCACATATTAAACTTTCTTCTCAGTGACCTCTAGTGGCGTAGTCTTCTGACTCTCCTGTACCTAGAGAATCCTGATGGGGTAAGCAAAAACTTAGTAGTGATAATCTCCTACATAGGTTACTCCCACCTAGATTAGCTCATGCAATGGCACCAAACATTAGTAAAACATCTGATCCACTGCTCGAATGTACACATGTTATGGATGGAATGTGACTCGCCCGTCCGTCTGAGGCCCTCGCTGACTCCCTCACGCATGCCTAGCGAGTGTTGAGAATACCTTTGTTTTCAAAACAAAAGGTTTTTGTTCCACGAAAACATAATACCAATTTTAAGATAAATTCTATTGAGTGACCCTCAGGGTGAATTTGCTAGATAACTCTCCCAGAAAACGGTCATGGGTCATCCTCAAGAGATGAAGCTATTAAACAAACTCTCAGGCAATTCTTGGAAAATCTTCCCATGAAATTCCTTTGACAACCATGTTTTCATGTCATGTACTGCCCTACTTTGTTCGAGGTTACTGATGCATATGAGAAATCTGATATAATTTCCTGATAATTCGTGTTATTATATCGGCGTGCGTATATTAACGAAATTATATATGGCAATGTTGTGGAGTCCTTAACATACTTGTAGTAACTCACATATTCATAAACAAATCGGCTTGATCCATCTTGCAGAGCCTTGAGGCATCACGCCCGACAACCTGACATGTTATTAATCATGCATGATAAACATCAACATGAAACAACACATGCAGTCCACAGCGTTCGGTTCAGATTTATCGCTCCCTCTAGGGTTTCCTCACTCAATCCCAATTTTGGAGGCGGAAGAAACGACCATTTAGGCTCGAACATCTAACCAAATTAAAATGGCTCTTGGCAGAATTAATCAAGTAGGAAAACCCCTCTGTAGCATACTAAAAATACAATTTTATAAAAATTTTATTACATATTAGGGTATAAATGAAATTAGGCCAACGGGTTTTTAGGAAAAGCCCCGAGTAAATTGTTAAATTGATAAATGTGAAATGAATATGAGCATATGATTAGAGTATTATATCTTAAAATGAAATTGATTGAACCAGGAAATAAGCCAATTGAAAATGGCAAATTTGGAAATGTGTAAATGAAGACCCTAAGGGTTTTAATGAGAATGAGGCTTAAATGCCAAATGAAAGTGAAATAAAAAAGAGTTAAAATGCCAAAGTAAAAATGGGGTTTAATGATGTACGAACATGGCCTTATAATTAGATAAGTGGTATTAGACCACATTGGTCTTAGAAACCTCTCATTTTTATTGCAAAAGCGTTTTGGGACAATGAAATGAGAAGGCTAGGGTTTTGGAGATTGGGTGTAGATCCCTCCATGTTTATGCAAATTCTTACAAGGGAGGAAGGAAGAAGGAAAGTTGCAGGGCTTAGTGCAGAAGTGATTTGGTAAGAGCAAAAACCTAGGAATTTCTTTAATGATGTTTGGGTTAGAAAAACTCTAATCCATCCACTGGGTTTTGCTCATGGTTGGTTTAGGATATTAAATTCCTTTAGGAGAGTTTCCATAATTTGTTTTGAGTTTTGAGTGATTTTTGGAAAGTATGAAATGGCGGAGGAGAAAAGCTTGGGCAAAAATTGGGCCTTCGTGCGGCGAAGAACCTTCTGCGTGAAGTCTCAGGACGAAATAGCGACCACGGGTTATTTGTGGCGTGGTTGTGCTATATCGCTGCGAAACGCCCCTTGTGGCGAACCTTTAATTCAAAGAGGCAAATTTTAAGTTTGTTTAGGGCACCTGTTCGTTGGCCAGATGGTTTGTGGACCTTAATAAATGATAAATGGGGGTTCAAATAAAAATAAAACTAAGTGAAAAATGTACCGTACCTTGCCGCCTTGACGATATTCGTTTAGTACGATTAATTGTTCAACCACTAAGAGTGGAGAATTTGTATTTGAGTAGGTGCGAGTGAAGACAACAACCTGACGTAGGATTGGTATCGAAAGAGATAAGGGATCAATAAATTGGTTTGTTCTACCTTCTCCTATTGTCATTCAAGATTTGAAATGTTTGTTCTTTGTTCTCTGTTCTCTGTCTGTTTTATTCTGGGTGACTCAATTCCCATTTCAAGTTCTATTAGGCTTGAAATATGCATATTAGTTTGAATTAGTATTGAAATGTTTGTCGAATATTTGCATATGCACATGTATTTATTATAAATTAGATTCTTGCATATGAGTAAATTGATTTGAAATGCATTATTGAATAACCAACATGAAGGATTCACCGACTAAATTCGTCATGGAAAGTATAGTATTTGTTAAATGTGAAATCACATTACTCTTAAATGCGAATATGGTAGAGGATTACCGCAGATATAACAGTGGATATTGGAAACTTCTATAGTCATATGTGAGATTGTAATATTGAATGTGAAATCACATTGCTATCGAATGACAAACAGGATAGGATTCACCAATTGAATATGTCGTGAATGTTGTTTGCCGTCTATTTAAATTGTGCTGAAATTATTCTAAGCGTAAGACTAATGTCGTCGAGCATTATATTACGTGGGAGTCCTGAGTCATTTCCACAGTGGTTTCCATGGTGATCATGGGATTGCTATCAGTAGATATGCGCGTTAAAGTAAAATCTGGGAGTTGAATTTGATTGATTGGGTAATCTATTAGCAAATTATTTTAAAACAAGAAGGGCGAATAATGGATCCTTAGGTTTTACCTTCTTGACTCATTAACACCCACCTCTTACTTGTAATATAAATACAGGAGCCATTGATGAATGGTCTTCGATGGAAGATATAACATTAAAATCTTTTATAAGACAAAGAACGATTAAACGATAATAAACACTTGTTCAGACGATTTGCTTGGACTCTTGATGCATTTCTGAATCCAAACGCCTGATGTGTCTTAGGAGTCTCGTTACCGTTGTCAAGAAGATGCCAAACTAAAGGTTTTATAAGAGTTTTGAGTGTTTAGTATCGTACAATCAAGTGAAGCACAAAGGGGATTGAGGGCATTTACCTTGGAAGGGGTGAGGTTCCCTTTGTTAGAACCCTATCATGAGGTTTAGAACTCCATTAAAACTGAGAGTCGATTCATGATTACTAGAACACTAATCGTAAATGAGACTTGAGAAATAACACTTCAATTGCAAGGTTGGGATATCAAAAACACAGAATCTCTTAAAGAATACCAAGTTATAGAAACCAAATGAAGATTACAAGTGATTAAAAATTCAGAATTAGAAGAAAACTAAGTACTTTACTCTATGAACCTAGAAAATTGCAGAGAAAACACCCCGAAAGTTCAAGACGAGCCTAGAATCCGATCCAAGTTAGCACCTTTCGAGTGAGCTACATCTGATCTAATGAGTGATCTCAGTAATTGGTCAAAAGACGAGCGTGCCACTTTGCAAGATTGAAATTACGCTCAAGTCCGTAGGGTGCATGTTGGTCTGGAAATGCGGTAAGTGTGGTGCCGTCTTAAGTGCAAGTACTCCAGCAGCAGGGTGCGATACCACCTATGTTGGTACAGTACCCTTTGCCTCATAAGCTGCTCCCTTCACTATGGCACTACGGGGCCTCTCGACATCGGCTGTAATGAAACCATGAGTGATCTACATTTGTTCTGCGGAACCGAAGCCACTACGAAAATGTGCAGGACTCGAAAAAGCACGCTTTTACATGCATAAAGCATTACGAGCGATTAAGCGCTACCTATTCTACCTGAAATGAGAGAGTAAAACATGGCTGGAGGAGCTTAAAACCCTATATAAATGTCGCACTTTTATGTATCCAACATTGACTGTATAGTCATATGTGCAATCAAACCGAAAAGCAAAAATGATTTGAAAAGTGTATTTGTATAAGTATCTATTACATTACACATAGACATTGTATAAAGGCATTATTTTGATAAACGCATGATTTGTATTGAACTGAAATAGTAATAGAGAACTGTATAGAACCACTAAGCATGAAAATCCTTATCGTATTGTTTTAATCAATGCACGAATTGCAGTGATGAAGCGTGGAATGAGCGGACCAGATCGAGGAGCTCATAGTCATCCAGAAAGTTTACGGAGTATGCTCCGACATATGCATTCACTCCATTTCTTTTGAACATTGATATTTTGTAATAACAATTTGAACTCTGAAACATCCATTTTGTAAACTATTTTGAAGAGGCTTGGACGCCTTCATTATAAATGTATTTTGTTAAATGTTATGGGTCTATTGAATTTGTAAATGTTTATGGGTTTGCCCTAAATTGAAACCACTTATGTGGTTAAACAAAATGTTTATATGAATAAATGGTTGATTGATGACCCCGGTCGAGGCGTCCAGTTCGATTTGGATCGCTGTCCAGGTGAGCCAAGGGCTGGGGGTGGCCCAGCCTCCGAGAAGTTAGCATCGAAACTCCACGATCTGGATGCCAGCGTAGCTCTTGCGGTGGGGATCGAAACTTTGTACTCTTGTCAAGTCGGAGATTTGTGGATGGAAGTCAGATTTTAAGAGAAGGTGAGAGGCTCTCTCTTTAAAAGCTCTTCCTTCTCTCTATTTTTTCTCTTTTCTCTTTTTTAAAAGCTCCCAGATTGGTTGGGAAGATGGGGTCGGAAAGCTTGGTGTCTCTGTACTTGAAGTCTTGACTCCCATTGTCCTTAGATTCTCTTATCATCAAAATCCTATAGGATTTTCACTGATCGCGTATTTGCCACATGTATATATAAGTGGGTCTGACCAGGCTCGTGTTTGACTCATTTTGCACATGACCATTAGCATATCTCGTACTCGATGTGTAGTGTCACACCACTCGGTGCTAAGCGTGAAATTCGTTGTCTCGGGTCGTGTCGATGTGGTAGCTAGATTTCGTGAGGCGATTCCAACGGTGAAGTTTGTTTCACTTGGTAAGTCTAGAAAAATTCCAGTTTGGCTAAGATTACCATTTATCTATTTCGAGGAAAATTATAATTTTCATAGGTTTCATTGATAGTCTCAATTAGATCATTAGGAAACTAGGCTCGTAATTTGATCATTTGTGCGAGTCCTAGCAAAGAGCACAAATTTAAATGGAAGAGACAAACATGTGACCACTTTGTGAGAGGCATGTAGAACATAAAGTAATGGAAAGGTCCACATGGTGGATGAATAGGTCACATATGCCCCCATGTATTCTTTTTAAGAAGATTGGTGACTTAAATGTGACTTTGCTAAAGAATGATCTGACTATCAATTTACCTTGTAAGCAAGCAGCACATGGGTATTCAATACATGACAGTGGATCTTACAGTTCTTCGTGGAATTTCCATGTGTGTTTTATGATTCTTCGCATCATTGAGGACCTAGGGTGACTGACTGTCATGACAAAGAATAAAAGTCTTTGGGTGGCTGAGCTTTCTAGTTCATATGACATATGACTCTATAGACTACATATTTGTATGATATAACCTAGAGAGGAGAATGTTGAGAGTTTTCCATTATAATTTTCTTGCCATAAACTAATAGAGTAATGTAAAGACATTCTATATTGCCTTCATTCATAGTTTCAATTTGATATCCATTTATGCGGATATCTTTAAAAATTGAACAAATTCCTTGTGGTTGCTAGAATATAATGCATCATTGATATGGAACTAGTTCCATTTGAAGTAACGTATGTTTGCTTTTCGAGCCTTCAATTAAGTTTGCAGTACCATATATGGTACTTATATTGGCATTTATTAATGTCAAATCTAAAATGTATCTTTTATCTCGAAGAATTGTGTGTGTGGTTGCACAGTCAATAAGACATACATCACCCTCATTCATTTTGAGATCAATAACACATGGATTTCAAATAAAACGAATAAAAACTATATATAATATAAATAACAATGTAATGGATGTAATAACAAAATGATATATATTTTTTCTTTAAATTTGATTTAAGAAACATCATTTAGTAGCAGTATTTTCATCATTTATCAAATATTCCATTTTCCTACTAGAACCTTCAAAGAAATTAGTATCATAGTAAGTTAAGTCTAGTCTATTTCTATCAGTAAAGTTCATTTTTATATCTTTTCCTTTTTGTTTAATTGATGCTTGGTAGAGGTCGGCCAAATGTTTGTGTGTACGACAAGTACACGACTAATGTCCTTTCATACCACATCTATGACAATTATTCTCATGGGCCTTGGAAGGTTCATTTTGTATATACTTCAAATTTTCTTGTTTCACCTCGCTATTATTCCACTTTCTGGTGGTTCCATGAGGTTTTTCTTTTCTAGGAATTTGAATTATCACTACCATGAGTTCCATGATATTAAAATTTTCTTCCACAACCATGTCCTCGTCCACGTCAACAGGTTTGGGACGATATCACATTCACCTTAGGGAATGGTTCAGATCTAGTTGGACCGGAATGGCAATTTCTCATCAAGAGTTCATTATTTTGCTCAGCAACAAGAAGATATGATATCAATTCAAGGTATTTTTTAAATCTATACTCTCGATACTATTAATGTAGGAGCACATTCGAGAGGCATGAAGAAATGTGATGAAACGTTTTTCTAGCATGTCTTATTTTGTGACTTTTCTCTCCACATAGCTTCAATTGGGAGGCGATTTTTAAATAATGCGAGGTTATATTCATGACTATTTTAAAATGTGTAACCTCGGGTGCATCTGGTCATACATCAGCTTGTAGGAGAATCACAGTTTTACGTAGTCATATCTCCTCTTCCAACTCAATTCACAGCAAATTGAGGGTCCTTTATATAAGGTATTTACTTTTTAAATCCTCATGGAGGTGGTGCCGAAGGAAAATCAACGCTTGTGTGCAATCTCTGAGGATGTTTGATTTCACTTCTTTGATGCGACTCGTTATTGCATCAAAAATGTATCTTGAATCAGGGTCGAATCGATAATTCTTTTCAATAATGTCAAGTGCCACAAACTCAATTTTTGTGAGATTTGACATTGTCAACAAACTTTTGATAATAATGTATTAAGATCAGTTTTGACAAATAGCAATATAGATTTTGGTTTACAATCAAAACCAAATATAATTATAGATATGCAAAATCAAAATAAATTCAAGTTAGGGTGAGGAGATTACTATGAGAGTAAGCTCGTGTTGATAACGTGTAGTGAAATATATTATAAAATGAAAACTTTAAATGAAAGAGAATATAATGTTAAATATAGTAAAGGAAAAAAACAACTAGGAATAAGAAAGAGAAAGAGAGAATGATAAAGGGGCTTTCTTCTCTTACTGAATATGATTTTATATAAGGGATACGAACCCTTTTTATATGTTGTTCATGTCCTTCATTACTCCTTAAGAAGAGTAATGAGGTTAATCTAAATTCCATTACAAGTATCTGAATGTGGTCATTCATCAAATGAAAGGCTTACTTCCATTTATAACATTTCATTATTTATTGCTGAATTTTTTTAAATTTTTGGCTAAAAAGAAAAAGCTAAATACTTAGCTTTTTTCTTTATGTTTTTTGTATTAAAAAAAAATTGCATATATTCAAACTTTTAAAACAAGAGTATGAGAAATCCAAATGAAACTCTCATTATTAGTTCTCATGCTAATTAAATAAAAACATGTGTATTTTAAAATTTTTTGTTTAAATTTTTATTTTCTCAAAATTTAGATAAAAATTAAAAGATCAATTTTTTTTATTGGTAAATAGGATAGTTGTTTTTATTCAAAAATTAATTTTCTTAAATTTTGGATATGATGTTAACTTTTCATATATTGTATATAAATTTAATGTGTATAATGATGTTACTTTTTTTCTCAACGTTTTTTTAAATTAAAAAATTATTTATCATAATTATTTTTATTTTTAGAAATATGATAAAAGTTATATAAACATTACATAAATATTTTATTTTATCAATATAAATTATAATCATACAAATAAATATTAAATTAAACTATTTTTTTATTACACCAAGATGTTAAGTTGGTGATTTTCAACCAATAAAAACAAATATAACTTAATATTTAATAGAAATAAAGTAGAAAAACCAAATAACCAAATACTTAATATTATTAAGCATTATTCAAAACAAAAGGCATATATACAATGTTAAAAGTAAAAACAAACGCCCCTTACTCTCAATCAAAGGTAGGTTGTTCTTGTGAATTGTCATTAAAGCTGAAAGGTTTTGTTGGTTTTTGTTATAACTTAAATGAGGCTCTTAAATGTTACGTGAAGATTAGTATTTATTGTTTAAGTTGAGCAGTCTAAATTTATATATTTTAAAAGTAAGGCAGTTGGAATTTTCCTTTTACATTTGAATGAAATTACCTTTAAAATTTCCTTTGCGTTTTAGATAGCTTTTACTTTTTGAAACGATTTTTTTTTTTTTTCAAAACGTTTGCTTTTATGGAATTAATTTCTTTAGAATTCCATTTTATGAGGATTTTTCTTATAACTTCTGTTAGCCTGAAACAATCGGAAGCCATTCCAAGTCTTCCATTTAGTTGAGGTCCTATTTAAAGAGAATTTTGGCTTTCTTGGACTACAAAAAAAATAAAAAATTATTTCGTCAGTTTGAGTAAGATTTCGTCGTAATAATGATATGGACATTATTCAGTTCATCAAGATGACTATCAAGGTGTTGTTTTTAAGTTTGAAGACGTTGTATCATGGGAAGCCAAAAATTCTGAGTCGGAGAAAGAAGAATTTCTTTACGAGGAGGTATTGGGCACAAGACTTGGTCTACTTCCATCCTTACTTCGGATTTAGTTTCTTTCTCTTCTCCTTCATTTAATATTTTATTGCACTGTATTTATCATATTGTAATATTCTTAAAGCAAATTGTATAAGGGGAAGGATAAAGTTGATTTGGAAAAAAAATCGGTTGTTGAGAAGAAGATCTAGTGAATTCTCTTGAAGGTAGAAAAAAAAGGGACCAAAAAGGAAGAAGTTGAAAAAAAAATTTCTTTTAATTTTCTTTTTTTTTTTTTTTGGTGAAAATAAGCCTTTGTTTTAAAAGGTAACCTACCTTTCAAAAGAAAAAAAAAAAAAAATTTAACAATCTTTGGGGAAAAAATTGTTTGTTCAGCAAAAAAAAAACTTTTTTCATAAAAAAGGGAAGAGGACTTTTTGGCTTTGGATATGCGCTTTAAAAGATCAAAACATTTTTTTGGAAAAAAAAAAAAAGACTTTGGATAAAAGGGGGTTTTTTTTAAGGAAAACAAAGGTTTTCTTAGGGGGAAAAAAGGAAAACAAAAGGTTTTCTTAAGGAAAAGGAAAAAATATTTTTTTTTGGAAAAAAAAAATTTCGTTTATGAAGAAAATCTTAGTACAAAAGTACAATCAAGGGTATTGAACCCATGATTTAACATACAAGAGGGAAATGCTCTACCATTATGCTACATGCTTAATTATGGTTTTCCTTACAAGGAATTCATGATAAGAAGGTAAGACTACTAGGCTAAACTCTATACTCATTTTGAGTTTGGGTTGATTCCTTTGTGGTCTTAAGAAATTGGAAATTACGATACATAAAAGTTATGTCTAAAGAGTTTGGATCTTAAGTGGGACCATTTATGACCTCTCCAATCTTTCTTGGGAACCTAATATTCTATTTAAGGAGATTGGTTCCTAGCTTGAATTTTTATCACCGTTAATTAACTCTGTGAATACTTTGTTTCACGTTATTTCCAGTATTAAGTGGTTTGGAAAATAGAAAATTGACACATTTTCTACAATTGTGCATAAAAATGGACTCGGATTCCAATAATACGGTTCCACCCGCATACCGCGGTGGTGACCCTATTGTGGCACAGTGCGGTGATGCTTCTTGTTGTCTTTTATCTACATCTCATATGGAGAAAAAGCGGGAGAAGTTCAGCCCAATGATTAAGCTTACAAAAAATGTGTGATAGAAGATGTTATTCTACTTCGACCAGGATCTTGCCGATTCTTGGTAGAAAAGCTCTAGCTCAAAGAAGATGAGTGTGATATCGAGTCATCGGTGTTGTGTGGATGTGACATTCTGGAAAGCTTTTATGCGGGGAATACGTCATGAATACTTTGACCGATTGTCTTTACTCTGATGTGTATTCAAATAAAAAAATAGTTAAGGAGTTATAGGAATCACTAGACCATAAATATAAAATTGAGGATGCTAGGGCCAAGAAGTTTGTCGTGGGTCGTTTCCTCGATTACAAAATGGTAGATTCAGGCGTGATCCGGTCTGATCAAGAGAACTTAGTAATCCTCCATGAAATACATGCTAAGGGAATGATGTTGAGTAAAACCTTTCAAGTTACAGTTATTATTAAGAAGTTACCTCATGCCTAGAAAGACTTCAAGAATTACCTCAAGCACAAGAGAAATGAAATGAACATCGAAGATTTGATTATTAGACTTCGCATCGAAGAGGACAATAGAGGATTTGAGAAGAAAAGGGCATACAATCCCAGCAAGGCCAAGACTAACTTTGTGAAACATGGTCAAGGTTCCAAGTTCAAGAAAGCCAACAACAAAGGGAAGGGCACTAGTTTGGACCTAAAAGTCTCCAAGCCTTGAGAAGTTTCAAGGAAAATGCTTCAAATGTGGGAATCAAGGTCACAAATCTGCAGATTGTAGATTGCTAAAGAGGAACAAACCTAAAGAAACCAATGTGGTTGATGACATTAGCAAAGATGTGTCTGACATTGACCTCACAGTAGTAATCTCTGGGGTGAACTTGGTGGGATCCAATCTTAAGGAATGGTGGATTGACCTGGTGCTACTCGCCATGTGTTAACCGGACGAGAAGATTTTCTCCTCTACGCTGGATGAGCCAGAATGGAGAAAAAGTGTACACATGAGAATCAAAGGCCAAGGAAATGTGGTCTTGAACATGACATAGAAATGACCAACTCCCAACAAATGTATTGTATGTACCTGAAATTCGCAAGAACTTAGTGTTTGGTTCATTGTTGAATAGTCATGGATTTTAGTTGGTGTTTGAGTCAAATAAATTTGTTTTATATAACTGATGGAAAAATTATATAAGTGATGGCATGTAGAAGCAATAATAATGACTATCATTAAATCATATATGAATAAAGCTAGTACTTCTGCTTATATTTTTTAGTCTTCTAATTTATGGGATGGGAGATTAGGACATGTTAATTATGATATATTGCGTATATTAATTAATTTAAATCATATACCAACTTTCCAAATTGATGCAAAGAATAAGTGTGAAACTTGTGTTGAGGCAAAACTGAATAAGTCATCTTTTCAAAGTTTTGAAAGACAAACTGAACCTCATTACTTAATCCATAGTGGCATATGTGATTTGAAATTTGTACAAACAAGAGGTGGTAATAAATATTTTGTTACCTTTGTTGATGATAACAATAAGTATTGTTATGTGTACTAACTCAAAAGTAAGGATGAGGCGATAGAGAAATTTGTGCTCAACAAAAATGAGGTTGAGAATCAGCTCAACAAGAAAATTAAACTGTTAAGAGGTGATCGAGGTGGTGGGTATGAATTACCATTTGTTGATGTTTGATTTCTTAACATGGATTATACATGAAACACAATACCATAATCCCACCTCAATCCAATGAGTGGCTAAGCGAAAGAATCACACTCTAAAGGAAATGATGAATGTAATTTTAATAAGTTCTTATCTACCACAAAACATGTGGGGCGAAGCCATTTTGTATGTTAATTACCTTTTGAATAAGGTACCTAAAAGCGGGAGAAGATTCCTATACTTAAGTTTATGGAGAGGGACGACGGTCCATCACATAAATATTTGTGAGTGTGGGGATGTACGGCGAAGTGGCCGAGTTCCTCCCACCTAAAGGAATAGGACACAAAACTATTGATTGCATTTTCATTGGTTATGCACATAACAATACTACTTATCAATTTCTTGTCCATGAGTCGAATATCCAAGATATTCACGAAATTCAAATAATGGAATAGGGAATGCGATCATTATATGAGGATATTGTATCGTCGAAAGAAGAGTCAAGCTCGTCGAAACGAGTGCGCTTGAGACTATAAATGAAAATATTCAAAAGATCGAATAAAGGCGATGAGTAAAAAACCTAGAGCAAAAAAAAAAGAAAGGACAAAATAATCTTATGGTACGGATTTTGACATATGTGCTTGAAGGGAACCTCGTACTTTGAGAATGTGAATAGAGTCTCATGTGGAAGAGGTCATTAGAGTGAAATTGATTTCTCTTTGCATAACCATACTTGGGAACTAGTGGATCTTCCCCCAAGTTGTAAACTTTTAAAGTTTCAAGTGGGTTTTCAACGAAACTTGGAAAGTAGATGGATCAATTGACAGTACTGCAAACAGACTTGTGATCAGAGGCTACAAACAAAGGCGAAGGCATTGTTATTTTGACACATATTCTCCTATGATAAGAATAAATTCATAGGAATGGTGCTTTGCAGTGCTATCTTAAGGAACCTTGAAGTACATCAAATACATGTAAAAACAGCCTTTCTAAATGGAGATTTAGATAAAAAGAAATCTACATGAAGAAACTGGGGGTTTTACGCTAGGAATGAAAGGAAGATCATAAATTGGGTGAAATCATTGTATGGGCTAAAATAAGCATCAACAATGGCATAGAAATTTGACAATATCTTGATGTAGACTTTAAAATTAATGAAATCGTGACAGTGTGTATGTCAATGACACATAACATGGATATGCCATTGTATGTCTATATGTAAATGACATGCTTATTGTCAATAGTGATGATAAGATGATTACATCTACTAAAAACATGTTAAATTCAAGGTTTGACATGAAAGACTTAGGACTTGCTGATGTTATATTGGGGATAAAAATCATAAGAACATCATATGGACTCATTATAAGTCAGTCACATTATGTTGACAATATTTTTGGAAAGTTTGACAAAGATAATTTTGGTATAGCTAGAAAACTCGTAAATGTAACTCTACATTTCTCCAAGAATAAACTAGAGAGTGTTTTTCAAATAGAATACTCTAGGGTGATAAGCAGTCTAATGTACTTAATGAGTTGTACAGACCAGAAACATAACAGCAATTGCTCAATGCAGATGAGTAATCCGAAACGGCGTGTGAGTGTAAAAGTATTTAAAAGTATATGATTTTCATTGATTATGGGCTGCACTATACTAGATATCTTGTTGTAATTGAAGGATATAGTGATGCTAATTAGATATTTAATGTTAAAAACTCAAAATCCCAAAGTGGTTATGTGTTTACATTGGGACGAGCAACAGTCTCATGGAAATCCTCAAAACAAAAGGTTATTGCTATATCCACGATGGAATCTGAGTTTATAACACTAGATAAATGTGGGGAAGAAGTTGAATGGCTAAGCCACTTTCTAGAGGATATTCCAAGATGGCCAAGACATGTGCCTCAATATGCATATATGTGATGTCAATAATCGCTATTGGTAGAACCTGAAGCAATATGTGCAATGGTAAAAATTAAGGTATATCATGGTAACATGGCGCCATTAGATAATTACTCTCAACTGGGGTTATCTCTCTAGATTATGAAAGATCTAAGTATAACATTGCAGATCCATTAACCAAAGGGTTAAATAGAGAGTTAGTTGAAAAGTCACCAAGGGGAATGAGACTAAAGCATATAAAGGAAAAGGTTAATACAATGGATAAAGCTGGCTTATTAAGTCAGTCTGGGCAAAGGAGACTGACTAAATTGTAAAGACTTGATTTGATTATTATTGGGATCTTCCCTTATCCCATTCCTATGATGAAGCATTGATGCTCATATGAAGAAAGGTTGCTTCTATTTTAATAATCTCTATGCATGGGAAAGAGTAATATGAACTACTCTTAATTTGAAAGTCCCACCTATGTAAGAGTGAAATGGGGCCACTTCAAAGGGAGTTGAATAGCCTGGTCCACATTAAACTTTACAAGAACTGGCGCGTATGTTGTGGCCTGAAATAACATAAAGTGAAGCGGGATATGTTTGGAAGATTCTGTGTGTGAGGGTATGTTATCATACATACAAATGACGAATGGTTGAAGGACATTGTGCCTCTTATTTGTTTAGTTAGTATAGTAAACATACTTCTACGGGACGATTGAGGTCTACCTCTCCTGTCCTTGGGTTTCAGTGTTGTACTCTATCGTGTGTGAGGAATCGTTGATGCGTCTTTGGGTGTCAATTTCATTAATGTGGGAAATTGTTAAATTTTCCTTTTACATTTGAATGAAATTTCTTGATTTGAATGGCTTTTACCTTTAGCTTGTTAATTTTTCAACGTTTTGCTTTTATGAATTAATTTCTTTTCAATTCCATTTATGAGTTTTTCTTATATTACGTTAGCTGAAACAATGGGAAGCCATTCAAGTCTTCCATTTATTTCTAGTCTCAAATATTTAAAGAAAGTTTTGGCTCTCTTGGAACACAGGAAAAAAAAATTTCCTCCGTCAATTTGAGTAAGATTCCGTCGTGATAGAGATATGGACATTATTCCATTTGCGGGTATTTGTCAAGATATTTGTTGTCGTCACTTGGAAACCAGTTCCTGCATCTGGGAAGCGAACGTGCGCAGTGCAACACCACCGGTTAGGAGAAGAGCAAATTTCTTTTAAAAAGAGATTGTGGTTATACAAAGCTTTGTATACTTTCATCCTTACTTCAGTTTAGTTTCTTTCCTCTCCTTCTTCATTTAATATTTTATTACACTATATTTATCATAATGTAGTGTATGAAGGTCAGTTAAGAAATCTAACAAGACAAGCTAGGACTGTTCAAGCACTTCTAGAACTTGAGCTCTTTATCAAACTTACAACTGAATAACTGGCGAATATTTAGAGTATATTCATTGATACACGATTTCTATTTGGAAAAAACTCAATATTTGCCATGTTTGTATGAATATTTAAAAATAAAACATTAGATAATAAAATTATTTTAAAAATAATTTAAATTTTTATTTTTATCTCAATTTCGTAATAGTCAATTTATCAATTTTTTTTATCGTAAGTATTTTTATTATTTTATTTGATGTGAAATGACACATGTATCCCAGGTTTTAAATTTGGTCTTGAAGTATTTGATTAAACAAAGTGGGGATTTAAACACATAATTGAAAAAAAGAATTGAGACACCAAAAATATGAAAAGTGAAAAGTTGAGGTCCATTTATGTAATTAGACCTAAATAAATCATAAAAAGTTTTTGTTATAAAATAATAAAGCAAATTTTAATAAATGTTTATCAAAAGATTACTTGTAAAGATTTTTCTTAACTTAATATAATACATGATTACCCAAATGTCAAAGTTAATTTTCTAAATATTCAGTTTTTCCTCTTTTCTGTTTTTTTTTTTTGAAGACTCTTTATAGTATATTCTTAAAAAGTTCTCATACTGATCCTATTATTTTTGAAAAAAGTTCTCAAACCATAAACTACCACCTATTTTCTTTTTCATTTTTTCAGATAGGCATGTCCTTAGTAATTAGTTACATAAATACTGATTGGGTTTAAAAATAGGCGCCTGAGACCCATTGCACCCGAAGCCCCGAAAGTAGAGGCGGGGCTCAGTGAAAGCCGCCGGGCTCTTAGCACGGGCGCAAAAGCGGAGCCCGGTTCATTGCGAGACGATATATGACCGGCAAGCGTAATGCATCAATCGGAATCAAATCTCGCTATGAGGGAAGTAAGATAATTCTCAATACTTGCTCCTTAATTATCATATTAATCGGACGGCGATAAGGACGAAAATCCTCCATCGATGAGAGAGAATGGCGTAAGTATTATTGGGAAAAACACATATCTTATAAATACGGGGTCACCTATGGTGGTACGCGGACTTATCTTGTAAATCTTGCGTTCACTGCGGTTGATGATACCTTTGGCATGAAAGAACGCTTAGGCATCGAGGGCGACGCGAGGCGGCGCCGATCCCCTTTATTACTTGTTTTTGTAGGGAGCGCGGCGATCGAACGGCGGGCGGCTGCGGCGGTTCAATTAGGCGCGGATGCGACCGCGCTCGACCCGGTCGGGTTGAAAGAAGCATCATCGATTGGCGCGGAATGCGGCAAGGGCGGCAGTTCGCTGCAAATCAAAGCTGATCTGATGTGCGGTGGTATCGAAGCGCGCTGGAATCTGGCGGGAGCCACGCAATCCTCCCAGCGGGATGCGAGCCGGCCAGGATGGGGTGGATGGCGGAGCCTCCCCGGGGCGCGTGCAGGGCGGTCGCGGGCCCGAGCCGGACGGGTGGAGGCACTCAGTCTCTGACGATCTTGATGGGGTGGAGAGCAGCTCACGAGGCCCGAATGCAATGCGGGGAGGCGCGACGGGCGGGAGGCCCGTAACACCACCCACCGAAGAAGCGACCACACCTCGGCCCTCCCAGGGCGACGGGAATCGGTAGAGCGGGGCACGAACCTCACCCAGCCCCCCCGAGGAGAGGGTCTGTGAAGCAATGCTTTCGGGACATCGAGAGGCCGATGAGGCGCAGGCCTTCTCGGCATGGAATGGGAGCGGTCGCAGAACGAAGGTTGAGGGTATCAACGGGAATTTCGGCCACATGAAGGAAGTCGTAAAAAGGCTAGAAACACCTGGGACTCATGGACACCACACAGTTGCAGCCAGGCGGAGTCACTTGTTCACAGGCGGAGTCTTCACGCTCCCCCGCCAGCGAGTTCGGATCTGTGCGAAATGGGGCATTCGATGGAACGAAGGATCCCAGATCTACCATCTTACGCTTGCACAAGAGCCGGATGGGCTGCCGGATGTCGGGCCAGAGTGCGGTGCAGGCCCTTCATCCTGCTAAAAGGCCCGGCGTTGGCTTGGTTTAATAAGCTTCCACCGTCTTCAGGTTTCCTCGTTTAAGCTCTCCATCGCATTAGTGCCCCTTCATTGGGCAGAACATCTGAAGTCGAGTTATCTTTGCGACCATAGCGAGCCAGCGAAAGCACGAGGGTCTTATGTCCGAGGAGGTTGATCATGGGAGTCTTTGAAGGTAGATGTCACCCAGAGCGAGAGGGTTCGCTACCACAGCATTCATTCTTTGGGCTAGGAGTTCGGTCAGATTTGATGTTTTCCGTTTAGCGAAGAATCCTCGAGACGAAACATGGCGAGGTGCTTTCCTTCATGGAGGAGTACATTAACGGCGAAGAAGCCCTTACCCCGAGGAAACTGCTGACCAGAGAGAAGAAGCGGGGCGACAAGCGGCGAATGAAGCTACAGAGACAAAGAAATCGAGAGAGATCTCCAAGGAAGGACAGGCAACGATCCCCGAAGAGGCGAGGAAGCATCAGAGACCGCTGGGACCACCTCAGCCCGAGCTACGTCAACGGTATTCACCTCAGCGGTTCACCCCCCTGACAGCCACAGTATCGCAGGTCTTGCGCGAAGTACAACATGAGAAATTCCTAAGATGGCCATCCCAGATGAGGATAGACCCTACGAGATAACACCGGTCGCATGAGTTGTAGGGACCGCGGGCATCGAGCAGTTGATTGCATACCTTCGGAAGGAAATAGAATACTTGATTCGACGGGGATATCTCTGCTGCTACATAGCCTCTGAAGGTCAGGATCAGCGCGACCACCATAGCCTCGGCGGTAGACCACTGACATCAACGCGGCCCTTGGGGAAATACATGTGATCTCGGGAGGATTTGCGCGGGAGGTGGGAGTCACAACTCCTTGGGAAGGCTTCGATTTGGAGTCACTGCATCATGCGGAGGTAATAGAAGTGCAAGCGGTGTCGAGCTACCTGGGCTCGACGCATGCAACATTACGCCGATTAGGACACGGAGGATGTGTCCAAGCACCCCCGCGGCCGATCTTTGGTGATAAAAGGCGGAGTTGGCTAATACGGCCTCATCCACGGGTCGCGTCGACAGAGCTCAGCGACATCATGCCGCGCCGGCTTTTGGCCAGCGAGATGAGCATCGGAAGGAGGCGGAACGTGACAACCACTGCGAGGATTCTCGGGAGAGAAAGTCTTGCCTTTGGGGTCATCGACTAGTGCTCACTTTGGGAGACCGGGTGCCGACGACAACAATAGTAAATTTCTCATAATAGATGCCCCCTGCAGCGCAACGTGTTATTAGGCGAGACCCTGCTGTAGTAAAGCCGTCCCTCACTTAACACCACATGGTGATCAGTTTCCTACTCTGAAACGAGTAGGAATGGATTCAATGACGAGGTCCAGCAATATATACATAGACGAGGCTTTCGACATGCGCGGCGGGTGGCTTACCCTACCGCCAGCCCTCAGGAAGAGGCGGGCGTGCGGTTGAATGATGACCACGAACACCACCGCTTTGCATCAAACCAGTTGCGGAAGACCTCGAACGCCTCGCATTAGCCTTTGAAAACGAGACGAGGATGGCTTTGGCGTGGGCGAAGGACATGGAAGAGGATTGACCGCGATAATCACTCCACAGACTAGCGTGGATCATCCTTGAAGCCAGTCAAGCAAAAAGAAGGGTTTTCGCTCAGGAAAGACGAAAAGCAGTGTGGGAGTTGACCCGAGCCTCGAGGCGAGTAATCGAGAGGGTGGAGTACCACGGATGGTTGGCAACGTCGTGCCTTTCGTCGAAAAAAGCGAGACGGAAAATGGTGACTACGGATCGACTTTCTTGACATCAATTGAGCATGCCACTAAGATAGTTTCCCTCTGCCTCGGATCGACCTTATAATAGACGCCCTGGTAGGCCGCTGAACTCCCTCGGCTTTATGGATGCTTTCTTACGTTACAACCGGATCGGCATGGACCCAGATGACGAAGACCTCGTCGTCACGGGCGAGGACTGTGCTATCGTGTAATGCCTTTGGTTTGAAAAGCGAGGCGCTACTGCAGGTGGTGAAACTGAGGATGTTCGAAGCAACGAGGGGCATCGTGGAGGTATATATAGATGGCGTGTTGGTAAAATCAACTTCTTTGTAGGAGCTACACATAGCTCATCCCGGTTGAAGCATTCACGATCACGAGAAAGTAAACAACATGAAGTTGAATCCGGCCAAATGAGCTTCGAGGTCTCCAGCGGGAAAATTCCTAGGTTTTATAGTCATGACGAGGAATGAGGCGAATTTCGGTTGAAGATAAAGTTGTTGACGTGCCATCACCATCAGAGCATAAAAGAGGTCGGCGCCTTCTTTGGAGATAGGCTGGCGGCTAAGCTAGTTTTGTGTCCCGAGCCAGCGATGAGGTGCAGCCGCTGCTTCCAGAGTGCAGCTTTTCCAGGTGGGATGCGTTGTGAGGAAGCATTCGCAGCGCTAAAAACTTATATGAGCTCCCAGGATTACGGTGAGTCCCTCGGAGGAGAGCTCGCTTACTCTATACTGGCGTTTGGGATTTCTCGACCGGCGTCGTCTGATTAGAGGCAGGCCGAGTCGGCCACCTAGTCTAATGCATCCAAGCTCGGCTTGAGAGAGGTATCGAGGATGAAAACTAATCACGACATTGGTAACCCACGGCAGGAAACTCAGCCCTTACTTCGAAGCACATACCATGAATCGACGAATGCACGATGAAGCGGTCTTTACATAAACCAGACCTCGGGAAGATTGATGAAGTGGGCCATAGAGTTGAGAGAGTTCGACATCAGATATAAACCAAAGCTGCGATAAAGGGGCGAGGTCTTGGCAAACCGTCATGGAATTCACCTCGGCGAAGCTGGGGATACTCAACGACGCTGACCTCCGTTTAGGGCTTGTTTGTAGACGGGGCCGCTAATGCTCAAGGGAGCGGTGCTGAGTTGATTTTGACCTCTCCAGAAGGAATAGATATCGAGTATGCGCTCAGATTTGGGTTCCGAGCCACCAATAACGAGGCCGAGTATGAGGTCGTCATAGGCGGGACCAACCTGGCTGGCATTCGATGGAAGTCGATGAAAAATTTGGGGTGTGCGGTACTCCCGGAGTTGATAATAAAAGCAAATAGAAGACACCTACGAGGCGGGTGAAAAAATGGTACTATATCTTAAAAGGTATAGGAATTCTTGAGGAAGTTAAATCTTAGTTCGGTTCGGACACATATCAGAAGCGAGAATATTCATGGCGGATGCCTTAGCAAAGCGATGACCTCGAAGACCTCGACAAGCGCCCGCTCCGGGGCACCTTCCGGAGCCGCCGTGGATCTGACATCGAAGAGGTCTCCCTTTGTCATGTCGAAGCGCATTTGGATGGACCCCATTTGGGACTACCACTAGTAGAGGGATGCGCGAAGCGACTTCCGAAAGAGCATCAAAGCTTAGGACGAAGTGCGCGGTTCACTATTCATCGGGGTGCCGCACATAAGCGAGGTTTTCACACCGAGTCCTCAGAGTCATTGCGGGAGACATCGACTACGTGCGAGAAGGTACATGGCGTAAAAATATCAAAGAGAGTGAATCATGTGATTATTATTTTATTTTTTCAAAAAATGTCTGTTCAAGCAATGATTTGAAATAAATAAATAAAGAGAAATATGTGATAAACTTCACGTAAGGGTTTGACCAATCCACTTATGTTGCCAGCAAACTTTACTTTTTTCTTTGTTTTTTTTCTTTTGACATATATATTCACTTTGTATATCATGTTGTAGTATTTTTGTTCATCTGGTCCGGGCGAAACTTTCATACTCCATGTAACACCCAAATTATACCCTAATAGTTTTGCATGACATGTTTAGAGAGTATAATATAAGTCAAATTTATGTTTTTAGGAATTTAATAGTTAAGTGTGAGAAAAATGATATAATCGGGAATTATTAAAAAGTCGATAGTATTTGTCAATTTAGGGTCTTAAGGGACATTAAGTTAAAGGTTATATGTTATTGTAGGAATTTTGATAAGTTGATTGTCAAATTGAATAAATATGGAGGACTAAAGCGAGGAAAAACGTTTGGGCGATTGCATGAAGGCAAGCGGCTTGTCTTCTAGAAAGGAATTCTCATTTGGCTTAGGAAGTTTTGGCATCGGCGGGGTTTGGAGGGAATAACCGAGTTTTGGTTTGCTCTTTGAGCTCTCTTTGTTAAATGTAAGAGGAAAAAGAAGAGGGAAGGAAGAAAGAAGAAGGAAGGAAGAGAAAGAAGTTAGGTTTAAACTTTAAGACAATTGAGTTGGAAAAAAAATCCTAACTCTCCTCGTATTTGTGTTTTGTTACTTTGAGTTGGGTTTGAGGTTGGCTTTGATCTTGTTTGGTTTGAGTTAGGTGTCGATGATAAGGACCAAAATGTGTAATGAGACATATAGTGCAGGGAAAATCTTTCTCGAATTCCCACGCTCAAAACATAGGTTTTGAGGTGTTATAACTCAATCCCCAAATCTTTTACCATTTGAGACAAACCTCGAAACATTCTCGGAGTCTGGCTTATAAACAGGTTTATCAACCAAAAAGTCTTTTATCTCCTTTGTATACTTGTGGTCCAAGGTTTTGATGGAAGTTACACCTCCCATAAAGGATTTACAACAATAAGCGATTTTAAAAATAGCTCATATGGTTAAGCAGCAACACATTTCAAAGAAAGAAAAGCATTAGGAAGGGGTCCTGGGTTTGTCCTAATAAAGACAATTTACTACATTATAACTAAAGTGCTTAACTATTAAAAAAAATCTGATACTGATCTAGCACAAATATGACTTAGTACAAAGAAAAGTTCGGATGAACATAACAAGTTGCACTTAATGGATTTGTAGGTAGAAGAATAAATGCACTTGAATTAAAAGATTTTAATGATATAAAAGAGTATGCAGACAATTTAATGAAAATGTTCTCTTATCAATAAATTCATAAGCTCGTTCACTTAGGAACAGTTTTTTAAAACTGTTTTATTCTAAAAACTTGGAGAAAAACTCAAGAACCACATTCGGTTCCCAATTTACCCTCAAAAACACAAAACATTAAATTTAAATAAAAAACAAAACTGTTTAGGAAAGTTTCAAAATAATACTCTTTAGATTTTCATAAATTATTCTCAATAACGATTTTCAAAAGAAATATAGACAAGTAAGCCTTTAGGCCCTCATTTTGTGAAATCATAGGCTTTTAAGACTCAATTGAACCTCAATCAAAACAGCTATGTTTTATTACTAGAAAAACCTACTTAGGAGAACAGGTGGGCTAAAAAAATTCAATTTAACATTTCCCCATAAACTATATTGGTTTTGACATAAACTAAAAAAAAAATTTACATTTCTAACATTATAGAAATTATCCATCATTATATCTTAAATTCTATGCTAGTATCTTAAAATATTTTTCTCGAGAGATATAAATAAATAAATGACATCATTTTATAATTTCAAAGACATTTTTTTATCGAGTGCAAGCAAATATTATAAAGATGAAAAGATTCCAAATTATTTTAGGATCATTGAACAAAAAGGGAGCCAAGCGAAAATATACGAAAACAAACCCGAAAATCACACCTCTGTCGACCATGTGAGGAAATAAGGAAACATAATGTGTATTATCAACGCTATACAGATTAGCCCAAGTCCACAAATTAGAAACAAAGTTAGTTTTAATCCTTTGGGCAGAGGAGACATCGTTCTCAAACACCAACTTATTTCTAGCGCGCCAGAGAATCCAAAATAGGCACAATGGGGCTACTATCCAATTTTTGCGCTTTTTTTACGGCTCCTTGCCAAGCTAAAGGGTATGAAGGACCGATTGCGGGAAAAACTTGACTAATCCAGGCAATTGACAAAAAAAAGATCCCATAGCATTTTAGCACTTTTCTGATGAATCAATAAGTGGTGCATGGTCTTACATCTTCCTCTTACATTTATACAAAACATCATTGCAAAAGGGTCATTCCCTTTGTGTTTAAGTTAATCCAACATGAGCACTTTACCCCAATGGCTTTAGTAAGACGCTCAATTTTTAGAACTGGCGGATTGAAACCGGTAGTAAGGAAATCAAAGCGGGGGGAATATCGAAACAGCACATACATGATCTTGTAGAGAACCCTTTTTCCTTGACATCCTTGACAAAAACATCACAGCGTGGAATTGAAATTTTTGATCATGAAGAGTTTGTAGGAATTTTACCATCTCTTCAAGCTCCCAGTCGTTGAGTGGTCTTAGGAAGGTTGGGGACCCGACACCGGCCTAAGCCTGTATCGGATGTCATCACCTTGACCTCTTTGTTCAAAGCTAAGGTAAAAGAGAGGAAAACTAGAACTCAAACGCCTCCTCTAACAAACATCATTCCAAAGTTAGTCACTCCTTAGTCCCAGAGGCGGCGCATTACGGAAAGCAGGAGCCACTCTTTTCACAATTTCCTTCCATAAGCTAGTCATGCCACCTCTCGGTCACCCAGTGTGACCCCATTAGACTTCATGGTACACATTAAATAACCTTTCTCTAAAAGCATTTATGTTGTTGACAAGCCAGCGACTCCATTTGCAAAAGCAGGCCTTATTCATCTTAGAGAAGCTTTTATCCCGTCTTATATTTACTCTTGTCCCAACTTACCGTGGCTGAAGCTCACGAAAGAGATTTCTTTATCGAGGTCTTCCAGCACACACACACACTACACAAAAGAACTGTCTTTGAATCTCTCATTTCAATCGGGCACACACTTTACGAGGCATTCGGAATAGAGAAATATAATAGATTAGGAAATTGGACATGGTACTACAGAATGGTATGCTGTAGTATAGATATATCTTTGAATCTTTAGGAAAGTAGCCTCTTTTCGAATCTCTCTTCAATAGAGATCCCAGGCACGAGAACGCATGCTTGGCACCTAGAGGAAGGCTTAGGTAGGACGTAGGAAGGGAACCAATTTTACATCCCGGCTACGAGGCCCGACTCCTCGACGTTAGTCCGCAGACCCGATTGGGATAATTTCTCTTTATTTAAGTTAATTTTCAAATCCGACATAGCTTCGAACCACATCAAAATCCAGCTTGGAAACTTTAACTGGTCTTTGTCAGCCTCGTAAAAGGGGAGCATGTCATTGGCGTAGAGAAGGTGGGATACAGTCAGATCCTCACCTCTCCCACCTGTAGTTTCCTTCAATAGCACGATTTATCAGACAATTGAGAGCTTCCATTCCGATAACAAAGAGGTAGGGGAGGGGATGAGCTTTATCTCAAACCTAAGAGCTTGAAAAGAAGCCGTGAGGGATAGTTTATGAGGACAGAAAGAAGTTACGGAGATGCACCATTTTATCTGGCTCGACCATGTCGGCAGAACCCGTTACGCCCATGACACAGGTATAGGAATCCCCGGTATACTATCGTAAGCTTTTATCTAGCTTGTAGGCAATCCACGCTTTTTTCCTTCTCGGTTGAATCCTTATCTCGTTGATGAAACAACGTCCCAAATCTATTACCCTACGAAGGCATTTTGGGACTTAGATATCCCACCTTGTCCATGACCCTCATGATCTGAATTAGTGCTACTTTGGTGAAATCTTGTATAGGCCTCCCACGAGGTGGTGTATAAATCAGCAGTCTCCGGTATGTTTCTTGGGGATCAAAACCAAAAAAATAGCATTTAGATTTTTAACAAATCTGCACTGATCATGAAACTCCTTGACAAAACCTAGTACCTCATTCTTTACAAAGTCCTGGTAAAGACCCAATTTGAAACCATGGAATTTGAACCTTATCCTTTGTTAGGTAGAAATAGTTGTCAGTTGCTTTATACGGCTTTCCTCTAACTTGGCCCACTTCCACCAGGCAGCAGATCCGGCCCAGAGAGAAAGCTAAATCGGGAAGGGAAGGGCTCCAGCCAGTCGAAGCCGGCAGTTTTGGAAGCGTCCACCGGTCACGTCCTTGATGTCGACCTCCTTGTCACAGCTTTCGACATTGATCTGAAATACTTTTGAAGCAATTTCTTCTCCTATGGTGCTTAAATCTTGTGAAAGAAACTCGTATTCCTGTCCCCTTCCTTTAGCCATGTCTCTCTGGATTTCTGTCTCCAGGAGATCTCCTCCAATAGGGCCCAGCTTTTGAAATCAGCTCTGGCTTTAGCACGTTCCTCAACTTCCTTGAGGTCTAATCCCCTTTCCTTCTCGAGATCATCCCAAAAAGTTACCTTGCATAAGGCATCCTCCTTGCTAGTCTCGACTTTACCAAATACTTCTCGTTGAAGCCTTAAGAGCTACCTTTTAAACGCTTTAATTTTCGCGAGGATGAAGCGGAAGCGCCAAGCGGAGATTTCTGCCACCATTTTAAGATCTCTTTGAATCCCTCGTATTTCAACCACATCAATTTGAAACGAGAAGAGGATGCTTCGTCGACACCATCAACGTCAGCGAGAATGGAAATGATCGAGAGGTGGCTTTGGGGAGACATCTTTGGGTCACCTTGTTGCAGTGGCTCTCCCAATCGGTAATGACTAAAAATATGTCTAAACGAGACATTGATCTACCGTTGAGTCCACCCCTCCAAGTGTAAGGCCCTCCTTGAAGCGGAATGTCTCTCAGCTCCAGATTATTCAGGATGTCGGAAAACCTTCTCATGGAATTAGAAATCTTACCTCCTCTAGATCTTTCATTAGGATAGAGAATTTCATTGAAATCGCCTTGATACCATGGATCTTCCCAGGCCTTTGATCAGGCGAGCTCTTCCCAAGGATTCTCAGGAGTCTTTTCTCAACCGGAGCCATACACCCAGGTAAAAGCCATTGATACCAGTCGCCAGAACTACAAACAAACACGAGACAAAAGAAGCTACCAACCACGAGAATCCACGAGGCGATCGACTATTATCCCAACAAAAGAATACCCCACTTTGAACCCTCGGCGTTCAAAGCTCGGTTAACATTTTAATTTGCGCACCATATTGATATTCATCTCTTGGACCTTAGTTTCTTGTAAACAAACCACGTCTGCCCTGTGAATTCTAAGAAAGTTCTTGATCACTTTCCTTTTATCAGGGTCATTCATGCCTCTAACATTCCATGATAGAATGCAATCTTCATTTAACTTTAATTAGGTTCCCCTATCCACTTGTCACTCTTTGTTTATCAATATTTATTATAATTAATTGCACTCCACCAAGTCTTCTTAATTCATGCTTTTTGAGACTATCAAGTTTCCTTCTCCTTAGATTTTTTGCGGCTTGAATTTCTTAGTAATTCGAAATCTATTTTCAAACCCTTAGTTAGAGTCCTAGAGGAAATGATTAAATTTAACCAAGCAACTACTTTTAGTTACTCGTAAGTCGAGTCTCACGATGACTCATTTTGTGCCTCCTCCTTTCTTTGAGGTCGACTACCTTTGGGCTCCTCCCTGCATCCAGTTATCGGCTCTAAGCCTCGAGCCTTTCCACTACGAGTCGACTAGCCACCACCTAAGTGGTTTACAGATCCTTATCCTAATGGTACTTTGAGGCTTGAAAAACCCACGGTAGCGAGGGACGATAAAAGCAGGAGAAAGGGTAGGGGAGGCGTTTCGTAGAGGTTGTCATTATTTTTGTTCATATAGGCGCGACCATTTTCTTATTTAGATCTCTCTAAGCTGTATGGCACCCTGATGTGTATGGCTTTCCACTTCACTTTTCAGAGCATTTAGAGTATTGGAGATGGGACTTTGCATTCTTAAAGAAGCAAACGGGCCTTGAAGCGGGGCAACGTCTCGACACGACCCCCGTTCCACCGACCTCGACCTTGGAAGCGACTGGAGTGCGTAGAGTTCGACCCGTGGCGAGGCTGCGGGTGGAACTTGGGCTTAGGTCCGCTCGATAGTCGAAGACCCGAGCCGACACACACTACGGACGCAGGCCCGACTTAAAGATCAGAGTCTGGCTAAGCCTTGAGCCCTCGATTAGCCATGGCCCGGCTGACCGAGTTGCATCTTCTCTTAAAGATTTGGATTGGGTCTGGCTGCATACGTCGAAGAGGCGGTGAGATCTATGGGACTTCCACAAACTTTCGACCTCTGGTCTCACACTCCTCCCTGCAGCGTGTGCAGTGGATCCTTCTACTTGAGTACATAGGCTAGTTGTTGTCTCCACGAGAGTGTTTGGAGAACGAGAAGTTGGCTTAATCTCCCTCCCCAACTGAATTTTATGCTCGAGAACGTTATCTCCGTCAGACCAGCCGTTGACTGCAGGGTTGTAACTCTGCACCTTCTCCCCAACAGAAGAGTCGTCTTCTTCACATTCAACACCTAGGTCTACAGAGGAAAGGGTTTCTCTCGGAACCTTATCGGAGGTAGGATCTTTGGTTAAACCTTGAAATAGAGCTTCCTTTTCTTGTCGACTTCACTTTTGTTTCCTTAGAGCTCTCACCACCTCATAGCAATCCCACATTGTATTGTTATCGCTTTTGTCTGCGTTTGTGTTGGGATCTTTCTCTTAGAAAAGCCCCTTTCTTGACCCGCAAATACATCCATTTAACGTGCAGCCAGCTGCAGAAGGCAGGGAGTCAGTTTTACCATTGCCCTTCATTTTTCGGGATCCCACACACCCACCTTTGAACATTGAAAGAAACCTCTATTGTGGGGCCTTATTATGTGGTTGCACTCCTAAAGCTTCTTGGACTTTGGCCCCACAGAAACTCATGAGTAGGGCTTGGGTTTTGGCCCACCACACACTTGAGGTATTGGCCTAAACTTCCTCTCGTGGTGTCCTGTAAGTGTGCTTTTTTGAATCCCTCCTCTCTCGCCCTAAGCATCAAGTTATTTTGAATTTCAAAACTATGTAAAGACCTATACAGGAAATCTGCGACGTTGGGACAAACTGTCTATTCTTTTTGTTTGAAGAACATGATGACCCACGTCTCTCTACTCTTCTCTAGAAGTGTGTCTCGTTCATCCTTGCTCTCAAGTGTTTTTTGACGTTGTCTTCTATCATCTTATTGTTGGGTTCCTTGAGCTCTTGATGTTCTATTGCTTCGATTTGCACCTTCTGTGGTTGGATCTCTCAGTAGTATTTGGAGTTCATAACTTACGGGCCCCGTAAACGAATTGGCCAGAAGAAACTTTCCGGTGCTGTTCATTTTGACTAGAATTCTTGCCAAAAGAAGATCCGTTCTTAAAATTTGTTCTTCATCAAGGCTTGGCTCCTAAACACTCCGTAGCTATCTCCCGGCTTTTAGGATTTCTCCTATCACGAGATGCAAGGGAGACCAACCACTCTAATCCAAGCTTCTGATTCTTGGCCTTTTCTTCCGTGTAGCTTTGTTGTGGAGTCACGCCTTTCATTGCATCACTTCACCCAGCCAAGATCTGTAAATTCTGTGACCCCGAGGGTTGCCTCTTCAGACGGTAAAAACCCGGGAAGAAAAGGTCGATTTAGAGGGATGAAAAAAATGTGCTTGCCATTATCGAGCCCTTTTGGCCCAAGCCGCCTACGTGATAGTAGATGCGTTTCTTGTTTGTGACTTCTAGCTTCCCACCAACTCCGTGTTTATGACCTCAAGTCCCCTTTTTGGAATACACGCGCGATGTCCAACCAGATCGTGTCCTGATTTTTTCTTCCAGAAGTCATTATTTCCGCAAATGATTGACCTTGAGTTAGACCTCCCTTGTGTCTCATACTTGCCAAGGAGGTTGTCTTCTTAGTTTTCTTTTTTTACTCTCTGTTTTCCTTATATATCCAGTAGCTGGGCTTCTTCGGAAGAACAATTGATACCTTTTTTCCATCTAGATTTGCAATCGAACAAAGAATAAAATGCACAATCATTTTCCTTAACTCCATACAGTGTTTCCTACCATTCTCCCTCCATTCCAAACACTATTCTTTGTTTGCTTCCTTTCTAAAGACTCAACGCTCTTAGGGTGAAATTCTTCTTCTCAGCGAATCCAGAACTCCATCCTCTTCACTTTGTTATGACCACGAGCCTTCTGCCTTCCCCCACCACCTTTAGCTCGAAAGATTTGGAGCCGACGGAGAACCATCTCTTGAGACAGAAGCCATTTGCATCAGTACCAGGTTTGTACTTGGAAATGTACATAGAAAAAAAAATTAAATATGTTAGCTACAAGAATGAATCAGAGTCTGGTGCAGAAGGAAAATAAAGTAGTATAAATAGATATATATATATATATATATATATATATATATATATAGTTTACAGTAACAAACAAAGGATGATGAAGGGTTCAGCTCATCACTTTCCATTCTCTTTCCCAACATATTTGTAACAGTTCAGCACCAATCTAATAAAGATTTTCAAAACCAAGGCCAGCAACAGCAAGGTCAGAAGAGTTCTTCCAGAACCCATTCTGGGTTGCAATGCCAAAACCTGTGGCAGCCCGCTTCTTATCGTTCCAAACTGGACCAGCCATGTCGATATGCAACCACTGAACCTTCTCATCCACAAACTGAAACCACCAGAAAGATGATTTCATTATTCCCAGACTATAAATAATGAACCTCACAAACAGTTCTACAGTTTTTTGTTTATTTTTTGAACAGTTAAGAACGGAATACCAGCTCTCCTCCTGTGTCATCTATGTTCATAATCCAAGTTCGTGACTTGCAATGGAGACAGAGATTAGCATGTGGGCGTTCCCCCTAACTCTCTCTACCCGCCCAACCTCGGGAAGAGATCCATCTAATTAAAAGATGAAGATAAGGTGACAAAATTCTTGGACAGAAACACCAAAACACCCTCTTTGTCTACTTGAGACAAGGTTCGCAAACAAAATCATTGACTCAATTCACTAGGATAGAATCATGAAATATTTTCAATGTTGAGCATTATAAATGCACAAAGGTAAATAAAATTGCATCTGTACAACATGAGATGCTGTTTTGTGAACACGAAAATCGATCAGGCTCAGGAACCAGAAATTTCATGGGTTCCTCCTAGCCTGCTGAGGATAGAGAGAGCCCCACTTCACATGGTCTCAGACATCGCCTACCCACCCGCTAAATTTAAGCTCACTCCATAAGTAGGCTAAGTAGGTTCAATTATGAGTTTTATCGGATGCCTTAACCATATTCACTGCCAATGGTGGACCAGCGAAAATCATGTATACTCACTCCCTCTCAAGTAAGGGAAAACATTTAGAACAATAATAGAAAATGATCAGGTCCCTCTACCTGTTTCAAGAACAGAGCTGCAGTGATAGAACCACCAGGACGGCCACCAGTGTTGACCATATCAGCTACTCCTGATTTCATGGACTCCCAATAACTCTCCTCCATTGGCAGTCTCCAAAGTTTCTCCCCACTTGCTTCTGTTTTGTACTATTACCTCCTTAGCAAGGTCATCACTGGTGTAAAGATACCTGTTCAAGGTGAAAAAGGTTTCCCATCAAGAAATAAAATATAAAGAAGTATACCCCCTTAGTCTTTCTATTGAAGAGTGTGCCAGGCTACCAATATTTTGATCAATTCTCCAAGTACTTGACGATTCCAATCCAAGACCAGATCTTATAGGGAGTATGCATTTTACTTTTAATCATGTAAAAATTCAAAAAGAAGCAAGTAATTTAACAAAACAAGGATAGGGCCCCCCATGCTGTACATAGGTGTGCATCTCCAGAAAATATCAAGAAAAAGCTACTAAAAGTGCTTTTTTTCATGTTTGAGTTTCTATAGTAAACTTTTAATTAAATTAAATATAATTAAACTAGTTGAGAAAACATAAACATTTAAATAAAAATTTATCTTTATCTATATGAATAAAATAAATAAGAAAATAATAACTTTGAAGAAAGAAAATAAGATAATCCTAGACTTAACTCTTTTTTTTTTTTTTTTGATAAATATTAGTTATATGGAAATTTAACTTCTTGTAGCGCCATTGGTCAGCGAAGCCCTCGAATACAAATGGATTCAAAAGGTTTTTATACATAAATTGTCACCATGATTATGTATGTACCTGCAATTGAGGGTCCAAGAGCAACCACACAGGCCCCAGTTAATGTTGCTAGATCAACAATCTGCAGAACAATTTAATATGTCATTAATCCAGACTGAACATCCAAATGAGAAAACTATTCTAAGCACTAAGGACATAATATGTTAAATGCACAGTACACGATGGAATGAATATACTTTCCATATGTATCTGGATAGCCAAGTATAGGTGAGATATGAACTGAAGTTCAGAAAACTAGGGTTTCAACCAAGAGTATGAATTCACTTAAAAAGCAGCTCCATTAATGATTTTCACTTTCATCCTCAATAAGGAAAAACTGAGGAGATGTTTCAACAGAAAAATCAGCCAAATCAGGAAGCTTTTTGAGGGTTACTCACAATCAGCTTTGTTTTGGCTGTTGGTATTTGACAACTCAGCCTGACACATCCATTTGAGCCATTACCAGCGGAACAATTTTCCAGAGGCGTCATCCACAAAAACCTCATTCATGCACATTGATCCAGTGAAAGCATAACTTATTGGTTATGTGGTTTTAAAACTGCCTAGATGTATAATCTGCCACTCTTGCTTGTTTAGATGTATGACTTCAGAAAACACAAGTTTGTTTGTTGCCATTTATCTGTTCCCTCTTTTCATTCAAACACATTTACATATTTTGGAAAAAATATTCAGTGCTGGGTTATGAAAATAATGTGATTTTCTCAATCAACATTGAATAACAAAAAAAGAAAACAGATCATTAGATTTTCAATATTCTACAGGTAGGTCTAGTGAAAGTATACCACATCCTTGTAAATTGAAAGGCTTTTTTTTCATAAAGAGCCCTAGTGCGTAGTTGATGCAGTGAAATTGAACCAAAATCTACAGGAATGGTATCACATTAAGATTGTTTTAGCAATAACTTCTTGGTTACAAGCATATACCAAAGCATCTGCAAGCGTGAGTCTGCCCTCTGCATCTGTGTTGTTGACCTGCAATAGAGACGAGAGCCAACAAATCATTTGGAATTCGTAAATAAATATAATGTATCTATGCAATCAAAAAGGACTATACTATTCCCCACGATGGTGATGATGAATACAATTAAGTTTAAAAACTTAAACATTTCCATTTCATTTTGGTGGAGCATTAAGCAAAATCGAGGAAATAACATCAGTTGGAGAACCGAGCAAACTCCTGTATGTACACCTCAACCAAAAAATGAAGAGTGTGTAAAATAAGAAAGAAAATTGGAATGTGAATCCCATTCTTGGACACCTATCCGGTAAAAAACCTTCCAACATAATTCAATACATTAACATAATTCTTTTTATTCTGGCAAGGGAAAAGAAAAGGAACAAAGTAAAGCAAAACCTCTCCTAAGTTAAATGGTTGTACTTTTCCGGCAAATTAAAGAAACTACCTCAATTGTCTTTCCATTTTGAAGCCGACCTTAATGTCTCCAGGCTTTCATGCCTGTTCGCTTATCATTATACAAACGTAACAATGAGAATGAACACTACAAATACAAGACCATTAACAGGTCATGAGGTGTATACGTATGCTACATTCAAAATTGCTGGAGGAATAGAAAATAAAACATCCAAATGGATTACCTAAGTAATTGTCCCATAGTTAAAACAAACAATGAGAACAACAACAACGATAGAACTGGATTACCTCCACTCCGGGAGGTTTAATTTGAGCAATGGCTTTGGCTGCACCTAGAACTGCAGCTAGACCCCCATCAAACTTCATGAGCTCAATAGAACAATGGATCCAGTTTTGATGTTGTAGCCACCACTAAAAACATAAAGATAAATAGTTAAACAAACATATAGATAGAGAACCCACTATCAAATGCACTGATAACATATATTATTATAGTGAACAGTTTTTTTAACAAATGTTATTTCCTGCCATTGCAACAAGTAACAGAAAACAATAACATGAAAGAAGACCAAAATATTACTTTGTGTATTGCTGGAATGGAAAGATGTCCCAGGACAAGGGATGAATCACTGATCAGCAGGCAACAGTTAAGAATACCTTATGACAAAAACACAATTCGGTAACTGATAATATTCTTTAGCCTTTGCAAACCTTAGACTTACCAAAAACAATACAATAAATCCAAATTAAAACATCTGTTTCTCTCATATGTCAAATCTTCAATCTAGGAAAAATAACTCATTTTCAAATATACAATCCACCTGTCAAAAGTCAATCCTTTTCCAACAATCCCAGTTTGGCCTTGACGGGTCCACTAAGGGGTTTGTAACACAAGTGGATGAAATGAGGGGGATTTGCAGAAGCAGCAGCAACTGCAAGATAGGAACCCATTTTCAGTTCCTTGCATTGCTCTTCATTCAAAATTTTTGCTGTAAGGACATCGCTGTGTTGGTATTAATTTTGAAGCCTCATCTTCAACACCCCTGAGGTATAACATAAATGACATGAATTAACAGTTAGAATAGAATGGCATAGGAACAGTATAAAGAAAAAAGATCATATTCTCACTATAGACAAGAAGAAAAGATAAAAGGACAAAAAAAGGCATCATGGAAGAATCTGACATGGTCTATAAACTGTCTCAGCTGATATTCTTACATAATAATAAATGAGAAAATACATGAAAACACAATAGTAACAAATTTTTAGCTCATACTGACCAGGGGTAAGTACATTGGCAGGTACATTCCTAGTTCTTTTCCAAAAATTATCCCAGAACAGACATCTTCCGCATACTTGAACACCTTCTGCTTCAGGATAGTTCAAGAGCCGACAATATTACAGACTTAAGAGCTGGCTTCTTTGACTCTGGCTTAGCCTATTTATCCTCATAATGCCCAGCACAGTCCTACCAAGCTGAGGATCAGACATTTATCACAAAACAAGCAGAGCTTATCTAGTTCTATTTCTAAATAAATCATAAGAATAGTGTACCAGAAGCTATGGCAGAAGCGGTAAAACTCTTTGTTTCAGCAGAAAGCCCCTCAGAAGAAGCAAGCACAATGGCAACATCACTTGCCTGAGCCACCTTGGCTGCGGCTGCAACAGTCTCGCCAAGGCTTCGGAATGCTGCTGGGGTGGCCTGGTGTACTGGCCAAGCTGATAATTAACCTTGCGGGCCAGGGCCAGGAGCCTAGAATTGTTGACTGTCAGCTTTTCCTTGAAATCTTCCTCGAATCGATGCTTCAGCTAAGAGGCCACCCAACTGAGAATCTAGCTTCTTCAGAATTGGGTTCTCACTCAGTTCCATCTTTGTATGTCGCTTCTCTGTACTTACCCACTGCAAGAATGTCTCCTTTCCATTCCACCAAAATCGATGTCTTTGGCAGTGAAAGAGATCTTTTGACATTTAACACCAAAGCATCTTTGATTAACTTGAGAATCTAAGATCAAATCCAAAGTATAACTCACTTTATCGAAGAATCAACCCATGACAATCAACCAATGATGCATTGATGAAATTAATACAGACACATCAGTATTCCAATAAATAAGCAAAACCCAGAACAATTTAAAGGAATCACTCAGAACAATTTAAAAGGAATCATTTATAAATCCCAGCGAGAATAATCAATCAACCGGGAAAAGTAAAAAATTATAAAGTTAAGAATAAAATAAATTACTTGAGGGAACACAACAGTACAGCCAGAACAAATCAAATAATTGTAATTCTTGGACAAACAAAAATAAAATCTTAATTCGCAAAACAAATAAAAAAAATGCATTCATACAGAAAAATAAAAAACCATTAGCAAAAATCAATCTCCAGTAGACCCTTCATCCAACGTAGATCAATTAATCAAACATATAAAGGTAGAGGATTCCCGATTAAGAGAGAGAGAGAGAGAGAGAGAGAGAGAGAGAGAGAGAGGGAGGGAGAGAGAGAGAGAGATTGAACCTTGGGCTCATTGATTTAAACATATGCTAGCCAAAACATAAATCACTCTCATGAATCAAACTATTAAAGAAAAGAGAAAAAAAATAATTGGTTTATTGCAAAGACAGTAGGTATTCATCAGTCTTCCCCCAAACAATCATCCAATCCATGCAAATATGGAACTGACAACAAAAGAAAGTACACAAAACATAGTTCAACACTTCTGGGAGAGTAGAAAGAGGAAGACCTTTAGATTCAGTTCGATGTTGGAAGGTTGAGTGAGGCCGAGAGTGGCCTGAGCGAGAGTGTGAGCCATGAGCTTCCCTCTGCGAAAAAACAGGGGTTTCCCTGTTAAGGAAATCGGAAAGGAAGGGGAAGAGCGGAGTCTGGTGAAAATGAGAGAGGAACAAGAAGAAGAAGATGAAGAAGAGAGGAGTGAGGAGACCCAAGAAACAACAATGGGGGACGATGCGGTTGCGGCCATTCTACGATGTGGGCGTCTCTATCAATTTATAGTGAAACTGCAAAGCTATCTCTCCGTGTCAATCGGACACTCCTCCCTCAGTCATCCAAAAGGTTGTTGCAACATATATCAACTTTCTCTTTTCATTACTTTGTTGGTTTTTTAACATCCATCTTTCTTCTTTTTTTTTAAAGTTTTTCATTTTCTATTTTCCATGGTTAATTTCACTACAATAAAAATTAATAAGGTTTTCTAGCCACCGGTGAAAATCCATGAGCCTAAGATTAACACCTTCATGAATGTTAAGACTTTTAAACTTTATATTTTACCGATTAAGATAAACACATTGTTCCATAATTCTTTCCTTCATGAATGTAGATTTTGGATTTTTGCTTTTCAATATTATATTCTTTTTTGTGTATCCAATACATTAAAAGTGAGTGTATGAATGATTAATTCGCTTTAATCATATTTATTAATATTAATAGGGTGCTTTTAACTAAATAAAAAAGCTAAAAAATCTTGGCTCTATTGAAAAATAAACGTCATCTTAATTAAGGTTTTTATTAAGAATAAATAGTTTAATAAATTATAAATAATAATGTTATAATAAAATCATTAACTAAATCCGGTATGTGATATATTTACATAAATATCTTGAAATAAATATTATATAAAATTCATTAAAATACTTAAAGGATTATAAATAATTTTTTTCTCAAAAGCACATTAAAAAATTGATCAAGATAATACTTATCTTTTTGAAAATACTTATCTTTAGAAAATTATCAATGAATGAAAATAATTTAAAAAATTATCATTGAATGAAAATAATTATAATATTCAATAATTATAATATTAAAATTTTAAAATATATTATTGAAATTTAGTCATTAAAAATAAATTATTATTATAATTAGGTTTTATTTTTAAAAAAATCAGATAATGTTATCTTTTAAAAAATTATCATGAAAATAGTATAATATTAAATTTCCAAATATAATTATTGAAATTTATCCATTAAAATAAATTGTTGTTATTATTATTATTATTATATTTGTTATTAATTTTAAATTAAAAAAATATATTAATAGTAATTTATAAAATATTATAATCTTACTAATTATTTATTTTTTTTGAAGATTTTAAAAGATGAATATGAAAACAACATGTAATGTGATAAGATTTACCGGTAATATGTTATTGGAATGGTATATAATATCAAAAGCTAAGGTAGCTTTGTGGAAAGGGGCTTGTTTCTCTACAAAATTGGACTAATCCCCCCAACCAAAATTTTCAAAATGTATCCTTGACTTAACCGAAAATATCCTCGATAAAATTGATAATTTACGATAAAAGCTCGAAATGTCGGTCAACCAATTATCGGTCAAAGATATTGTGAAGCCCGTCAGGTGGGTCTCGTTGGCCATGGGTCGGCTACGAATCTGCGTGTCACCGTATCGTGGGGGCCAAATCGTGAGTAAATTGTACGTCGGCCATCGTCATAAATGCTATTAATATAACCGTATATTCGCGATAGTTTCGAGTTAATTCTGTTCTTGCTCCTGAGCACGTCAAAATGTTTCATATATGTTTTACAAAAATCATGTCGAGAGTCGCGTATCGAACTTCTTCACCAGCGGCTCACGAGTGACGTCGTGCTACGAATCTTGTCATGTGCCTAAAAGGGGATTCGCGGCGAATGAAGCAAAGCAGTGAGTGATGTCTCTCTGAGGGTTACTCTCTCTTTTGATCTTCGTCACGATAGAAAACACACATATTGAGTGAATGTGATTATAACCGAGTAATAATGTTATGAATGAGAATGTGACTCACCCTTTCTGCTTCGAGCTTCATTGCTTCACTCACGTATGCCTAGCGAGTGTGAAAACATTGTTTTAAAAAACAAGGTTTTTGTTCTTAAAAACATAATACCCGATTTTCGATAAAATTCTATTGGACAACCCTCGAGATGGTGGCTGCGTAACCTCTCAGAAGCAGTCATGGAGTGCGTCCTCAGAGATGGTACATTGGACAACTCTCGGCGATTATTAGGAAAATCTTCCCGTGAAATTCATTTGACAACCATGTTTCATGTCATGCACCCGTACACACATTGTTACAAGTTGCGGCGCATATGAAAATGCAACATGCCATTGCGATAATTCATGTTAATATATCGGCGTGCGTATATTACGAGAATTAACATAGCAGCATATTTATTCATTCATAGTAATAACGCAGAGAGTATTAGCTCATATGGGTTTAATAAACAAATCAGCTGATCCATCTTGGAGCTACCTGGCGTCACATACAATTAATGCGCGTGTCATTGTCATGCTTAATAACGCTTGACACACATAAAGCCACACCGCAAGCAGTCCACGAATTAGGTTTAGGTGTATATATCAAAACTACTCTAGGGATTTCGTCACTCAATCCAAGTTTTTAAAACTAAACCATATGGCCTCTCATGGCCTCTTATGGCCTCCCATAGATAGTCATACCATACCCAATACAATAGATTGTGATCTTTTTTGTAGGGGTTGGATTATTCTGTCGGCCTGCCCGGAGAAAATCATATGTCTGGTATCCTGGGAGCCCATACACAGTAAAATTGCCCTTGGGGCCACATCAATCTTCATGAATATACTTGTATATTTCAATGGTTGAAGTTATAACATTTCTCTTAATACAAATTCATATTAAAATCTACAATTCTAATACATATTATCCAAAAGCATCAAAGGCCGCAGGCAGAAACTTTAATCGACCTCCCAATTGAAGCGGTTTTCTCGCGCCCTATACTGAAAAATGTTCACCGGCGGGGTGAGCTATCGCCCGATGGTGGAGTCACCACTAGGCGTTGCTCTCGCTGGGTCATATCTGATGGTCGATTTGCAGCGGCTTCAGTAAATACGTGATCACTGCGAATGTCACATGCCCATTAATGTCTCGAGTCTCGCCCCAGACTCCCTCACACTTGCCTAAGCCATGTATGAGAAAAATATCATTTTCAAAACAAAACTTTGTTGTTCTAAAATAAACTCACCAGAGATTCGGTAAAAAGATGGGGCCCTATACTCCGGCGAAATGTGTTGGGAGAACTTCAACAGTCATGATCCTCGTCGAAATGATACATTGGATTGTCTCAACCCGTTCTCACGGAAAATCATCTGTGAAATTCCTTCCCTTGATCATGTTGGATTTCGGAAAACTTCGTGTCATGCACTCACACACAATTTCTAGGATACCAGGTGCGTATGAAATGCGTTATCTTAATTTCAACCATTTTTTATACCGATATATATAATATGCGTATGATACCGATTTTGCAATTAAGCTACGTGTGGTGAATGATAATATCAACCATCACCCCAATTATCTCACTTGAGCAAATCACAATCTAAATGCCGATGGTATTCTGATTATATTATATAATTGAAGCGAATCTAATTCATCTCCAATGAACTATCTGTATGATTATATTAAGTATAATTGAAGTAATCATAATTTAAATGCTCGATACTTTATACACACAATTATATTCCATATAATTGACATCATAATAATACATGAAGTTCATGCATTAACCTATCCATTTCCACACAAATCAAGCCATTCATTTCATCAATTTCAAGCACCCCGACACATGGGCGTTTTGGTCCATTTCACCTGGCTCAGGAGGCTGTTTTGGAGTCCCCAGCGGCACGTGGGGCGTGGTGGGCAACCGCTCATCTAACCTCGGTTCTTAACTGCGGAACTAAATTCTACATCCA